>CAHIKZ030001951.1:265000-376463 GCA_903632075.3 Acanthosepion pharaonis | reverse complement strand
GATGCATTAAGTCATAACAAGAGTGTTCTATAAACATAGGTAAGAAGAGGGACTGAAAGAAGAGGGAGGAAATGACCAATGATGTGCAGATATATTTATGAAGATAAAAGTTAAATTATTATTGGTGAATTGAGGAAAATGTGTGCGTGTATATATATATATATATATATATATATATATATCTGTAGCTAAGTATGCAGTTAGGAAAGTTTGTTCACTATGTCGTGCTAGACAGTTTTTCTCCCCAAAATCTATCAAACATATTTATAATTCTACCATTCATCCATACTTTGAATATTGCTGGTCTGGTACTCCAGCTATATATTTAGAGATCCCAAAAAGAATCTGCAATGTCATTGTCCATGGTCTGGGCATCTTGCCTTCAGTTACTTTCCCACTACCATAACATAGCTCTCCTGTGCCTTTTCTATAAATACTTTCATGGTAATTGTTCAGATGAACTTTCCTCTATGGTACCTCTTTGAGGAGAGTTCTTTTTTCAACTATATCGACCGGTGTTTGACGCCTTGCGCCTTTGCAGTTTTTTTTTGAACGGTTTTTTGATTTCAACCCTTTGTCCACGTTAAGTTCTTTTTATTTTATTTCGTTCAGTTTATTGACTTTTGTTTTGCCAAAAGTTTGATTTGCCAAAAGTTTGATTTGATTTTTTCTTTCTTTTTCCTCCCCTCTATTTTTTATACTTTATCCCTTGTTGTTTTTTTTTATTATTAATTTTCTTTTTTTTTTTAATGTATTTTTGAGTTTTATTTTTTTCCTTTTAATTTTCAATAACTTCCCCACACCAAACTTTATTTTTTTTTCATTTCTTTGCCCTCGTAAGACTTCGTTTTTTTCTTTGTTTACATTTTTATTTCTACGTGTTTTCAGTGTTTCTTTCTGTATTGTAAATAATAAATATTTATTCTGTATTCCTTTATTTAAAAAAAAACTGTTTATTGTAAATTTTGTATTTATTTTCCGCATTTATTTTTTATTACAGAAGTTCTTCTTTATTTTACTTTTATTTTTTTAAAAATTTGGGCTGACTAGTTTTTTCTAGTGGCAGCCATATTGTATTTATGAAGTCGTTTGGCATTTTTGTTTAAGTATTTTTTTGTTAAAAAAGATACCTTTTGTTTATTTTCCGCTTTAAAATGTGATTTTTTCATTTCCGTACTACGTTGTTTTTTGTAATTTGTTAGCTGTTTTTTTTTTTTTTTTTTTTTGTTGTTTTAAATGTACGTGTTTCTATTTTACTTTTTACGTCTTTAACTGTTCTGTCTTGTTAAAATTCTTTTTTTTATTGTGATTTATTTATCTTTAAATTTATACTTTTATTTGTTGCTTTTTAGTGAAGGAAAAAAAAAAAAAAAAAAAAAGTCTTGTTTATTTTTAAAAATGGCTCCCAGGAGAACTGTGAAAAAGAACCTGTTTGGTTCAAAAAAAAAAAAAAAAGGGCCCTCCTGATAAAAAAAAAATTTGTTTTAAAGCCTGTAGTTGAAGAAAATGTATGGTGTCCTCTAATTGTGAGGATAATTTTAAGAGTCCGGAAAAAAAATGGTGGTTTCAAATGAGTCCCCTTTTAAGAGTCCAAAAAAAAGTGGTGGCCTCAAATGGCCAAAATAGTGGCATTGTTTCTAGTGTCCCAGACCAGGTTATGGTGGCAAAGCGGCCAAAATGCTGATAATTCGAAAAAATCAACATGACAAGAATATGGTGGCGAAAGTAGCCAAATCAATTTTATCAGACATCTCAAGACGGAAACACAGCGGCCGGAGAGACGCCCTCATGCTGGAAGTCCCCTCTATTTTAAAATCAACATTGTTTGGTTCCTCGAGAGGGCCAAGAGCTACGCACATCTGGTGACAGCAGATGGGCTCTTGCCTAATCCAAGAATTAAAGAAGGTTGAAAAAAGAATTGAGTCAGTCTTTGTGGTGGACAAGCGTTCGCACTTTGATTTGTCGATCCAAAAGACACTGTTATTAAAAAACCTTAAATTCTCTGAATTAAACCTCAGAGGGTTGTGAAAGGGAAAGGATATTTTATGTGGGACGACTGTTACCCACGCCTGCCGACTGTGAAGATGCTGCTACTAAGCGATCTTATCACCAAAGACCTGATTCTGAGAACCGAGTAAAGGCAAGGAGGACCAAAAGTTTCAGTATATGAGGTTCCTCCTCAGATTGTCGGAAAGAAAGGCTGCTTATCTGGGCCAGTTTGGCCAGATACTCAGTGCTTCGTCAGATGACCTGACCGGGGGTGGAGCTTATAGATCATGATCAATCAAGATGCCTTCCGTTCCATCCCCAACTGTCTGGATGTAAAGGGCCAGAAGATGCCGATAATCGTGATAGGTCGTAAACCGCATGCTGGAAGTGTGGAAAGACTGGTCACCTTTCCCTTCCTGCACAGAGATGAAGGCCTCTGTAGTTCTGGCCCCCCGCCCAATAAATCCCCCCTTGGCCGAGTCTGTTTCATCCGTCCCGCCTGTAGTGGGCATGCCAGCGACCGGGACCGTGTGGAAAATCCCCGGTTGGGTCCAAATCTAAGCCCCCATTCCCCGAAGAGCCTTTGCCCGACGCTAGTGCGGTTAGGGAGAAGGGAGAAAGGGAATGGCAGGTCGTTGGAAAAAGACTAAAGGAAGATCCGGGCAGCGGAACCTCGTTCCACAACAAAACAGGAAAAGGCAACAGACAGCCCCATCCCTCTACCAGTGCAAAGGGCGACTCTCCGGCCAGCTACTCGAAAACTCCGAGAAAAGTTAATCAATATGAACCATCCTACGAGAAGAAGGAAAACTGATAAAATTAAAGGAAGATCTTAAAGCCAAACGACAGGACGCGGAGAAGAAATCTGGCACCTCATTGTCGGCACCATCTTCCCCTGGCACTAAAAATCATTCCATGGTCCCTCCCCTATCACTAAACCTATTAGGGTTAGATTCAGCAATGACCACACCTAAAAAAAAGGACCTGCGACAAAATCTCCTGCAAAAAACATCACCTAAACATTCTCCCCTGAAGACCCCTAAACCTCACCATCAAAACACGAACAACAAAAGCGCCAAAGAAGTCCATCTTCGGATGCTTCTGAAGCCACCACTGAAAATAAAATAAAATCTAGACCATTATACAATATGGGAAGATGTGTGCCGAATTTCCAAGGAGACAGAAGAAAAGGCATTACTTCATGCAAAAAATTAAAAGATTTAAAAACTTTTAAATTTCCGGAAATCGAACAATTTAGATGTGGAGAACCCCGGAATTTCCCCAACGCACTAAGGGTTCTCACTGTGGTGAGATCGGGGGCTGGTCAGCAAATATGGGCCATGATGGCCAATGCAAATGAAACCTTCACCATGTTTCCACCGATGTCGTGTTTGACGACGGCAAAACGTCAAAAAACTAAACAATTTTGTTCAGGGAGGTTCCCCGATTTTCGTTCACCCCCCTCCCTGTATAGAGCTTTAAATTTTAACGTTCCCCTTGGACATTGGCGGCCTGTCTCCTGATGGCACCATCGTTAGTGAGATGGGTACAGGCTCAATGGGAGGGCCGTCGGTGTCTGACCCCGGCCATGTTCAATGCAGGAGAGCAACCCCTAATCGGTTCCATCATGGCTCTCTGGTTAGCAAGTGTGAATGCTTGAGGCCTGAGGTCCGAGTCTCGCAGGGCGAGGCTCTCTCGCGACCTTCAGCGTCTCGGGGTGAATATCTGTTGTGTACAAGAGACCCGTTTTCTTCTCGTGACTATGAGAACATTCTGTCTAGGGGTTTCCCTCTATTCAGCATGTTTTGATGGACGCTCGAGGGGTGTCTCTTGGCTGGTGAGCAAGTCTTTGAAGGCTGCGTGTGTTCTTGTCTTCGCGGATCCGGCGGGCAGGCTTTGCGTGCTGGATGTTACCATAAAGGATAAGGCTCTTCGTCTCATTGGGGTTTATGCGCCCAATGTCCATTCTGAGCGGCCTGTTTTGTTTCGGCAGATCGAGCCGTTTTTTGACGACATCTCGTCGGGTAGTTTTAGTGGGGATTGGAATGCCGTCCTTGACCCCGATATAGATCGCATAGGGACAAATTCGGGTACTAACAACCGGGACGTGAAACCATTTCGGGACTTTATCGACAAGTTTGATCTTGTCGATAAGTACCGGAATGAACACCCTCGGGAGGTAGTGTGGACTTGGACAAATAGTGGCGGCTCGGCTGGTTATCTTCTAGCTACCTCGACCGAGTCTTAATTAGGAGAGTCGATGTAGGGCTCTTAGGGTGTCCAAGTTTCCATTATATAGTTTATTATCATAGGCTTGTCCGGGTCCGTGTAAACTTAGATAAACCTAAGGTTAGGATGGCTGGCTACTGGAAATTAAACTCATCATTATTTGGTGAGCAAGATTTCCGGGACCAGCTTTTACTAATGATACAGAGGAACTGACGGGGGCGGTTTGTGGGAAATGCCTGGTGGGATAAATTAAAATCCAAAATTAGAACGTTTGCTGCTGATTATAGTCGTCGGCTCAATCTAGATAGATTAGCGGCGCAAACGGCGTTAGAAAAAAAAGTTGATCGGGCGGTGAAATCCCGTGATAGTGGGGAATAGCCTTAGCTAAGGCAGAGTTGGCCTCCTTGCTTATCAAGAAGGATCAAGCTCTGGTAGTTAGGGCTAGGTTAAAAGAATGTCCTCTGAGGCGACGAATATGGCCGCTGAATTGCGTGCAGAGGAAATTCGAATGCATCTCAGCGACATATCGCGTGCGTCACATTGCCGGATAAGCGGACCGTGACTACAAACGCAGGCATATGTGAGGGCTTTTCGTGACTACTTTCAGGATCTTTTCACCAGGGAGCCCGGTCTGAGCTCTGCTCAGTTCGACGCCTATTTAGCTGACTTTCCCTGCCTTAGTGCAGCTGAAGCAGCTAGGTGCGAGGGTCCCATTACAGAGTCGGAAATCTGGGATGCGTTGAAACAGGTTGGCCTGGACAAATCTCCGGGATTTGATGGTCTTCCGTACGAAGTGTACTTGAGGTTGTCGCCCGTTTTTGTTCCGCTGCTGGCACTGATTTTCAACAACTGGATGAAGCAGGGGTCTATACCTCAACGCTTCACCAGGGGCGTGATCAAGTTGCTACGCAAGGACAAAAACGGTGGGGATGGGTTAGGTAACTTTCGCCCTTTAACTATGTTAAACACAGAGTTAAAGATTTTGGCTAAGATCTTAGCCAACCGTTTGCAGGCTGTCCTGTCTAGTCTGATTGGCCCTGAACAGACTTGTGCTGTGAAGGGCAGGACTATTCAGGACAACCTTCATATGGTACGCCTGATCATCGAGCAAGTCGACAGTGAAGCCGCGCTGATCAATTTAGATCAGTCCAAGGCCTTCGATAGGGTTGACCATCGATTTCTGGAGGCTGTTCTTTCGGCGGCCGGTTTTTGGGCCGTACTTTCGCACCTGGATCCGACTTCTGTATGCGACTCCCGGTGCGCTGGTGGAGGTGAATGGGGTATCTCATCGGAGCCTTTCGTATTGTCTCGCTCCATTCGTCAAGGGTTTGTCCGCTTTCGCCTTTGCTTTACGTTCTTGCGTTGGAACCTTTCCTTCGCAAATTAAAGGCGAATCCGGTCCTACGCGGAATTTCCCTGCCTGGTGGTACCACATCGGCCAGGTATTCCGCCTATGCTGACGACGTTTCGGTTCTTGTGTCGAGCAGAGCCGAGATTGACGAAGTCAGCAAAGAAATCAGTTGTTATGAGATGGTGACAGGGGCCAAGATCAACCGCGATAAGTCTGTTGGCTTGCGGTTGGGTGCGTGGAAGGAATTTCTCTTCCCGGACCTTTCCACTGGACGGATGGGCCGGTCAAGATTCTCGGCGTCTGGTTCGGTCCTGATCTCCAGTTGGAGATGAATTGGTCGGAGGTGCGAGGGAAGGCCGAGATCGCAATTAAATTGTGGTCTCGGAGGAATCTTTCCTTAAAGGGGAGGGCGGAAGTTTGTGTTTCACACATCTACCCGATTCTCCTTTACCGACTCTCTGTGCTTCCACTTCCGTGTGACACTTTACTGGCGTTAGTGAGGCTCTTGTTCTCCTTCTTGTGGGGAGGCAAGGCTGCCAGAGTATCAGGAGATCTGTTGCCTTCATCCATCTGAAGGCGGTCTGGGCATGCCGAGCATTGAGATTCGTCAACATATGCTTCGCATCATTAGTTTTCTGGATCGAATGTGTCGCGATTCGGATGAGGACGGCGCCTTTTGGAAGGAAGACGCCCGTAAAACTTCCCATCCCTGAAAGTGTGCATTCGAGCGAGGAGGAGGCCCGCCGTTTACCCCGAGGCGAATGCTCCTTCTATCGTGAATGTCGTATTGCTCTGAAGCGCCTCTTACGGGCGTCGGATGGCCTCTCCAACGTCCAGGCGTTGTCGCGTAGGGCATTATATCAAGTTTTAGTCAGGGGGGGCGTTCATGATGATTTGATTGACGAGCTCGGTCTTGACGAAGCAGGAGGCTCGCTCAATATGGCCTTGGGCGCCCGGTTTGAAATGCCTCAATAACGATGAGGCATCACTCACCTGGCTGGTGATTCGTAGGGCCCTCTGGGTCGCCAAAAGACTTTGCTCAGCTGGCTTGGAAAATTCTCAAACTGCGTTTGTTGTAGGGGGAGGTCGAGACCTTGGGTCACGCCTTCTTTCATTGCAGCCAGGTAGTGCCGTTGGTCAAGTTTGTTGAAGGCCTCATGGTCCGCATGCTGCATGGAAAGTTTTTTTGTCCTTCAGTCCGTTTCCGTTTGTAGCAATGTGGTACCGCCGCTGACGAAGGCTGAACACTATGTGTTCTTTTTTGCTTACTAGGTGTTATGAGAGTCGTGGTTTGGACGACACGTCAGAAGGGATTCTATGGGGCGAGAAGTTCACCTCTTCCCAACTGATCTTGTACTTTAAGCATCAGCTTAAAGTCAAGATTAGGACGGAAAAAGCGGCGGCTCACTTCATCAGAATTCAGCAAAAGGTGGGTGAATCTTGCGCGCTTGTGTCGTGTGAAAGGGGCTGACTTTGAGTGGCACATTGATGCCGGTTAGGCATCAGGATATTGTTCTCCTGGGTTGAACTTGTGCAACCCATCCTGAAATTAGGCTAGTTTAGGTTTTCCATTTGATGATTTAGTTTTCTTTTTCAGTTAACTTAGCTAGGGTATGTATGCTCATTGGCCCCTTTTTATTTCTGTCCCCATTTTTTTTTTCTTTGGTTTAATTCCCCATCCCTCCCTCGTTAGGTGGTCAGTGATGTCAGTTCTCTGGTGGATGCAGGGCGCCTTTCGTTTTTCAGGTGTGTTTTTCGTATTTGTTGTTGTGTTTGAATGAGTGCATGTCAGTGTGAGTGATTGGGATGAATGAATGTTTTATATTATTATAGTCCTGCATTGATTTCGTCCAGTGAACTGATGTTTCTGTCACATTTAAGAAACTGTGGGGGTTTATTACTAATCTTATTTTCTTTAGTTTCTTGTAAATAGTTTTTTATTCATATTTGTAAATACTCATTGGGGTTTATTTTTTTAAATTGTTGTTTTATTCCCTCCCCACAGACCATAAATTGTAAATATGGGGACTAGTTAGTATTTTCATAGAGACAAAGAGGTATTATGGTGAACGTAGTAAGAAAGGTAAGAATGAATGTGTTGTTTTGGTGTTAGGAATATTGTTTGTATGTTTGGGTCAGTGTTTGTGGCTAGCTAAGTTATAGTTAAGACAGAAGAAGACCGTCCTTTCCCCAATCCCCCTTTTGGCCTTGTGCCACATTTTGTGTATTTAAAACAGAATAAATATCACTTTCCTCTTTGGTATTGAGACTTTATAAATCTAAGTGCAGTACTAGATTGGCAGCAAGGTCTCATTTTACTGTTGAAATGGCTTGGTGTAATCATAAATTCTATGCTAACAGTTTCTTCTATCGTACTTCTGACATGTGGAACTCTTCCAGCTTCTAGTTTCCCAGTCAACTTTGATCTTCAAAAATTTAAATGCAATAATCAATGGTTATCTTCTGTCCTCTTAATTCTTGTTCTTTTATTGTCTTTTTTCCTTAGTAGCATATTTTTCTCATATTCACTAACACTCAGTAACCCTTTGCATCTTCGTGGATTTACTGACTTTCTTTGGATGAAATGAGATATATATATATATATATATATATATATATATATATATATATATATATATATATATACACACACACACACACTTTATAGGTAAACAACCCACAACGAGCCAGAAAGTAGACAGTGAAGGGAAAGTGCTCAATGTCTCATGACAAAGCAAATATGTTATTCATCTTTTGGAGAATATATTTTTTCAAATGTTATTTTTAATGGATAAAGTAATAAAAATATATTGTTTTAAATAATAATAAAAAATACATTAATTCTTAAATACATATTGTATTTTAAGAATTAATGTATTTTTTATTATCATTTAAAACAATATATTTTTATTACTTTATCCATTAAAAATAATGTTTGAATAAAAAAAAAATGTATATTCTCCAAAAGGTGAATAACATATTTGCTGGTCCAGAAAAAAAAGAATAAAAACCGGAATGAGAGAAAGAGAGATAACACAATTAAAAGTCGAAAGGAGAGAGAGACATGGAGAGAAAGATGGCTCAGAGGAAAAGAGTAAGAACAGGGATGAGAGAAAAGGAGTGGTAACTCAGTGAAAGATTAGAGAGAGAGTTAGGTAAACCAATGAGCAGTGGGAGAGATGGAAATGGCCCAGAGGAAAGAGTAAGAACAGGAATATGAGAGAGAGAGAGAGAGAGAAAAAGAAGACCCAGATGAAAAAGAACAGGGATGAGAGAAAAAGAGTGGTAACCCAGTGGAAGTTTAGAGGGAGAGAGACAACCCAGTGAGCAGGAGGGGGGGATGGAGGTGGAAATGGCCCAGAGGAAAGAGTAAGAACAGGAATGAGAGGGAGGAGGAGAGAGAGAGATTTTCATGAATGAGTGGTAGAGAGGAAAAGGATTAAAACAAAGTCAGTAAGAGAAATTTTTCTTTTTTGAAAGAGAAAGGTAGTTGTGGAATCTCTGGAAAAGAAAACAATTATAGAAATAATTGTAAGGAATACGTAAAAAGGTTAGGAATACGAGAAAACATGGGTAACTACTGATAAGAAAATAACAGTGAAAGGAGAGAAGATTTCAAAGAAAAAACAGAGAAAGCAAAAGAAAGTTAATTTTTAAGAATGTGACGATGAGTGGCATTTGAGAAAAGGACTCTGCTCTGGCAACTTAGAAAGTAAACAAAAGTTTGATTTAAAAATGCACTTAATAAATCTCTTCAGGCAAAAACTAAGAATGGACACTTCGCAGAAACATTAATGACAGTACTCCAGGAAAATTTTATTTTATGTAAACACTTTAGCTTTAGTGCTTAAACTATTTTTTCCACCTTAAAGATTTATAATAATAATAATGTTAGGTTTTGGTATGTCTGAAAGTTAAAGTTCAGATATAGATTACTAAAATGACAGTGACAAAATTTATAGTTTAAACTTTAGTGATTTGTTAAGCAGATCCCCAGAGGAAAATAAATCTAATTGAATGAGAATCCGGTGACTGAGGTCAGTTAGTGTAGTTGCTTTTTGCCAGTTAAGAAATGTAATAAAACAAAAGGTGGACAACATAACCAGTGTTGACGAATGGTAAAAAGAAGAAAGAAAAAAAAAAGCTAAAATAAATAAAAAATATTTTTTTAAACAGCAGGAAAAGGTTGCAAGAATGTGTTCACCAATCAGGTAAATAAAAAAAATCATTTTTAAATGTTAGTTTTTATGTTTATTTTCATTTTAAAACAAAATCTAAAACCATTATTCTATCTCTTTTAGATTATAAAAATAAAGAAAAAAAAACAAAACAAAACAAAAAAAAAAACAAATGTTAGATTCCTAAATTTAATAGGTTTTAACAGTATAGTACTCATTGAAGCACTCCATGCACAAATTGTCACCATTTTTCACTATTTTTTCTCTTCAAGAAGTATGCATGCAAACATAGTGCTGAGTGGCTTATTCTTCCAAAGTTATTAGCAGGAAAATGCTCCAAGAAAAAACATAACCTTATGAAACCCAGACTTGGCAATTAGTCATTTTAATACCAATAGATGATGTTTGTATCATTGGAAAAACTTTAAAATCAACAATTTTGTCTTCAAGGAGTATGCATGCAGATATGGTACAGTCTTTGGCTTGTTCTTTCAACTTTATTAACAGGAAAATACTCTAGGAAAGGACATAACCTCATGAAAACTAGAGTTGTTAATTAGTCATTTAAACTCAAATTTATCTTTAAAAAAAAAAAAAAAAAAAAAATTAAAATCACTTTTTTCCTTGCCATGCTAGTGTTACTGCCATAACTAGCAAGTAGACATTTGCCAGAACATTGCCCAATCAGTTTTTAATGTAGAGCTTTCCTTCCAGACTGGTTAGCAATCAAAAGTAGAGAGCCCAGTCTGCCCTGATTTTTTACCCATTCTGGAGGGGTGAAGAAATGGATTGATACCTTTCCCAAGAGTATTTGTGTAAAAGTGAATGCAACCATCTTGGCTGATCCCCCTTTCCTGCACTGATAATTGCTATGTGTACATCCAGATACTACAACAATATTAATATATAACCCTTTCATATTTACCAATGTTGTCTTTCTTCTATCTCAGAAATAGATGCACTCTGCATAACAGGAATTATTTCCACTAAAATTCATAGCCATAGAAAGTGAGTTTTTGGGTAGAGATTAACAGAGCAACAGATCCGTAAAAGTTATGTCTGATGTTGACTATAATTCAACTTCAATTCAAAAGTCAAATAACAAGGAGTCACCCAACAACAATGAAAATAATGATAGTAATAATAATGATAATAATAATGTCCTGTCTCGGAATGTGAACTAAGAATGCCGAGTTCAAGTTCCAGTAGAGTTTGCTAGATTCACTTAAACACAAATATTGTTGGGAAAGATATGAATCCCTCTCTTCTTTTCCAAGCTATAGACTGAATTGCAGGACAGACTTTAGCCTTGGTTGGCAACCAGTCTACCGCAAAAAGAAATGGCAATCTACTGCAGGAAAAAATCTACCTCGTTGGTCATGTATCGAAAGATACATGATTGCCCAAGTGTGTATTACATATGGCACTTAACTGGCTGAATAATGCCCTTAAGATCACTACATTGCAGGCAAAGAAGTTGAACAGATTGCAAACTACTAAAGGGTACTGAGAGAATGTGGAATGGTTGTGCCAATTGTCATTGGAACCCTTAGATTGATTCCAAAGAATCTCCTGAAACACCTTGATATGATTTATTTTTTCTACTTTTACTGAAAACTTTTCAATGCATTTTATATAAGCATGAAATATTGTTTGAAGGTGTGACATGACTGAAAATTTCTATGATTTTCATGATAATTACCTAGTTAATTTTACTTTAAAAAAGTGAATTTTAAATATGAGATCAGGTAAAAAGTAAACCATTTCATATTTTAAAGAGCTTAACAGCCACATAATTTCATTGCATATCCTTTCTGGCCCTTTCTTTTGCTCATAAAAGATTAGAAAAAAAACATCAAAGATTATTTTTCATTGTGAGCCTGCCAATTTTTAAAAATGCTAACAATGACTTCTGTCAAGAAATAATTTTTATAATTAAAAAAAAGAAATAAAGAGAAAAAACCCCACAGTAAACAATTTCTCCACAAAATTGTATCATTCTTTTGTATAGAATAAATTAAAAAGACATTCTGGAAAAATCTTTAGTTTTGTATTTCTGACAACCCTGAGTTCAAGGCTTTTATAAAATTAGTTATTACAGAACAGAAAATAAAAAATATCAAAGTTAAGAAAGCCTTTAAACTTTCATTGAAATATTTTACTTTTGAAGTAGTTTTAGATTAAACAGACATTTGCAATTGAATAGAATAAAGCCTTCAAAGGTGCAGTTACAAAAATAAGAAAAAACAAAACAAAAAAAAACAGGAAATGACTAAATCTGTGCTAAACAAAGAAAAGCTATAATCAGATGTGATTTTCTTTAAAGTGAAAATGCAGAAAAATTCTGAAATTATTTTTTCAAGTTTAAAAACCAATACAAATTCAGTCTATCAAGTTGAGCAGTTTTAAATAAATTTTTAAAAAAAAGTTCAAATTTTTAAAAATGTTTTTTCAAGTGTTTTAACATTAGCTATGATGTAGCCATGTAGATAAACAAAATATTATTTAAAGTTTTTGTTTAACTTATAGACAGAAAAAAAATGACAGGAAAAAAAACAACAAAAAATAGAACACTGAAATTATTAGGAATGTGTTAAAGTCTCTATTTTGTTTGTGAATCGCAGAAGGTGATTCACAAAGTGACCACATTGTTTCCTCATATGTTTGTCTTTACAAATGAAACTATTGCATCAGAAACATGAATTCAGTTTAAACATACAGTGATCAATCATTATAGAAATACCTAGTAACAATGGGAATAAAATGGTGTATGTGTGTGTCTCTACAACTGGCCTTTATTATGGTTGACAGGCTATAACATCTGGGCAGGTAAGGTAGATATAGGGAAGTGATGTGCCCAAGAGCTCGTTCACCTACACTTCTCCATCAATCACTGTGGCATGTTAACAAGATTAACGTTTTCTAGATCAGCCACCTGAACACATGCATTTCTTTAAAACTGTATCTAATAAGATGAATGGACACATGGCCAAATGGTTAGAACATTCATTTTCCGATCATGAAACCCGTGTTCAAATTGCACAAAAGTTGATCTGCCAACAGTTGATTTCTTGATGCTATCAGCCTGTAAAGACCATCCCAGCATGCAGCACCTTTGGAAAGTGCCGGAAAACCATATCAGGAATTGATCCAAACTTTGTGAGTGAAACTGGCTAGGCGAGACTATTTGGGAGCCATTGATGGTTGAGCTAGCGTGAAGTTGCAAGTCATCGTGACCAAGATTTTGAGTATACAGGCTTTGTTCAGATTGTCAATCATGCCTGATAATGCACATTCTCCCAGAAATTGTAACTAAGGCCTGTTCAGCATAATTGCAATATAAACCACAGGTAAGCTTTGTGGGTATTGAGCAAACACAAATGTGCCTGAGTAGGCGTCTGCAATAGGGATTGGCTAGCCACCTTATTTGATGGGCATACTTGGATACAAGTGGTCAGCCATTATTTTATTTTTAATCTAATAACATTCATTAGTAAAAATTCTTACATATATACTGAGTATAATCCTATTAGAATATATATATATATATATGAATCAAGAGGTTAATGTGCAGATATTTCGCAAATTAAATTTAAATTTGAGTTAGCTTGAAACTAATAGCCAGAGTCATAAATAATTTTTGTTCAGAAAGAACCAATTGCAGTGATGAACAGATCCTCCTAACAATTAATCAGACATGACAGTTAAATGGAGTACACGAACATACCTTAGTTGGCAAACTTGGACTTTCATGCTCACAAAAAGAAAGCAGAATGTCAAAAGGACACTTTTTCCCTTGACACCACTAATATTTTAACTACCTTCACTCCTTGGCAATATTTATAAAGAAATCTTTATTATTTAACATTTTATAAAGTTTGAATCAATTGTCAATTAACTAATGTTTTGCCAACCATTCCAGTAAACAATATAATAAACAGTGTAAATGAAAAATCTAATAAATAAATAGTGTTTCTTATTTTTGTTGTCAATTCTCAAGAACAAAGAAAATGTATAAATTCACTTTTGTCATATGTTTAGGTTTTATTCCAATTATCACTTTTTAAAACAATTGACATTGCCAAGGGAGTGAAGGTAGTTAAAATAATAGCAGTGTCAAGGGAAAAACCATTTTTTTGTCACGCCGTTTTTTTTGGGAGGCATGAAGGTCCAATTTTGCTCTTTAGTTTTTGCATGGTAGATGCAGCATACATAGTGGATTAAAGGAAGAATTTTGACAAAATAAGGCTGAATACAATAAGAATGAGACAGGAAAAAAATTTGGAACTCAGTTGGTCCATTCTATCCTAACCACCATATTCACCAGACCATGGACCAACTGATTACCTTTATTAATCGCTGTAAAACACGTTGATAAGGAAGACTTTCTCAAATGAAAACCAGAGTAAAGAGTATTACAAAAACTTTTGCCATCAAAACATGCAGTTTTATTCAAAAAGTATCAAAGAGCTGCCTGATAAGTGGCAGGCAACAAGTCATTGTAAATAATAGCGAATATATAACTGAGTGAAAAAGTAATTGTATTCTATTTTTTGAAGAGTAATGTTTACAAACAAAAATGGAAATTATTTATGACCCTTTTTTTTAAATAAGTGGCAATAATTCATTGCAAACAGTTAATTCCTCTCATTCCATATGGAAAATTGGGCTCCTTTTAATGCCACAGTCGAGGACACACTAATAGTAGGAGCTTAAGTGGGAATTTGGATTCACAAGCAGTTCCAGCCACATTATATATATATATATATATATATATATATATATATATATATATATATTCCTTTAGGATAGTGCAATCCAATCTGAATTCAGAGTTTCCTTCTCCTAGACTGGTTGTCACACAAGGCTATAGGACCCAGTCTGTCTTGCTATTTTACTTATAGCTGAATGTAATGAACTCAACTGGTTACTTTAACAAAGCTCTCTGATTCCTCAATCCAAGCCACTATACATTACTTCACCATGCCTCCAAATAATGTTGAATATATAATTGAATGAAATGTAATTGTACTTTATTTTTGAAGAATAATGTTGGCAAACACCAATGAAAATGAATTATGACTTTTATTTTACAGTAATGTTTACCTTGTATAAGGCCCAAGAGCCACTTGAAGTAGAGGGTTAAGAGTAAGCACATTATAGAGATACTTTAATTCAATATCTCTCTGGCTACTATATACTATTTCAGTTAGAGGTTCACATCACAAGTTCATAACCCACTCAAGCCATAGTGATACCAGATGTGATGCAGCCATAGCAGTAGTGGCATGTCTAGGGTAAGATAGACGGACAGAGCCCACTTCTCTTGAATGTTTTCGATTCATAGTTTTCTTTCTCCAAGAGAACACAGTCTGCCCTGCTATTTAATCTACAGCCAGAGAGAGATGGACTCATACTTTTTCCAAGGGCATGAGTGCAAAGTCAATGAAAGAATTCTTGTTGAATTAAATTTTGACAATGTGACCATTAGGATATAGGCCAGCTCATTGGTCTCCCCTAACCAGGCTCTCCTACTTCCATAATATGATTCCAGTAATGGTGCCTTCTTCTTCTCCCCATACCTCCCAATAAATCCCCTGTAACATACTCCCTCTCTTTCTTTCTCAAAGTAAACAGTACACTATAAACTGATACCATAGACAGTTTGAAAAATCCAGCAAATTTTAAAATTAAAATTTGTAGGTGAAAATGCTCATTTACTAAAGGTATCTTAATTCCAATTGTAAAGAAAATTTGCTCTGTTTAATGAAAATAAACATTGAGCACTCTTTTGTGAGTCAGTTTTAACATATTTCAAATTCCATGTTCTGTTAAGAGGACTCACCTGGATATACCAACATATATATATATATATATATATATATATATATATATATATATATTTTCAAGGATAATATTCTGAAATATGATTTCATGTATTTAGAAAAGAAAATTTTGCAAATTCAAATCTGAATAAAAACAAAAATTTACTTTATTAATGCAAATTATGTCAAAAAATAATTTTAAGTAAAAAATATATACATGCTATACATTCCTTAAAAATGGTATAAAAATTTATCTATGCTCTCTTAATGTTAAATAAAATTTTTTTTAAATGTAGCCATTTTTCATACATTTCAAAGATTAACTGTTTTCTTTAGAATAAATGCAAAATTTCAAAACAATTTAAATGCTAAAATTACTTCTACTTAAATTAAAATGATACAATATCTCTCAGCATATAAATTAAACTACAACCATATCAAAAAAATAAATGCCAATGCACATCTGTTATTGTAATATTCAAATCTTGATTGGCATTCTTGATGTCAGATTAAGTGGTTAGAATCTCTATTTCAGAAAAAAGCCTTTCTTGTTTTTTCAGTAAATATTTCTGTCTGAATTTCTAGGATAAGGAGTTATCATTATCTACACAATTTACATGTAGATTATTGTCCTCATTTTTGTCATTGTTGTTATCACAACACTTCAGCCATTGTGCCCTCCAGTTTTCATCAAGTGTATATTGATTTGGGTAACCTACAGAATTTAACCCTTTATTTCAATCAATTATCATTATTTACTGTCTTCTTGATTCCTCTTCTTTTAGTGTTCTAGATCCTTAATAATGTTTCTCTTTTTTCTTATTTTTTCACACTCAGTAACACCTTGTGTCTTAGTGGCTTTACTTTTAAAAAATTGTAATATACAAGATGCAGAATTTTGGTAATGTTTGTTAAAGAGTTTTAGATCATCTAGTTTGATAAAATATTTCATGTTGTTTATATTGTGTCTTCCTACTTGAGACAACAGAGATGTGGTTCTACAGAAGCATGCTGAGAAAATCTCAGGGGTGAAGCATGTGAACAATGAGGGATTTTTAAGGAAAATGGAAACAAAAATGTCACTTATACCTAGAAACAGTTGAAATTTTGGGGGCACATAATGAAGACAGAGGGCTTGGAGAATTTGACACTCACAGGACATATTAAAAGCAAGAAGGACAGAGGGAAACAGTGGGTAATATACTTAACAAGTTTGTGCAAAATGGATGATAAATCATGGTCTGGATGGAATAGTAAAAAGACAAACATTGCTTAGAGTTACAATAGATAGGAAGTTGTTGAGAGCCATGATCACCCACACCCTGAAGGGACACAGTATATAAAAGAGGTTCCTGTACTGTAATGATGCTCATTAAATGAGCTGGGATTGAAAGAATGACTCTTTATTTGGGCATGACAGCTCAAAGCACACTTGGGGTAGACATTTATCAGTTTCCAATCAGTTTCAACCAAAATATTTTAGTCTGGGAAGTGTGTAGGCTGGGAACTCTGATTTATGATTTATCTTAATCAAGCAAACAAGAGGGAGGTCCCCAAGTTCCAGAAAACCAGTTTTTGCCAGTTAGTCTTAAGGAAAATGGAAACACAAAGAACACATATTCAGAATCAGAAAGAAACATCTGAAATTTTTGGGACATATGAGAAAAAAAAAAAATGGAGAATTTGACACTCACAAGACATATCAAAGGCAAAAGGGACAGAGGGATGCAGTAGATGATAAGATATGCTTGTGTGAATGGGTGACAACACATGGCAGGTAGGAGGAAGAAAGGGACAAAGTTGCTAAGAGCTACAAGGAATAAGAATTTGTGGATCACCCATGTCCTGAAGGGAGACAGCACATAGAAGAATTTGCCAACCCCATGCTCAATCAAGTTTGAATTCAAAATAGTGTTCTCCTAGACTGATTACCAAACAGGAGTAGGAAGTCTAGTTTGCCCTGTTATTTAACTTGAAGTGTATAGCTTGGAGAATTTGATACTCACAAGGCATATGAAAGGTAAAAGGGATAGGGAAGCAGCAGACCAGTGGTCTACCTACATGGCCAGCTTCAATGAATTGATGGTGGAATGGGGGGCTTAAAAAGACAAATAAGAGCTACAAGGGATAAGTTTTGAAGAGCCTTGTTTGCCCACATCTTGAAGAAACACAGTACATAGAAGAAGCTAGTATATCTCATTAAGCTGTGTGTTACCAGGAGACAACCCAATTGAACACACTTTACTTCCCTAATTCCAAAGTCTTGTGGCAGCCATCCCATTTGGCTGTTGAAGCAGGATTCCATTAACTGCTTTTCAGCGTTTGTGAGTTTTCAACAACAAGAACACTTTTTGATCAAGCCACTTTTTCTGCACCTAGCAAAAGTGATCACTCAAGAAATGGTGTCAAAAACCTAACCTGGTTTGAGGTCAAAGACTACATTCCCAAACTGATTTTCAACCCTTACTATCTCACTACATGTTTTTTTCTTCTCCAATTGGTTGTAGACTGGGGCAGGAATTGGCTGGTTAACTTTAATGCCTCAAAAACAAAACTGCTCTCTATTACACACCACATCCCTGCCTCCCATCAGAATTTCTGATGCTCAACTCTATGAGAGCACCCCTTTGCAACTGCTTGGTCTCACATTGTCTGCTGACCTGAGATGGAACATATACATCGAGTCACTGCTAGGAAAGTTAGCTCACTGTGCCGTATCAGGAAATTTTTCTCACCGGAGTCGATCCTTCAAATCTACAAATCAAGCATTCACCCTTGCATGGAGTATTGCTGTCATATGGTCTGGAGCCCCTTCTAATTATCTCAAGATCCTTGATAAAATCCAAAGATGGATATGCAATGTAATTGGCCCTGATCTAGCATCTCATCTGCAGCCACTTTCTCATAGACATGGTGTTGCCTCCCTCTGTCTTTTTTACAAATACTTTCACAGTAACTGTTCCGATGAGCTGCTTTAGCTGGTTCCCAGACTTCATGAATTTAAGTGTTCAACTAGGCTGGCATCTCGCTCTCACCCTTTCACTGTCAAAACTTAAATGTAGCCATCTCTTCTACTCCAATAGCTTCATGTCTCACACTTCTTGCCTGTGGAACTACCTCCCCATTTCTTGTTTTCCTGATAATCTCCAACTATTCAAACGTAATGTCAATCAACGTCTCCAGATCTCCTGATCTATCCCCTAACCTTCTCTTCATCCTTTCCTCTATCACTCCTCTTTGTTCTTGCTCCAACTCTGTAACCCCCTTGCATGCTAGTGGCTTCCTGCCTTGTTTGCGGTTGAATGCTTAAAAAAAAAAAAAGAAATGCATAAATTGAATCACGCATGCTAGGATATGAATTACTTGACTAAAATATAAAAATAAAACTAATGAGATTATTTAAAATGCAGATCTAAAAATACCAAGTGTCTAGGTGGATTTTTTTTTCATCATTTCATCCCAAGCATGTCAACAAAGCAAGTAGTAACATGCAAGGGGTTACTGAGAATGAAAGAATATAAGAAAAACATTAAGGTGAAAGAACAATAAAAGAACAGATTTTAAGAGGACAATAGATAACTGTGGAGAGACAAAGGGTAACCAGTCTGCTAAACAATCATAGCAATACAATATACATATATTAAAAAGGAAACTGTGGAGAGCCATGATCACTTGTCTCCTTTTTAGAGCTAAAATATAAAGTCAGATAAAAATATGTTTACTATTCTAATTGTCAAAGAAAATATACCCAAATAGTCAAAAAAATACTATAAAACTAAGGTAATTATTGTATTAAGAAAAGAAAAAGTATAGATCAGTGTGGCCTAGCTATGAAGAAAAATTACATGACTTGTGTACCATGAAAAGAAGATATGATGTATATCAAATTATATTTTGGTCAAAGTAAATAGATTGCATAGCCAAGGATGAAGTTATTGAAAAGGGGGAGAACATATTTGGAACTAAAATGACAAAAAAAACAAAGAGTAATCTTCAAAAGTGCAGAGAAACCTGTAAGGCATAAAATAAGGGGGATTAAATGGGAAATAGAATTTGGTGGCGGTAACAGATAGTGGGGAAGAAAATCCGTTCTGTCTTCATAAGGATAAAGAGGAATAGACAAAAGGGAAATGATCTTTACCCATACACATTTGAATTCATTTACAGTGACCACCACTCAGAGTGTGGGCAAGAATGCTAAGTGCAGATGAAGAAGCCAGCTGTGACATGTTCTTCAATGAATAAAACAAAAAATAAAAGGTAAAAAAAAAAAAAAAAAAAAAAAAAAAAATACCCCCACAAACAACAAACTTGCTATGGCTGGATTATAACCAACCTCTCTCCCACTCCACTTCAGACTTAGTATGTACAAGGATTTTTCTTTTTACAAAAAATGTACTTGCTACACCAAAAATGTTATAGGCTTTGGAGCAAAGGTTAAAAACTTTAATAAACAATGCACATCAGATGAAAATAGGCCACTTAAAAATTCATAGTTACACAGAGTTCTATACTAGAAAGGCTGAAGTTGAAAAGTAGATTAATAGATAATCATGTGAAAACATTCAAGTAAATGCTAAAGGAGGCGAAATATAATTCAAAAGAAAAAAGAAATAAAAAGTCAGATAAAAGGAAATCTAAAAGTAGATGAAAAACAATTTAAAAAAAAGAGAGGAATGATAGGAGAGAAAAGAAATTCTTTGGGAATGAAGGAAGAAAAGACAAAGAAAGGAAGGAAGAAAGAATATTGAGTTGAAAGGGAAAGAAGGAAGAAAGACGGATAAGAGGAAAAAAAAGAAAGACAAAGAGGGAATAGAAGAAGAAAGAGTGATGAAGAAGAATAGAAGGAGAAAAAGAAAAAAAGATTTAAGTAAGAGGGAATTAGAAGGAAGAGGGAATAGAAGAAAGAAGGGAAAGAAGGAAGAAAAATTCGGTGAAGAGGAAGAAAGACGGTGAAGAAATTTTTGGGAAGAAAGAAAGAGGGGAATCTAAGGAAAAAGACGAAAGAGGGAATAGAAGGAAGAAAGACGGTGAAGAAGGAATAGAAGGAAGAAAGACGGTGAAGAGGGAATTACTTGGAAGAAAAAGAGGAAGAAAAAATAGAAGAAAAAAACACGAAGAAATAGAAGGAAGAAAGACGGTGAAGAGGGAATAGAAGGAAGAAAGACGGTGAAGAGGGAATAGAAGGAAGAAAGACGGTGAAGAGGGAATAGAAGGAAGAAAGACGGTGAAGAGGGAATAGAAGGAAGAAAGACGGTTTAAGAGGAATAGAAAAAGAAAGAAGGGTGAAGAGGTTCTAGAATTAGAAAGAATAGAGGGAATGAAGGAAGAAAGACGGTGAAGAAAATAGAAGGAAGAAAAAAAAAACAAGAGGAATAGAAAAAAAAGAGAAAAAAAAAAAAAGGAGAGAAAACGAAGAAAAGGTGAAAGAAAAATCAAAAAAATTTAAAATTTGAAGAAGAATTGAAAAAAGAAAACTGAAGAGGGAATTTTTTCAAAAAAAACGAAGAACTTGAATTGGAAGAAAGACGATAAAAGGAGAGAAAAAATTTTAATATTTTAAAGAAAAATAAAATGTGAGAACAAAGAAAAGAGAAAGGAATCAAAGAAATATATCAGAAGAAGTAAAAGAAAGAAGACATTGTGCCAGAACTCAGAATTGAGAGAATATGCAAAAAAAATGTTAATGAAATGAAAATGTTTACATAAAATGTAGCAACTGTAAGTTTTGATGAAACAAGATGGTAAAAAAAATAAATTATTTTCTCTTTGAATTTCTGACATGAGGAATTATTATTAGACACTGATCTATTTGGACAAGTTTTCCCATCTTAAAGTCACAACATTTTACCTTGCCTTTCTTCAAATGTGTCTAATTAGGAAAGAAGAGACATTAGGTACAAGACTCCAAAATTCCACCATAACAAGACAACAGTCCAGAGGATAAAAGCACTATTTAAAGTATTTAGTTACCTAGTAGACATAATTTCAATCTCAAGGTTATATTCTCTGTTTCAGTAGAAGAAGTAAAAAGTGACATCACTAAAAGGAATTAAAAGAGACAAGATATCTTCTAGCATGGACAAGAGAATGAGAACAATCTACTCATATGAAGTATTTGGTTCAAATTTCCCAGAAAGTTAGCAAATATTGAGATGTATCAAAAGTATTTTCCCTTTTTAATCAACTATCATACAAAGTTTTTCAGTATAGATTGTTGGATACTACTTCTGGGTTTTATAATCAAAGAACAATTCACCACCATTAAAATTCTAGCTATGGATTGAATATCAGGACAAATTGGACCTTATAGCCTGGGTTGGCAACCAATCTACTGCAAAAAGAAACTTCTATGGGGAATCTTCTGCCTAGACATTCATGAATCGAAAGAAACATGATCACTGAAGCATCTATCACATATTGCACTTGACTTATTATAATACTATAGTGGAGTCATATGCATGAAATAAGCTTTGGAGTAAAGTCTATAAAAAGAAAATTAAAATACTTTTGATATACCCTAACACACCTGATACCTATACAGTAGAGGATATAATAGTCAAAATGCTATGACTAAAACAGTCACAATGTAATTCCAGTTTGAATAAATTAGTTTTTTTTTTATAGGTCACAATAACTTTATAAACTGAAATGCCTTTGTTTTGCCAATGACTGGACTTCTGTGTTAGTGTTAATTCTTTTATTCACTTTGTCTTCCAAATTTTTATTGAGTAAATAGAGGTGAGGTTACATAAAAACACCCAATTGATTCAGTAAGGTCCCTTCATCCAAATCTTATTTCAGATTAGATACAGAAGAAGGGGATTTAATTCGATTTTAGTTTTCCTTGCAATTTATTTAGTTATTTTACAAAATTTTGTTCACAGACCTACAAGTCAGATGAATGAACCTTCAATCATCTTTGGCGGATGTGGTTTTTACATAAAAATTTTGTGGGACTGTGTTAAAGGTTGTTGTTTATTTCATCATTGCTCATGCACTTGTTGGTTTGGTAAAGTTTCTAAAATATGCAAAGTTATGATCTCTCTTCAGATAGTGGACATCAACTAATTTAAGCTCTGCAACTATACATTTTATAATTTTAGACAAAAGCAATAGATCATCTATGGCCAAATTTTGACATTCCCTTGTCAACATATCTTTTTTGAAAACTTGGTAAGCCTAACCCTAGTCTTTTGAACAGGAGTAGAGGTTTATTCCTGGTTTCTTGTTTAGAATTGGGTTTCTGGTTCTTTCTAAAGTCTTTTCATTCTCTTTCACTTCCAGTAGCATCTTAGAGGCATTATTGCCTTGCTTGGGGTGAATTGATTAAAAAAAATGTTTGCATGTTATATTTTGTTACCAGAATAAGTATCTGCACTATAGTACCCTAGTTTAATGTTTACTTGCTATGACTATCATATTCATTTGTGTACAATGCAAGAAGTTTGCTTCAGAATCAAATGATTAACCTGGTTACATAGTTGATTTTGCTTGGCTGGAATATTAATTTACTTCTGAACATTCACTTTGAATATATGGCTGGTGGATACTTTTGTATAGAAAAAGCACACATTTTTGCTTCTTTTTAAGTTGCCAAAGATATCTAGAGCTTACTCTGTCTTTTTAATACTTTATCAGCTCTTACAGAGATTTCAAATGTTCAATATGACTAAATCCTAACAAATTTTTAAAAAAAATCTGAATATGTGATGTTAGTGTAATTAATTTGATATCTATCTCAAAAACTATTGAAAATCAAGTTAGTTTTTATACAAGTAAATATTTATATGATTTTTCTTTTAAATGACATCAAATTTAGCCTCTTTGGAATTATTGGCAATGAGATCTGATTTTAGAAATCTATAACTTTGTAATGACATTTTTTTATATTTTTTTTTTTATATATTTCAGAAAAACTCATGTGGTGAAGTTTCTCACATATAATTGAATTTAGTGCCATTAAAAAGAGGATTTAATCAGCTTTCTAACGACATATAATAAGGGAAGCACAGTGGAGTAATGGATAGCAGCTCGGATTGAGGAATCGGAGAGCCGTGTTCGAATTCCAGTTGAATCCATTACATTCACCTACATGATAATACCCTTGGAAAAGGGTATGGATCCTCTTCTCCTCTCTTCTTCGTAAATAGCAGGACAGACTGGGTTCTATAGCCTTGGATGGCAACTTGTCTACTGCAGAAAGAAATGGCAACCTACTGCATGAAAAAATCTGCCTCGTCAGTCATGTACCAAAAAGATACATGATCGCTTAAGCAAGCATCATATCTGACTGACTGACATGCTAATACCCTTGGGAAAGGTATGAATCCTCTTTTTCTCCCCCCCCAGCTATGGGTAAATAGCAGGACAGACTGAGTTACTTTAGGTGGCAACTGGTCTACCGCAGAAAGAAATGGCAACCTACAGCGGGAAGAAATCTGCTTTGTCAGTCATATATCAAAAAGAGTACATGATGGCTTAAGCATGCATCATATCTGACTGACTGACATGCTAATACTCTTGGAAAAGGTATGAATCCTCTTCTCCCCACAGCTATGGGTAAATAGCAGGACAGACTGGGTTCTATAACCTTGGATGGCAACTGGTCTACCGCAGAAAGAAATAGCAACCTACTGTGGGAAGAAATCTGCCTTGTCAGTCATGCATCAAAAGATACATGATTGCATAAGCCTGTATCACACATGGCACATAACTGATAATAAGTAAAACTTAGTAATCATAAAAAAATAATTAATTCATTCTCAATTAAAATTATATGTGTGAGTTTTAAAACTCTCACATAACATTAATATTCTTTGATAAAATTAACTTTCAAATTTCAGATAGTTTTACTTCAAGTACTCATTTTTGAAGGAATCAAAATTTAAAAATAGTTAACATGTCAATGTCATAAGCTCTCTAATAATCGTAATTCTCAAATTACTGCTAACATTGTTCATAATGTCAATTCAGCGGCAAAAATTCTCTCCTCTGCCAATACTTTTTTCCTTGGGAAGAAACCTCTCAAATTGCTTCACTTTCACTGTCTGACATGGTTCACTAAGCAAAAGCAAGAGTGATAAAAATTGCTAATTTCTCAAAAACTTCTCATCACAGCCATTTTGTTTAATGATTTTCATTTATTCAGTAGACAGACCTTCTAGTTTATCATATAATGGATGTTAATGTTGTGTATTAAAATACAGTGCTTTTATTTTATTTTTTTACAACAATGCTCACTCTGTACAAGGCCCAAGAGCCACTTGAGATAAAAGGTTAGAGTAAGAAGCACAGTCGTTTATATATATATATATATATATATAAAGTTGACTCTAGACTTGAACAGCTTAAGATTGTAGTGAGCAGAGAAGCATTCTCTCGGGAGTCAGTTCTACAAAGCAATGGTTCTTCAGAAGAAGCTATTTGAGTGAAACTTACATCTCACCAATGGAATACGAAGGGAATGAGAGTTGTTCATTACAATGTATGTGGCATGGTGGGTCTTAGCCATGGAACTAAGGAATATAGTTTGTCTGAACACTTTCCGTGGAAATCGTGATCAAGACTTGTGACATTTTGCTCGTGAGAAAAGGATTGAATAGTGCTACTCAATTTTGAGTACATTCAGGTGCTCTCTGACCCTAAACATGTCAAACTTAAAGGTGAATTTGGGTGCTTCCACCCTTAAAGGGTTAACAGAAAACATTGTTTTACTGATTGTACAAGAAAACATTCATCCTTTTTACATGCAAAAATAGAAGACTGCACTATAAAGCAAACAAAAAAAATGGTTTGGTTGAGTACCATATATAAGGGTAGCATTGCAAAGCCTGTAATATTATTCCTCATTGGGTGCATTGTGAATCTGGCTTTGTGTTTGAGTCAAACAAGTAACAATGGTTTCTAGAATAATCTGTTCTTGCCTGAGTTTATTTTATCAAAGGAATTACCAGTTTGCTAAAACTGCTGACGACAATAATAACCGAATAAAATGTTCCAAGTAAGACTGAAGAATTTAGAACGAAAGCTCCTGCTGAATCATCAGCTTCCTTGCCTGGCAAGATATGTAGACTCTGCCCCTTGGGCAAGGTGAGTTGATTCATTTTTGCCCAAAGCCATTTCTTAGTTCTGAATTCTCATAATTTATCTTGATAATCATTTAATAAAAACAATTTTTTTTTAAATCACAAGTAACAATTTTAATTATTGGCAGGAATTGAAAATAATTTTCAAGCAACAACAAAACTATGTTCTTAAAAAAGAGAGAGACAGAAATTCTCACTAGGTGGCACTGTTTTAATCATCGACAACAGTAGTTGTAGGAATGTACAATATTAAGAAGAAAACAAATTTTCAAAACAGCTACAGAAATTAACAGACACGCAGTAGATGGTTTATGAAATAGCATTTGATACATATGAGTTAAGGTTGTGGAAGAAAGAATGCCACTATTCTGCTTATGTTTTTATTGGTTTAGTGCTTCTTAGGGTGGGGCATATAACTTAGGTTAGAGTAGAGCAACAAATAATAATCAGGTGAGTGCGATAGAACAGTGAGATGTCAAAGAAATCTTTTGTTTTTAATAGAAAAGGTTATGTTTATTGAAGAGATGTTGATGTGAAATAACTGAATTAGTAAAGTCAATTATGATAAGGTGACCAGAAAGCAAAACCCCCTTTTTTTTTTCTTTTAATCTCTAAGTTGATACAAAATGACACCTTTTCACAGTGCTGTGACATCTATCAATATTGCAAAGACCTGACTGGTGAGAAAAATTTGGCAGAGTAGTTCTAAAACTATGAACCACAGCACCTGAGTGCTTCCTAAGATGTAGCTATGTGTGCTACAAAAAATATATGAAGTGAAAAATTTCATTTCAAATTCAATTTTTAAATTATATGAAGAAAAATTAGAAATTGGAGATACCAAAATCTAATGGTGGTTTTGGTGGGTGGAAATGGTTAGAACAATACAATAGACTACCCACAATCCATCACTGACCTGTATGTGGAAATAGTCAAGGAAAAACACAACATATATGTCCTGAAGATTGTGTAAAAGCATGAAACAGACTGTTGCCATTGGGTGTTGACTTTAATGCCCACTTTTATATTTATATATACTCTATCCCAGATATTGAGCACTCTAAGATAAATATAGCTTAAAATTATATATATATATATATATATATATATATATATATATATATATATATATATATATATATATATATATGTGTGTGTGTGTGAACAATTTTAGGAAAATCTATGATAAAGTAAATACTTGTAAAAGACTTGTAAAATATTCCAAAATAGAAGAGTGGACCATTCAGACAAACCCAACAAATCAAAATATATTATTCTACCCAATCTATCAAAACTACAACAGTGAAGAATTTATCTAAGCTTAAGCTTAACAAAAAAATTGTTACAACTACTTCTAAAACAATAAAAGACAATACAAAACAAATAAGCTAAAACCTGAAGGAAGAATTTACTCTATTACCTGTAATAATTGCCACAAGGGATACATAGGAGAAACCTCAAGGAATTTAAATAAAAGATTATATGAACACAAAAGTGATATTTTACAAAATAACACACTAAATGTATTAGTTGCTCACTGCAATGAGTGACCATAATTTTCATTTAAAAAAATGCTACTTTAATTAAAAGAGAAAGCAATTTACTAAGACAAAAATATTTAAAATGTGTTTTAATCACTGGATTATCCACAGTGAAATTGCACCCAGGTTCTTCCAGCATTTCACCTTCCTTGGCAGATCTTCCATTATCACAATGTGGGATATTTAATAAGAGAAATTATAAAAACAAGAAAACAAAACTAAATGAAATTGGCTAGACTATATACTGCCAAGTACATATTAAAAAGAAAGTTAAGTTTAAATTTTCAGCATTCCCTCTCCTTCATGAGCATGTGTAATTGCATAAACAGGAATAACACTTTAGTCAAATAAAGTCTTAAAGGACAACACATCACATAAAAATTTTTTTCCACTTTCTTAAAATATATAGTAATAAGAAATAATATCATATTATAAATAAAAAAAAAATCCATTAATTCCTTAGAAATTACTCTGTTTATGTTTTGATTACAAAAACAAGTATAGCAGATATGGGTTTCAAAAGATTCCAATAAGAGATGAGTATTTCTTAAAAATCTAAAATCTACACAAACTTGTGTGGTAATAAAATAAGCATACCCCAGATTCCCTCTTTCTTGTAACTATCCATTACAATATATATAACATTTTTCAACACTAAAGTTGACTTAGTCTAATAATGCTTCATAAACATCTGCTTGGTGTTGTTATTATATTACAATGTGCATCTGCTAAATATAATATTTAAAGTAATAAGAAATAATGTCATAATATTTTATTAATAATAATAATTATTAATTAATATTAATTAATAAGAATGTGACAATATTTATAGTAACAAGAAATAATGCTATGTTATAAATAAAACATATTGTATCATTTGTAAAGTAGATTAAGAAAATCCTCATTCAGTGAAAATTGCTTGGACTTAAATGACTTAATATGAATTAATGTAGAAGAAAAGAAAATATTAATATTGATAATGTTAAATATTGATTAAATGTTATGCTCTTGTGTGATGACAGGTACATTTGTAAATTTTTAAATTTAGGCATAATATAAGAAATCAAACAATTATTCAATCAACAAGTAAAATAAAAAAGATATTTAGATTTGTTATACAATAATTTATCAATTTTTTTTTTTTGGTTACTTTACATGAGTTTTAAAAACTTAGTTTTTCATTGTTTTGAAATATGCACATGTATATAAAAATATAAGTTCTTTGTAAGCTAAAAAATTTGAGGTGACAAGTTTTTAAACAGCAAGTTATTTTTCACTGACAAATACAGCTTAGTACTATATATGTTTATTATAGTTGAGAAAGACTGTCTATGCAGGCCTTTTACAGAATGTAGGTATCATAGTACAATGAAAGAAATTCAAAAAGACATTATAATAATAATAATATTTATTGTATATTTGGCCAGTAGACAAAAATAAAAGCATGAGAAAAATTTTAAAAATTGGAATTTTTCCAACATGATTATTACTTTTTTCAGCAAAAGAAAAAAATATTTTTATTCAAATATATACATTTTTAATAATTATAGTAATTATAATATTCAATAATTAATATAATATTATTAATTATATTAATATTAATTAATAATATAATATTCAATAATTATAGCAATTATAATATATTTTCAATAATATTATTCAATGTATATATTTTCAATTTTTTTTCATGCACACACTTACACATTGGCATACAAAAGTTTTTGCTCAATGATATAAAATCAGTATACGCCTTTATTTTATTATAAAGTTAGGATCATTTAAGAGTATGCTTTTATCAGTAGTGTCTGTGGACCTTGAGGATTGGAAAATAAGTGGTTACATTTTTGTAGGTGCTGTGTAACAGAAGATACACCACTTTAAGTAAATTGAAGCTGAAAAAAGGCCATGCAAAACTATTAGGCTAATTAAAGATCTCAGATGATAAAGTCATGATAATATGCAAACTGATAAGTAGAAATTTTTCCATGAGTGTAAACTGCCTTGGCAAGATATTGCAGTTGAATATTAACTTATTTTTTTTTTTTTTTTTTTATACACTAAAATCATGGTTAAAATTTCTGCCGAAATAAAAATGAAGGCTGTGAGCTTAAAGGAAAGATGACTCGACGAAATATAGCCAGACAGTTGGAAATTTGCAAAAACAATGCTCAAACCATCTAAAAGACATTTGCTATTACTGGAAATGTTTTAAATGCAAGCCAGAAGGCCACACAAGTTAGATAGGAGAGATGAAAGAAAGATTTTGTATGTCTCAGTAGGCAATACAAAATTAACAGCCAGACAAGTAAGGAGTGAATGAAATCCTAACAGTTAAGTTCCAGTTAATACAATACACAGAGTATTATGAAAAACAAATTTCAATGGGCATATAGCAGTAAAGGTAACATGACTAACCAAAACACATTGGAGCAGAAGATTGAAGTGGTCAAAAAACATCTGCGATACTGGAAAGTGATCAATACAAAATAAAGTGACATTCTAATGTCTAAGCGAATATCTAAGAAGATCAGTGAGAGAAAGAAACAATATAAGATACACTAGAAAGAGTAAAGTTTGGTGGTGAACATGTAATGATGTGGGGTAGCAGAAAATTGATGAAAGTTGATGGAAACTTAAACAGCAAAAACTATATTAGCTTACTACAGTTTGATTTTCAGTCACACTGCAAAGATAGAGAAATTTTCCAGCAGAAAGGTTTCTTGTGAATGAAGATGTTCAACTTTTGAAAGCACAAAGTTTTGATCTCAATATAATTGAACCATTGTGGTGGAAACTGAAAAAAAAAAATGCTCCAACAAAAATCATGCAATCTCCAAAAGTTTTGAGATTACTGCCAAAAAGAATAGTGAAAGATTCTCAAGGAGAAAATTTGAACTTTGTTCCATTCAATGCCACATCAAATTCAAGTCAAAGACAGTAACGCTAACTCCATACTCTGAAGTTTTGTACTTTAATAATAAAGATAATTTTTTGCAAAAAAAATTCTCGGCAAAATAATTACTTTATAAATTTAAGAATGAGTTTTATTTTGTTCACTGATACATGGCATTTGGAATGTAAGTATATTTGTCTGTTACAAAGAAATGGCTATTGCTTGTGAGTTCAGTTCTTATTGGAGCCTTATGCCAGATTAAGCTTAGTAAATTTTTATGTAGCAATTAAAATAGTGAGGACACTAAATTCTATCCTTTACAAAAACATTGAAGACTGACAGTTCACTGCACAACTAAAGGTAATGAAACAGATTTCTCCTTGAGTTTTCATGACAACCAATCAAAAGCAGTAATTAATTAGTTTATATATCTATACATAGACCATATTTCATGTCATGTAAATATTAAACTTAAGTATTCCTTTTACTCTGGAGACTTTGACGAGTATTGAACATAGTATAGTCTGTGCTAAGTGTAGTTTTATCTGACACTACAAATTGTTACAAAACATTCTATTTGATAGACTCTAGATCGAGAAGCCTTTCTAAAAAAAAAAAAAATAAATAAATAAAAAAAAGTTTAAAAAATTCATTTTTAAAAAAAAAGTTTTAAAGCCCAGTGTTTTGTATTTTTTTCAATCATTATGCTTAAGATCCTCTAATAACATTAATGGAAAGGCAGTTTGTTTTATGGCTCAAATAAAACTGTTTTAGCATGGACTTTATATATATATATATATATATATATATATATATATATATATATATATATATATATATATATATATAAATAAAAGAAAGAAGCAAAATCAACTTTGCACTTTTATAAACTGTTTCTTAACTCAATTTAAAAAAAAAATGAAAAATAAACAGTCAATTGCTGATATCTCCTGATGAGTGCACAGAGTGATTTATCTATTTATGAAACTAGAGTTATGGTGAGAATATCATATATACAAATTTTATATATATATATATATATATATATATATATATATATATATACACATAAATAAACTTAAACAGTGAAATTATGAAACCCATCTAGTAGTGCACTTAAATTCATTTTGACGTACCAAAGAGGAAAGCCCATAGGAACAATTACCTTAAAGATATTTATAGAAAAGCTACAGAGAAGCTAGGCAATGATAGTGAGAAAGTGACTGAAAACATGATGCCAGGTCAAGACCAATAACGCTGCAGATACCTTTTTGTCAAGAATCTTTAAATACATAGCAGAAGTACCAGACCAGATGTGATAGAAATAGTCAATGCATGGATAAATGGTAAACTCATAAATGTGCAAGATAGATTCTGGTGTAAAAAAAATTGTCGAGCATGATATAGTAAACAACCTTTCCTAGCAACAGACCTAGTAATTGATTCATTATAATTGTTCTACTTCATCTCAATGACTAAGAAGGTACAATGAGTTGCTCTCCCAGAGGTTAGCATCAACCATGCTGATAGAAAGCAAAAATGGTTCTCTAAAATGATTGAATACACACACAACACATATATATTTATGAATCGGAGAGAGAGAAAAAAAATAAAATGAAAATGTTCCTATTACTATTGCTCTCTATCATTTTGGGGAAGTTGTAAAAATTCTAAAATTGAACAGGTCTCAAAGTTGTAAAAACAGCTAAAATGAAAGGGAAGAAAAATAATCAATAGGAATTAACAAAATAACTGAAAAATGCTCTCACTTGGCTTGTTGAAGATTATGTGCAAATTGAAAGAACAGAAAAAGGGGAGAAAAAAAAATGAAAATGTATGAAAGACTTGAAACATTAGAGAGATTAGGAAACCAAAAAAAAAAAAATTCATGAAGAATGAAAGAATTTAGAAGAAGGAGAAGAAAGCTTTATTTGGGGTCAAAACATGAAATTCCTAGCAAAGTCTCTATTGATTTGTCAATGGAGTTGTGTGCGCACATACTACACTCTAAAACTGTTAAGAAATGCTTAAGTGAAAATGCAAGTAATCACTTTATCAATATTCTGAGTAAAAGAAATCTTATTTAGGCTGGCTTGTAAATAACGATAAAAAGGTTCAGTAACAATATAACAATACAGAACCTCAATCTAAATTAGTAACATATTTCTAAAATTCTACAATGATTTATAGTTCAGTAGATGAGTATGTGTTATTAAATTTAGTTTTAATCTATTCTTTCTGATGATATTTAACCATGTTTTGCCAAACAAGGAATTTATTTTTAAATATCTTATCAGCTGGTTTCAAGTTGTTAAATTACCAGTTCACTCAAGACAGATTAATAACTAATGAAAAGATTAGTACAGACTGAACTTAATTAATCAGGGATTCAATAATTCAGCAGCTTTGGTGATTTCAGATGATGATGTGAATCTTGTGGTTTTAGTTTGCAGATACAAACTAAAAAATCTCAAGAAATTGACACCTGGAGAAAGGAAAGCTTTTTATTTATTTTTTTATCAATATTACCCCAAGAAAGGCAGTACAGCCACTAGGATGCACGGAATTACAGGAGGTGGAGGGATTAGGAACAGAGACATTAGTAATGAGTAGAAAGAGACAAGGGCAGTCAGGATGACAGTAGATAGCGATTGACATTGGATTTAAATTTTTGCAGATTAAAGTTGGCTGGAAAACATGGAGCCAGAAGGAAGTTCCACAAGCAGGAAGTGTGAGAAAAGAAACTGTCAGCATAGTAGTTACAGCTACATCTAAGTAGCTCAAATGTAAATTGATGAGATCTTGATGCCAGTCTAGTATTGCGCTTAAACTCATACAATCTAGGTACCATAGCAAAGGGCTCATCCGAACAATTACCATGACAGTATTTATAGAAAAGGCACAGGAAGGCAGCCTTATGGTGGTGAGAAAGTAACTGAAGCTGAGCTGCCAGATCAGGACCAATAGTTCTTCTTTGGATCTTTTAATTTTATCATCAAAATCTTTGTGTCATTAGTAAGACAAAAGTGTGCAGAGAATTATTATATAAAAATTATTCATCTGTAGAACCAGAGATATTTTTTTTAAACAAGGAAAAGTTGTTTGTCATCAAAAATATATGATCCTCATATATTCAAGGCAGCAAACAGAAATATGTTTTTCATTGGCAGTTGACAAACCACTTGCTGTGATGTAGAGAACATAAGAACAATTGCCATATTGTAAGATATTTATAGAAAAGGCACAGAGAAACTATGCAATGGTAATGGGAAAGTGACTGAAGCTGAGATGCTAGGTCAAGACCAATAATTCTGTTAGAGTGAGATGAGATGGTTCAGAGCAAGAGGGATGCAGAGTCAGAGGTCCCTATGGTTGAAGGAAAATCTGGTCCATTAGTCTGTCATGAGAGAGGACAAAAGTAGCACTGTAGATGTCTCAAATATCACTTACCTACCTCCTATACAGCCCATTCCAGGTAAATCCATGATTAAAGAACCCAGTGTATTGGAAACTGGATTTGTATTTTCTTTTCTTGGATTGGCATTATTTCACCTTCCATTCTCTTGTTGAACGTACATGGGCTGTCCTCAGATTTTGTTCATATCAATGTGAAACAGAATACAGGATGAATTTGTCTGGTTGGTGATATAGACTCTACAAAGGCTGCGGGCATATGCTTACATAAGTAATCAATACAATATATACATTATTTTAAGGATTTGTGAGGAAAGTGAAAATGACAAGCCAAGTTCAAATTCCAGCCTAATCTTTTATACAAATATTCTTAGAAAAGGCATGAATCCACCCTTTCTCCTCTCCCTCAACCATGGGTTAAATATCAGGGTGGAATGGGCTCTCTAGTTTTTGATTGAAAACTTTGAATTCAAAACTACATTATCTTTCAAAAAAAAAAAAAAAAATCATAGCAGTTCACAAATAAGAGGAATATATGGAGAGCCATAATCACCTACATCATGAAGGGAAATAAATATGCATTATTTTGCTATTTTCTATCATAAGTTTCACTGGTTCAGAAATTTTGCTACTAGTATCTAGTTCCAAGATTGCCAAATGAGTCTCAAATATTACTGTGAAAGCACCTGATTGCAAGTGTTAGAAAGTTAATCTGTTAGTTAATATAGTGAGTTCAATTCTTACCAGAACTTCTCAAATTGTGGCCTTGTGCTGTACAACATTAAAGTCAATAGTAATATTAACCATAATTTAATTTTGGTTGAAATTTATAAAATCTTTCTATCAAAACAATTCTTCAGGAAAATAAGTTTCTCAAGTTCAGTAACTATTATTGCTATTTCCAATACTAATAGAGGTTTCCTTCCCAACCTTTTGTTTGAAGTAATGTGGAATATGAACATCTTAATTATGTCATTATTTTCTTTTCAAGTTACATGTACTATGAATTTTAATTGTTGCAAGTTGTAAATGGATGTGGTTGCTGTTATTTGGTACAGTTCTTTTGTTTGTGAATCTGTAGCACCAAATCTGTAATGTTTGAAAATGTACCTCACTAAGACCTACAGACTTTATTTGCTGAAAGCCATTTTTAACCATTGACCTAAGAAAGTGGTTGTATACAACTGGCAGTTTATATATTTCTGAACTAGTTTGGGTTCATGCCTGACATCCATATGAAAGGTCTGAATCCGACAAAGTTAGTTAAGAATATGATTTGTGGTTTTAGGTCAATGTTTTGTTTTTATAGCAATTTGCAGTGTTGGACAAAACTAACACAAGTGCAGCTTATTCTCTTTTCAATTTCAATGCCAGATCCATACGCCAAGGTATCTGAAATGTTCGGTATTTACTAATTCCACATCCTAAGTTTTTATGATGGATTCAGAGTAGATGCCATCGCTGATTTCATTCTAATTTAAGATCATAATTTGTTTTGGAAAGGTTTCTCTTGAGTCCTATTTCTTGGAATGCTTGGTAGAGGATTTTTTTTTTTTTGTTCAAGATCATTCTTATCCTAACTCTGAATACCTGTATCATCAGATATACCCCACAACCTCTGTACATTAGCTTCAGGAAGTGTGCAGTTTAAATTTTTGTAAATTGTAATTGACAGGAATGCAAGGTAGAGAAGAGTTCTAACAATATACAACAGTATATTGTCAGAATTGGTCTATCTTAGTTGATTTTGTTAACCTTTTTATTGTGTCAAATTTATAAATTAAGCTATGTCATAGTTATCTATGTACAAATAAAACGATAGTATGAGAAGGTGCTGAAATTTTTTTACCCTTAAACAATGATCAAAATATGACCAAATGTCAAAAAATCAGATTTTTTTTTAGAAAGCTTTAGAAAGGCTTCTTGATCTAGAGTCTATCAAATAGAATGTTTTGTAACAATTTGTAGTGTCAGATAAAACTACACTTAGCACAGACTATACTATGTTCAATACTAGTCAAAGTCTCCAGAGTAAAATGAATACTTAAGTTTAATATTTACATGACATGAAATATGGTCTATGTATAGATATATAAACTAATTAATTACTGCTTTTGATTGGTTGTCATGAAAACTCAAGGAGAAATCTGTTTCATTACCTTTAGTTGTGCAGTGAACTGTCAGTCTTCAATGTTTTTGTAAAGGATAGAATTTAGTGTCCTCACTATTTTAATTGCTACATAAAAATTTACTAAGCTTAATCTGGCATAAGGCTCCAATAAGAACTGAACTCACAAGCAATAGCCATTTCTTTGTAACAGACAAATATACTTACATTCCAAATGCCATGTATCAGTGAACAAAATAAAACTCATTCTTAAATTTATAAAGTAATTATTTTGCTGGGAATGACATGGACAGAATGTGAGAAGTGAGGAGGCTTTAAGGAAAATAGGAATGAAAAGGACACTTTGAAAAGATTTCTGGTACATATGAGGAAAGAGGGCTTAGAGAATTTGGCACTCACATGTGTGACATTGCTTAACTTTGGTGATTGTACAGGAACCAGCATTTCAATGTGATAAGACTCTAAGCTGAGTTCTACAGAAGGATGCTGAGAATATCTCAGGGGTGAGGCATGTGAGCTTTTAAGGAAAATGAAAACAAAAATTTCACTTATACTTAGAATCAAGAAGAAACAGTTGAAATTTCTGGAACACATAATGAGAAAAAAGGGCTTGGAGAATTTCACACTTACAAGACATATTGAAGCCAAGAAAGACAGAGGGAAACAGTAGGTAACCTACTTAACAAGTTTGTGCAAAATGGATGACAAAACATATTCTGGTTGGGATAGTAAAAAGGCAAACATTGCTTAGAGTTGTTGAGAGCCATGATCACCCACATCCTGAAGGGACACAGTATATAAAAGAGGTTCCTGTATTGTAATAATGCTCATTAAATAAGCTGGAAGTGGAAGAATGACTATTTGGGTATGACAGCTCAAAAGCATACTTAGGGTAGACACTTATCAGTCTCCAATCAGTTTCAACCAAAATATTTTGGCTGGGGGTAGGGGCATGTAGATTGGGAACTGTGATTTATGACTTTTTCAAAAACAAGAGAGAAGAGTTCAAGGTCCAGAAAACCATTTTTTTTTCAGCTAACCTTAAACAAAAAAAAGACACTGATATTTCAAATCAGAAAGAAACATCCAAAATTTCTGGGACACATAATGAGAAAGAAAAGCTTGGAGAATTTGACACTCACAGTCCATATCAATGGCAAAATGAGCAAAGGGAAATATCAAGTAACCTACCTAATGAGCTTGTGTACGTAGATGGCAGAACAGATTGGGAGGGATAGTAAGGTGACAACAAAGTTACTAAGGATAGGATTTTGCAAACAGATTTAAATATCTTAAGGGTTTTAAATCATGGTTAAATTTACTTTAGAATGGACAACTTTATTCTGGTTATTTATTGACCTGTTTCTATCTATTCCATCTATATATAATGCAGCATTTAATTAAAATGTTACATTAATTATAAATAGACTGGCATCAAATAATTTAAATCATTAAATAAAGAATAAGCTAAAGATAAAGCTTATATCAAATGGGAAGTCTACCTTTAAAATAAGAAAAAAGTATACATATGTTGATTCCAATCTTGATAGGATATGACTGCAAAACACTTTCTCACTCCCCAATTTATTGGCAGAAGCACACAAATGTGTGCTGAGATTTCTTACTAGCCAATAAAATTAAAATAACTTGGTTCTTGGTTTCATATGACTCAGTCCCAGTCTGTCTTGAAGTCAGACTGCTACATTTGCTTATCTGAATTTGCTCTGTCAACCCCAATTCTTAGTTTGTGAACTTTTTGCCATATTATTGTTGCTTTGCCTTTTTACTGTTAATTTGTCTTGCATATATTGGTTGCTTGCTTTATATTATTTTTCCCCGTTCTTTTCTTTTTCGGGTTATTGTAAGCTTTGTCAAATCTGTTTGTTTGGCAGTTCTGCCATTTATTTAAATTTAACGATGACCACTCTACAACATGTATCAAGTGTGTGTGTGTGTGTATATATATATATATATATATATATATATATATATATATATATATATATACACACACAAAGTTAAGAGTTGATTACATACATTTCTTTTTAGATAAGGAAGCAAAATTCAGTCGTTTCAAAAAGAAAAATCTAAGTGAAAAATAAAAACTGATAACCTTAAAAAAGTTTATATTATCAGAAAGAATATAAAAATAATTAATATAAATGTTTTTCTTTTTAGGTAATTTAGAATTTCTAAAAAATTATGAGATTATAAGTAACTTGAAATAATAATTATAAAATCATTAATTCAATCTAAAAAAAAAAAAAAATCAAAAAAAATCAACATTCCTAGAACAAGTTAAGTTTGTAAATGCTACCCCTATATATTTTATACTTATTCTTATTCACTATATAAAAATATAAATAGATTTTGTTCCATATTCTAACTTTATATCGATTACATAATCATAATAGGAGGTACTTAGTTCAAAATAAAATGAAAAAAAAATAAACAAACACTGACCCTATCTTTATATGTACAACTAATGCATTTCAAGTAAAAAATAATTTCACAAAGTGACTCAAAGATGATAGCTAAAACTGACAATGGTATTATTATACAACTAAATAATGGTAAGAGTCTAACCAGAAATGGTTACTGGATTTGAAACATCAGAAATACATTCCTTGTGCTTAGTGCCTTTAACAAGAACATGAGGCCACCCCCCTCCTGCTATTAGAAGAAAAGATCTCTTCTAAGTGCACTGGCAATCCCATTGAGATCTGACCAGCAGAGGTCCAAGACTAATAGCCACTCAAGATATTGTAAGCTTAACATTTTACTGAATTGAAAAATTGCATGAAGAGAGTAAAATTTTGTGAACACTCAGGAATCAGACTAAGTAAAATTTTCAAGATGGCTCCATTAAATATCCAAATCATGAAATTGATCAGAGATCAAAATGTAACTTTTTAATAAAGAAGGTGGTGAAAAAAGTTAAATTGTGAGGAGATAGTAAAATGTGATTTTCAGAAAAAAAAAAATTGTCAAATCTTGATTAGTAAAGACTCTGTGTGTGTGTGTATATATATATATATATATATATATATATATATATATATATATATATATATATAGATAGATAGATAAAAGGGTGTTCCAATAACTTGGACCAATTTTAAATGTGAATTAAGTTTAGGCATCTAATGATTTTTTTTTTCTTTTAGATTTGGCAGACATTTGGGTGATATTATTTTTCACACATAATTTCCATAACTTAAATAATATGATCCAATAGAGAAATAAATAAATTTTCACCAATAACACTGATTTATTTACTGCTGACTTTGATCCATGTTAATGAAACACCCTTATATATAATCTGTCTTAATGAAACACCCTTTATATATGCATGTGTGTGTGTGTGTGTGTGTAGTAACGGATAGTGGCTCAGATTGCAGAATCGGACAGCTGAGTTCAAATTCAAGTCAAGTTCACTACATTTACTTACATGCTAATAACCTTGAGAAAAGTATGAATCCATCTCTTTTACCCCCCTTGGGTAGCAGCCTGTCTAAGAGAAGGACAACTCTGAATTCAAAACCTGCAGAGGTTCATTTGGGGACCTTGTGGCATACTGTGTACCAGTTCTCTGTATTCAGCTCTTCTAAAATGTGTGATTGTTTCTGCACAAGCCTTCACCACTATAATCAAATGATTTGTGTGGGTAGTCTGGCTGTTGGTTCTAAGAGCTGAGCTGCTTGTACCTCATACATCATAAATGATAGGAGATACCAGTGTGTGTGTCTATGTGCATGTGTGTGTGAGAGAGAGAGAGAGAGGGGGGTAGGGAGTCCATCTGCTTTGTAATCAATGTGGCATTTTAAAAATCCATCACTTTATTAGATAATAAAATCTGCTTATTTTGTTGGAAATAAAATTAACAAGTATGTAAAAAAAATACAGTTGTTTCTTTATCATCAAAGTAATAGAATGGTAATGGTTTCAAATCTTGGTGAAAGAATTAGGAGTTATTGCACAACAGAGCAAAAGAAAGAGACTTGGCTCATGAAATATAATACCAGGTGCTATTTGGTATAATATTGAATTCTAAATAAACAGACAAGTTTATCTTAATATAAAAACTTAATACATATCATTTACTTTCCAGTTTTCAAAGAGTCCAAGATCATCTCTGCATCTTTGTGGGTGACAAAATTATTTTCCACCCTACAACACCTTTCCCACCCTACCACCTTTTCCCCACCTTTGTTGTTGCTCTATCATTATTTCCATGGAAAGTGTTTAAACAAACTACATTCCTTAGTACCACCAGTTCTAACCATCACAGCTAAGACACATTGTAGCAAATCAGCCTCATTCCTCTTGTATTCCATGAGTGAGATGTAAGTTCTACTTGTGCAGCTTCTTCCCACAAAATGATGCTTTGTGGAACTGACACCCAAGAGAATGCTTTCTTGACCACTACAATTTTAACCTGTTCATGTCTAGGGGTCAACTGTATCTTCCCCACATATCCTCAAAAACTGTCATTTATTCTGTAACCGTCTACCTTGAGTGGCTCTTGGGCAAACATCATTGTAAAAAAAAAATGTTACAAGATAATGTAAGGTAAATGTTACTATGTATTTAACAATGGCTTCAACTGACTTTTAAAATATTGATAAATCATTCACCAAAATTGAAACATTCATACCAGCAGTCATCGTTGGTGGAACTCGTTGAGTATTGGGGGTGCTCATTGATATTTCCTTCTATGTGAAATGAGTCCTATGTTGGATCTGAAGAGACATCCGCAGCCACTACATGGAAAGGTAGGAGGGTTAAGGGGATGGGGAGCTTTGTTTTTTCTTTATGCTCTCTTTGTCACTTCTATTTGCATTTTAGTGTTTTCGAAGGATGTTTTTTAGCGGACTGCTCTTCTCCAATTGGTTCTTTTATCAGCATTATCAATTTTTAAAAACATGAAATGATTCCTGGCGTATGCTGTGGAATATTTTTTTTTTTTTTTTTTTTTGCAAATATGCTGATTTTATTGGAGAATAATCATGAATCCATACACTTAGAATCCATTGCTGAATATCATAATTGTATGGATTAGTCATTTGAAATCAAAGAGTAATATGAGCGTCTCTAATGCTGGGCTTGTCAATGCCACAATCACTTGTCAATAGGCGTGCATGGTTTCAGCTTCTACACTCTGCAGAATCCTCCTCTTATGTTATGCCTCCCTGATTCCATTCAATCAGGCGAGGAAACTAATTAAAAAATGCATTTGTTTGCTTTGTCATCCTTATATAGTTCTTCCATCTCAAGATTTTCTTTTTTGAGGCCTTGCAGATATCTTGTACATACAAGTGTGAATCAAAAGAAATAAGTTTTTTTTTCTTGTATTTTTTTAATACTTGAAATGCTTATTCTTATTTTTAGATTTTCTGTTTTTTAAATACCCCACTTTTTTTTCCAGGGGAAAGGTTTCTATTCTTTACTTCTGTTATATTTCTAATGTGAAAAGCCAGATAATTTTACTAGCTGAAGTACCCTTTAACGTTTGGTAAACGTTCAAAACCTGGATCAAAGTTGGTTGTAATGAAAATAAAAATTCCTCAGTTCTGAAATGTAGTCTTCTCATACACAAAATGTAATTTATAAATACAAAGTTTTTTTTGTTTTTTTTTTTACATATTTATTTTGACTATTATACTCATCTTCATTTTTATCATCACAAGATTTCAGTCATTGTACCTTCAGCCTTCATCAGGTGATTATCAATCAGGGAATTTTAAATTGAATCTTTTATTTAATCAATAAGTGTAGATCAATGGTTCCCAACATTTTTTAGGCCATGCCCCACCGAAGTATCACTAAAATCCTCATGCACCCCCCTATGCGAGATATAATTTTTATTGTGGAGGAAGCCTATTACTAGAGTTACAATGTTTCATCATACATTTGTATACTCTCACAAGTTTTGTGAAGAACTTGTGACTGCAATAGTATTATCATTTAATTTTATAATATTCATAAAAATATTGTGTTAGTATTTTATATATATATATATATATATATATATATATATATATATATATATATATAGACACACAAATATTTTTGTATAGGCACTGAATGTATTAACTTATGCACTCATATTTACTAGAAAGAAATTCACTGTTAAGAACTCATTCTCAACCCTTCCCCATTTAAAAATCAAATTTCCTCCCTGTGGGACATACCTCCCATGTGTAGATTGTTCCCACTGAGTTCAAGTATAAGAACAGAGTGGGCAATAACTGAGCTATACTAAACAACAACTAGGAGATATCCCTAGATATGGTCAGTGAAATGAGCACAATCTACTGCGGTAGCTTAAAATGCAGTTTGAAATTCCCTGATGGTTACTCAGATTGACAAGCACCTGATAATGGTAGGAGCGCAGAGTAACCAAAATGTTGTGTTAATAACAAAGATGAGAACAATAATCCAAGTGTAAATTATATAAATAATGATAACTCCACATCCTAGAAATTCAGACAGAAATTAAGAAATGTCTATTTTACAATCTTTATGGACAATTAAAAGATCATCATTAAACTCTTTGTTGACATTAGCATCCCAAAAGAAAAACAATAGATTATATATTTTCCTGGTAAGTTTTTAATGAAAAATTGTGGTGAAATTATTGTTTTAAAAAATATATTTTTTCTTTTCATACTTATACAGTATTCCTTCAGGACATAAGCAATCATGGCTCTCCACAACTTCCTATCTCTTGTGGCCCTTAGCAGTTTTTCTCCTATTACTAAGGCTCTTGCCTACCCCCATTCCACCATCCATTCACACAAATTCATCAGGTAAGTGACTTGCTGCCTTTCCTTATCTCTCTTTTTCTCAGTATATTTGTAAGGATTAAGTTTTCCAAGTCCTCCTTCCTCATAGTGTGTCCAATGAATTTCAGCTTTCTTTTCCTGATTCCAAGTAGAAGTGTTCTTTCATTTGTCATTTTCTTGAAGCTATCATTGTTACTTACTTTCCCTGTCCATGGAATTTTCAGTAAACTTCTGTAGAACTACATTTCTGCTGCTTCCAGTTTATCCTCATCCATGGAAAGATTTTCCATCAATCACTGCCATATAAGAGCATAGATAACACATAGCAATATAGCACTTTTTTCTTTCTTTATAATGAAATATTTCCATTCCTCAGCACCTTGCTTAGCTTTGGGAATGCTTCTTTTGCTATTCTAATGTGTGTTCGGATCTCAGTGTTACATTTTTCATCCTCTGTTAAAAACACTTCTCAGATATTTAAACTGCCACATCTGATTGATCTTGACATCTCCAATGTGTAACTTGCATCTTGAGCTTTTTCTAATAATAGAGAAATTATAGTCTTACACCAAATGATTATGAACTTTAATTGTTACTCTGAAAGATGTATTTAGATGCCACTTTTCTCAATGAGAAACAAATTATTTTTATGTTAAAACCTTCCCCTGGGTCCAATAAGTTTTAATACCAATTATATTGAACAGACAAACACTACCATTTATTTCTCATATCAATGACTAAAAATAACTTCAAATTAATCCTATAATAGTATTTACATTAGTCGGACTATTGTCCTCATCATTGTCGCCATATTTGTCACAACGTTTCGGCCGTTGTATGCTCCGGACTTCTTCAGGTGGTTGGAATTTCGAACTGAACCCTTTATTTCGATCACTGGGGTAGACTGTTCTAGTTCCACGTGCCATGATTTCAGTTATCTGAAAGTTCTCCACTGCCTTAACCAGGTATTGAACTCATCTTCTTTGGGTCTGTCACTGGATCTAACCAACATCTTTATCCACTGTGCCATGTATCCTTGAGGACATCTGGGTATGAACTTCTGAGTATTATAAACCTAATGTTTTCAGCATCATTTTTTACCAGTGCTCATATTGCAATTTTTTGCTGTTATCATTGCATGTCTTTACCAGAGTTCATTTGCAAATTTGTTATCATTGCTTTTCTCTGGCACTCCTTATTACTGGTTCCCATATTTTGTTGTCGAAACCTTCTATGTTTGACAAATGCAGGAGATTTTTGTGGCCTAGCATGTGTGTTTTGGGTTCCTTAAGTTTAGAAGCGAATTTTCCAATGGTGTTCCCTGTCTATGATCTCAACATGATCCCACAGGATACCTGATCTCCTTCTCTCTCCATATAGACAGACTCTTAATCCTATAAATCTTAAAGATTATTCTTTCTTAGACTAATAGACCAGAGTTTCTCATCTGGTATACCCAAGTGCACGAATGCACCCTGAAAGGTAGCTATGTGCACCTCAAGTTAACAGAAAAGTAGTTTCTGAATTATTTTTATATTTAAAAAAAAAAAACCTTATTTTTAAAAAGCGAGAGACACCAAGCACATGACTTTCATGTCTAAGTCAAGTTTTTGTCATTTGCTATTTTAAGCTGAATGCTAAATTCCTTAATCTCTAAAAATGAGTGTATAATCCTTTCCCTTTTGCCATCCTCAAGAGATTTAAAATCGGTCATTATCGACCTCTCTGAAAAAAAAAAAAAAAGCAGATTCATAAATAAGTTTTTTATGAAAAATTTTACTAGTAATCTTTACTAGTAATTTTTTTACCAAAATTTAATATTTTCAAATTTCATGACTAATTTCTCCTTATTAAAATTTAAAGTATTTTTAGTTTTAGTTATTCTACTAGTGGTTTTTTACTGAAGTTTTTTATGGTTGAGAAACACCGCTATAAACTGACACTATAAAATTACAATTAGTTTTTACTACAAAATTTTACATCACTTTTTTTACACATCCAGTAGTTTTTAAAATAAAATTTTTAGCATATGTAATAATAAGATTAGAAACTAGTGATATAATATATAAGCTGTTGACTTTCTACAAATACCAAAACCAATAAATTTGGAAAGAAGCTTCCATCAACATTATAGCAGATTTGAGAAAATCTAATTTCTTGAAAAACTATTTTAATAAAATGATTTTAAAAATTTCCCTCAACAGTAGCAATGGTTAGATCAATGAATGGCAAATGCTTTGTACATGGAAAATGAGTAATATTACCGTTACAACATTATATATCAGAGGTGGCCAAACTTGCTGAATGTAAGAGCCGCAAACAATAAAGTCCAGATGTTTGACAGTTACAAGATAAAATTTACACATATGTTTTTGTTACATACACATTTTATTACAAAACTTTTATATAAATATTAAGAAATGCATGTATGCAATAATATTTATTCATGTATGCAGTTTTTTAAATGGTTAATTTGGATTGTTTTCAGTAATCACAAAGTACACACACACAAAAAATGTTTTCAAAATCTTGACTGATGATCGTTTTAACTATATTGAGCATATTTAACACCATAATGAACTATGGAAACTTCTCAAAAAATGTGAAAATTTGCATTTCAGTAACATAAAATTAGACTGCCAAATTACACTAAAAAGGGGAAAATATTCTTCTAATTATATTTATGAGTTTAGCAAATATATGATCAGACCATGGAGGAAAATATGTAAAAAAAAAAAAAAAAAAATAAATAAAAAATTGGATTTCAGTAACATAAAATTAGACTGAATTAACACTAAAAAGGGAAAAAATATTTTTTAATATTTGTCTTAGCAAATATCTAGTCAAAACATGGAAGAAAATATGTATAAATAAAGCAAACCAATAAAATTAGAGATATTTTAATCAGATACCACCTTACAAAACTAGTCTTATAATATAAACTGACAATGCTACAAATATTATGCTATTAAAGCCACTAGAGTTAAATAATAGTGAAGCAGACTTATTCTTAGAGAAGTGTATTTCTCCTCTGACTACCTCATCTTGACCTTTGAGGTCAGATACGGGATAACAAAGGAAGTCATTTTTAATTGGCTAAAACTAGTGTGGGAATGTTGGATGCAGAAATGTAGACGTGGTTTTCGTGTCTCAGAACTTGATCCCCAATGGGGGTGATAGAGCAACCCCACTGGCTAGTTAAAAATGTACACATCGACATGGTGAATAAAACTAGTAACTTTGTCTTTCATCTCTGAACCCCAAAAATATTTCACTACGCAGCTGGGAGAAGATGAGAGAAGAAAGAGAGGAAGACATCTTTATTGTAGAGTCAACCAAGACCTCCCCAGAACAAGAGACAATGCAACACTATTTATTGCTAGTAGAGTTCTTGTGGGTCTCCATCTTGGTTGTGAGTTGTTGAGAATCTAACTGATATGTTGTCAAGGTTGTACAAATTAGTTCCATTAGGTGTTGGTTTGTAAGGATTGCATAATGCTTCAATTTCACAAACTTCATTACAGAATACAGTGATTCACGGCAACATGTTGGGCTAAAAATTGAGATGAGTTACACACTAGGTTTTATTCAATTTTATTTCTGGAACTTGTTTCCAGAACTCAATTGTAGACTGGAATTTATGGATCATCTTTAGATCCAGGTCTTCCTGTAATTCCATTAGTTCTATTTCCACAGCAGATGAATTCATAACCAGGTTCAAGAATTGGACATCCATCATGAATGGATTTTCAAAAAAAGATGAAGCAGGGCTTCAGATTCTGCAAGTCTGACTAGGAAATTATCAAGCAGTCCTTGTAATTTATCTTTGTATTCTTCCAGTTTGTGGTCTCTTATTTTAATGTATTTCAGGGAACGTATTTACTCTCCTACTGAGATTGGGTAAATGATTGAAGTTTCTTGACAATATGTCTCTTTATTCTGAAAGCTGAAAATTGTCTGTATAAGATCAGAAACAATCTTATTCTTCCCCTGGAGTGCCAAGTTGAGAGTTTGTAGATGATTCATTATATCAATAAGGAATATTAGATCTTGTATCCATTCATCATTTTCCAGCTGAGAATAGGATCATTTTTCTTTAAGAAATGTAATAATAGACTTCAACAGATCCACAAACCTACTCAAGACATTGCTGGTTGACAGCCACCTCATTATGCAGTAGAAAGAGACTGCTTGGTTAATCTTCAAGCTTCATTTCTTCAATAAAATTTCTGAACTGTCATTGAGCTTTCATGCTTAAACATATGAAATTGACAATTTGAACAGCTTTCATAATATCTTCATACTTGTAGTATCTGGTTTCCAGCAGTTCACAATGAATAATGCAATGAACAAGTTGAAACTCTGGAAGGTCTATTGGGTCATTTTTCCCCTAAGTGCAATTAAATCCTGATTTTTCTCACCCATTGCTAAAAATCCATCTGTGACAAAAAATGACAAGTTTATTCAGTGGAATATCAGCATTTGTTATGGTTCTGTCAAGTGCATTTTTAATGTCAACACCACAAGTTGTATCTTTTAATGCCACAAAGTCCAACATCTCTTGTTTCACAGTTACATCTGAGGAAACATAATGAACAAATACTGCCAGTTGTGGGTTGTCTTGTATGTCTGTTGATACATCAAGAGCAGAGCTGAATACAAGAACATTTTTTTTTTTTTTTTAAATCAGCTTGCATTTTGCCTGCAACATCGGAACTGATCCGAGAGATACGCCTCTGTATGGTGATTTAAACTGACAAAAGTGAGATTAAAAAAAACTGAAGTTTTGTGTTATTTGGATTTATCACTGCAACAACTTCACCTTCAGCTTATTTGCACAAATTTGCTTCAAAAAATGACTGTTTAGTATAATTCTTATTCCATGACATAACAAAACTATATACCATGAGTCGTTGTAATGCCTTCTCTGAACAATGGCTATTTCTGCCTGGCTATTTAGTAATGATTTTTTATTACAGTTAAACTTGTTTTTACCTTAATTTTTGCGTTAGGTAGATAATCATACTAAAACTTTTTTTGTGATTTGTTTCATAGTTAAAGGCTTTGCAATGACTCGCTGACATAATTCATTCATAAAAACACAAAATGTTTACCTCCATTTAATGGAAAATTGAACTAAAAAACTTCCTCCTTTAAATGGCTTAAAATTTCTGTTTTTATCTTCATATTTCTTACAATTTGAGGAGACTATCTTCCTTCACAAAATTTTCAGACACTTTTGAACAAAACTTGTATCCAAAGTGTACCAACTAGGTGTGTATAGTTCAATGTCTTGTGTTACACTACATTAATGTACATGACATGAGTACAGTCCCCTTAATCATTTTCCCTTCTGACATTTTCTGCAATGCACCTTTACCAGAAATTTCTATTTGTATTTCAGAAGGATATTATTCCTTCCCCCAGCACTAAAGAACAATACATCACTCAGATCTAGCATTAAAATTAGGATTTAAATTCTTAAATATATTATTAACCATGAACATTAAACTTACAATCCAATGGGGTCTCAATTCATACCTGGTAAATAATTATGAAGCTTGAAATTTTTCTTATTTCCCTTTTATATTAACTGTGAAGAAAAAAAGGAGCTCAGTCAACATATTTTCATAAGTTGCATATTAAAAGTCAAAGAATGTATGTTGTTAGAAACAGCAACATCCGAAACTGATATATATGATAGATTAATAAATGACATGAAAGAAATCTGGACTATTGTTTAACAAACAAATAAATGGTAGTAAGTTATACTTGATTATCAAAACAAAAGTAGTAGAGCTAAAAATGCTCACTTATTAATGAGATGATTTTAATATTCACAAATTACAAAGTGATATGTCCCGGAAAGGGATATATTTGAATGAAGTAGCTAAGTGGTTTTGGCTACAATAACCAAATAGAATATGGTAGCAGTAATTGACTGGTATACGTCGTAGTTGCAGGTAAGAAGTGTAGATCAATGGCGTAGTCCAATGGGCATCGTTATAGACTAAATCTCTGACTCCTACACGTCCGTCGGTATTTATGACAGACACCAGCCAATCATATTCCAGTGAGTGGGGAACACAGGTGTACACATATTCCATTATATCACAAAGTTGTAATATTAGAAGATTGGTTAAAATACTAAAAAAAAAAAAAATTAATAAAAAAAAACAAAAAACTTATTAACACTTTGGTACTTTGATAAAAAAATAAAAAGAAGCAATCAAAGAATTTTTAAGTATTTAATCTGTTTCAACAAATTAATATCAAAGCTTCCATAGTTTTTTTTTTTAATTAATGTTCACCTAATACAAGACTCAAGAGTCACTTGAGGTAGAGGGTTACTAAATGAGGCGTGTATTCTAAATGTAAGAAAAGGAAATAGAAAGTGAAGGTTATGAGGTTATGTAGAATAGACAGCAATTACCACAAGATTTGAAGAGTTTAAGATTGTCATGTTCGATTCTAAAGGCAAAATATTCTTCAGTAAGATAATATTACGATTCCAGGATAAACACTTTAACATTGATTTCTGGAACTGGTGTAAAATATGTAACTATCTCAACTAACTAGCGTTTATCTACTTATTGACTTTGATCATTTCTTTTTTCTCTGGGTTGCTTTATTTACATATTGCCATTGAAAAATGCATTACTATAAGTAACAAAACTTTTAAACAATGCTTTATGAATGGCTTTAAATAAAATTAATATTAATGGGAAAAAAAAAAAAAAAAGATTCAAAGCAGTATAATTAATACTGTCCAAAAACAAAACAATTAAGTCCCTGAATATTACTTGGGATAAAAACTGTTTCCAAATCTACAACGAAACATTGCACAATTGATTACAGAATCTGTACCAATTACTTTTTCTAATATTTGATCATTTATTACCATTCCACACATATTTACTATGCAAGAACAAATTAGGGCCAATTAATAGGAATCACATTCACAACCACATAATGGTCCTTGCAGATTTGGCTAAAGTGGTATTAAAAAAAAAATAAAAAATAAATGGAACTAAATGTTAATGGTATAAGAAACCAGAATGGTTATATTTGTTTGTACAAATGAACAAAGAACAAAAAAAAAAAAAATCTAACACCAAGTCAGATAATAATATCTCTATAGCCTAAACTCTGTGATACAGTTATTAACAAGGTTTATACCAATTTATTTTGATGGAGAAAAAAAATAACAAAAAGACAAAGACTAGTAAAGCTTTTTTTTTCACTTATTTTTAAACATTTCACCCCAAGCAAGGCAATAAAGCTACTAAAATTCAAGGGCTTACTAAATTTGAAAGGATATAAGAAAAAGAGAATGCTATTATGGAGCGAAGACGATAAAAGAACAAGAACTAAGAAGACAGAAGATAATGATTGACATTAAATTTTTGAAGATTAAACTTAAATGGAAAGTAAGAAGCCAGAAGAGAGTTCCACAAGCAAGAAGTGTGAGAAAAGAAACTTAGCATAGAACTTATGGTTACATTTAGCCATTTAAGAAACTATCAATTTACTTTATATGTCAAATCATAACACTAACTTTTATAATTTTAGTTAGGTAGGTTAGTCTGATAATTCCACCCTTTTTGAGTTATTTAATGTTGAATTTTGTATTGGTCACCTAATGAGGATCAAACTCACTTCTCATTAGTGATGGTCAACCAGATGATACTTGCTAACAATAACCCCATGCCAAGTTAAGCTGGTTTGTTTTATCATGTGTCAATCCTTATTGAGGTATTTTAATGTTGAATTCTGAATAAGGCACCTGGTGAGAATCAGGCTCACAAATCAGTGGTAATGGTCAACCAGACTAATCTCAATGAGATTAGTCTGGTTGCTATAGCCCTTTGAAAAATCATACCAAGTTAGGTTGGTTGATTTTATAAAATTAATCAATACAAAAAGTCTGTTGTCTTGTTGTGGACCCAGAATATGTCCGAAAGAAAACTTGAACTCAGCAATTTAGTGAAAACATTATTAACAAAAAAAAAAACGAATACAAAAGTGTTGCACATCCAATTGACGGCAAAGTACAGTTGTCAATTTGTCAACTGTAGACAGCTCTCTTGAGAGGCATAATCTCCCCGTATATATAGTAATAGGACAAGTCCATTTAGTCCATAAAGGTAGGTCACATAACATCTTTAATAATATTTATTTTTTATAATAATCTTACTTATTATAAAACGCAGATTTTGTGTGTGTGCGTGTGTGTACGTTTATATAATGGATCGGATTTCCTACATTTTTCAACCGATTTCAACAAAACTTCACAGGACTGCATAAAATTACCTTGCAGTGGTTCTGACAGCGCCAAAAATTGGAAAAACAATTGTTTTTGCACTAAATCAATTTGAAAACATGATTCTGTCGCCAGAATGAAAGGGGGACAACTCATATCGAGTTATACTTATTATAAAACCCAGGTTGTGTGTGTGTGTGTGTTCGTTTATATATGGGATCAGATTTCCTAAATTTTCAACTGATTTCAACAAAACTTCACTTTTTTTTGGCATGTAGTGTCTCTTATTGTCCTGCACACTTTTTTCTTTATTTTTACATTCAGAATGCTTTAAAAATTCCATTTACAAGACAATTGTTTATAATAAAATTCTATTCAATCGATAGACTCATAACGATTGAAAACAATGTTTTTGTTTGAGTTTGACCAATTTGTAAAAAAAAAAAAAAAACTATTTAAGACATGCATGTCTGTCAACCTTAAACAATAATATTTGCCTATTTTATTTTTCAATCTTTATGATGGTCGATACTTGATCTATCTCTTACTGTTACATCCCCGGCAACGCTGGGCTCTACTGCTAGTATATTATATATATATATATATATATATATATATATATATATATATATATATATATATATATATATATATAAGTGTATTAGTATAAGGTAATTTGTAAAAAAAATTCTACTTTCAATTGTTTCACTGATGGACTGGTGTTATCAGAAAAATAATTTTATTTCACAAAAACAAAATCTACATTAATGAGACAATGTAATTCACATTAAGTGGCTGAATGGAATGCTTGATTTTTATTTTATCATTATAGAAATTAGATTTTAATTAATTTTAACTCAGTAAAACCTTAAAATAAATAAACATAAAAACTATTTCCTTTCTAGGGTCAAATATTTTTACTACTGGCTTCTTTGCCAGAACAGTTTTTAAATTTTCAAATGCGACATTCTTTTTCTTGAAGCAGCAAAAGGTTCTGCCAATTTGGAGTATCACTCTAAACATCAGCTGTAGAAATTTACAAGTCCTAAGAAAGATTCCAATTCTTTTTTGTTCTTAGGTACTTCAACTTTTAATATTTTGTCAATTAACAACTGGTCTGCTCATATGCCTTCATTAGATAGGTGTTGTGCACACTTCTTTTTTCATTAATTGTTAATCCAGCATTTTTTAACTTATTCAAAACCGTACTGATTTTCCATTTTAATTCTTCATCGTTAATTGCACCAACACAAATGTCATCCTGATAACATATTGTATTTGTTTTCTTTGTTTATATATATATATATATATATATATATATAGCTACCATACCTAACTTGCTATGGCCCTTTGAAAAATCATATTTGTGATTTCAATTCCATACAGCATTCTTTTCCATCTGTTGTAGAGTAGTTTTCACAGTGGAGGCTTGTATTTCACTAAGTCAGTCCTAAAAAAGGTTTGATGTACAAAACGTTAGAACTTGTTATAATAGTAAATGACGCAGCAATCTAGATGTGGTGGCTGATACTTTAATGTCCGACATCGACTGACTCACCAACTCACTCAGCTCCCTGGCAACTGCTACTACTTATGTGTGGGATAGTCTATTACAATAGAATAGGTATGTTCTAGTATAACACCATCTTAATAAGCCTATCGGTGTGTTTATTGTTATGACTTCTTTAAAGTCTTTGTCAATAAGTATTTGGTCATATGCCTACTTTAGAACAATTTTAGAGAATGTTTTCATACCCACAAGGGAGTTCAAAGTTCATTCTACTTTGTCTGCACATATTTTGTGGTTTATACCTATTTCATAGTCACCACAAATGCACAGATCACCATCTTTCTTTCTTAAAATTACTAACAGGGAAACCCATTTGCTTCCTCCTCTTGGAACTTGTTCAATTAGATCTTGTTCCAGTAATTTTTTTAGTTTTTCCACAATTATTCATAGTAGATGGACTGGCACTTTTCATGCTTCAAAATATGAGAGGGGGGGACATTTTCCTTTAGTCTTAGCTTTGCTTCATAGTTTAACATTCCTGTTTCTTCTGCCTTGACTTTGTTTACTAATTTTGTCAAATTTATGTTCAATGCATCATTTTCTATTAGGCCATGATTCTCTTCACAGTTTGCCACAATAATCGGTAATACTTCAAAATAGCTTAATGTTTTTATCATGGATCTGTCAAATTGACTCAATTGAATAAGGCTTTTCTTTAATCTTGGTTTTCCTAATTTCTTCCAGAAATTTCTGGGTATCAGTGTCACATCACTTCCCATATCTATCTGCATGTCCAGTAAAACATTACCAATTCAATTTTTTAATAACCCTTTCACATTTCTTCTTTTCAATGAAAAGACATCCATACTTATTTCCTCTTCATTTTGTTGGACCTTCTCTACATTTTTCTTTTTGGATTTACATATGTTTAAAATTATTCATTTTGAAACACTTTTCACAACTGTTTTTATATGCCAAACATTTTTGTTTTCCTCTTTATTTTACCTATTTTCTTTATCACGTATGTGTCCATTTCCTCTACCATATTCATAACTTTTGTTCTATAAAATTTTCAAATCGATTCTTGTTGCTAAACAAATTTGAAACTGTATTTGTCAATACTTCTCATTTTGAAGGCTGTTTACCAATTTCATTTGGATCAAATCCTTTTTGATTGACTGTATTTTTTTTTATTCCAATTTCTCAAATTCACAATATATAATGGCCTGTTTCAAATGGAGAATATATTCAATAATTATTATAATTCAATTCATTCACTTTTTGAGAAATGTTCATGAACTTAGCTCTCTGTATTCACTAGCTTTTTCTTGGATGTTATGTTTTTAACTATTACTGGACTTATATCATCAAATGTAATTTCCTCTGTCTTTGGAGTGCAATTGCTAATACTTTTATAATGGCCTCACAACCAGCAATTGCCAAGAAGAGATCACTTATTTGGTTTTCTCCTTCAACTGATTTTAAATCCTTTAGCATTTTTTGTTATAGCTTTAGCTGCTAATATCCTAAGCCAGGCTTGCAGGTATTCATAATTATCCAGTGATAATTGTTTGCTTGGTTCTTTAGAGATTGGTAATACCATTGTAGTGTTGTGTTAGTGGCTCATGGGAAGTAGTATGCACTCATCTGCCTCATGGGTAATAGCTGTAGTTATTTATAGTTTCTGGGACTTCCTATGTAAATGAGTCACCTCAGAGAGCTTTACATAGTGATTTCATGTTTTATCAGGATGATACTGTTCTGGACAGAAAATTGATACTGCTGGAAAAAAAAAAAAAAAAAAAAAAAAAAAAAACTGCTAGGTTGAACATTTCAGGGCCACAGGTTCAGCAATTTAAAGAAAGCCACCTTGAAGACCTTGAAGTGCCCAAACTTCTGGGTGATGGAAAACTTTAGAAATCGTTTATAACAGTGTATGGCAAATAGAGGCCAACATTTGAAGGATGTCATTTTTAAAACCAAATGTATAAAAACTGTAGTCCTTTGTTTAAACAATGGTGAAATAAATGTTTTAATAGCAGTTACCTTGGTCTTTTTGTCAACCTTTAAAATGTGGGAGGTATTTTTGCCACACCCTGTATTTGTTTAATAAATTTTCCATGTCAACAGTCTGTGCATAAAATATTTCACAAACTTATGATACAAATTAATTGCAAATAATCTACAATGTCTCAAAAAGATAACATTTCATTTATACAAAAAGAAGAGCATGATAAAAAATACTGTAAGTCTATGTGCTTGCAATCTGAAACTAAATTATGATACATATAAATGCAAGTATATTGTCATATATTCAGCAATGCACATTCCTTAAGAAAAAAATTATAGATGGTGTGTTCAAGGGACATGTCAGTGACAGACAATTTAATGAAAGCAATACATATATAAACTAGTTATGTGACTTAATATACAAATTGCTTAACCTCTCTTTCTCTTCATTCAGTATTATATGTTCTAATAAACTGTGATCTCTCAACAATAACAAAACTGAATTGAATTTTCTACATCCTAACAATAAACTGGAAAAAAAGCTCACAAGTTACTATTGTATTACATTTGTGCTATAAGATTACATTTGGTGACGTGACTGACAGTTTTATCACAAAGTCAAGTAAATAAATGAAATATAAATATAAGAAAAAACATTCTGATATTTGATCAGTTTATATTCCATTGTGGTAACAACTAACATAGTTAAGTGCCATATATGATACACACTTGATTGATCATGTCTCTTTTGAATCATGACTGAATAGGCAAAAGATTTTCTTGCAGTAGCCATTTCTCTCTGTGATAGACTGGTTGCCAACCAAGGTTATAGGATCCAGTCTGTCTTGCTAGTGGTAAAAAAAAAAAAATGACAAGATTATTTACATAAGGACTGCTCATGATCAGAGCTTCTGTAAACTCTGCTTAGAATAAAAGTGTTGCTGCTACCTAAAATAAGTGAAGTATCTATGTGCTCTGACTAACTTAGTATTTATTTTAATTTTACTATGTAGCTCAAGCAGCAGAACATTGGTATAGCGGATGTGTCATTTGTCTGCTTATCAGGGTAAGGTCCATTTTTTAATTTTTTTTATTTCTATTCTGATAGAAGTTACAGATAAACAAAAAAAATAAACAAGTAGGAAAAGTCACTATTCATTAGATAGAGCAGTGATTTTCAACCTTTGTGCTGTAAGAGGATTGCAGGTGTGCATGAAAATTTTTAAAAAGGTCATTAATCAAATTATTTTCAAAAGAAGTTCAAAGAACAATAAGTGCACATACCAAAAGTAAAACCACTTTAAATTGATTATAAGAATATATCATTGTTATAATAAATAAACATATGCATAATGTATAAAGTGGGTGGATTGCATGAAATAAGGTTGCACAACACTTCCTTACATAGCGCAATTTGATAAGGACTTGCTGATGAACACTGATATGTCAAAATCATCCAGATTTGATTTTGGGAATGACTCAGCAGTCTCTAATTGTGGCCATATTGAATTATGACTGAAGTAGTGGGGATGAGTAGTTTGTACTGAATTTATTCTTTTAATTTTTATTACATTGTGTTCAATTAAAATGGGCAACTTTTTAATTAAGAAACAAAATTGATTTGTTTTCTTTGGCTTATCAACCCATTGCAGGTTTTAAAGTCAGAAAATAATTTTTTAGAGTGTAAGAATTTTTAATCCATAGCAGGGGGAAGAAGAAGTACTGACCAGACGATGCTTGGTGATTGTATGGGAACCATGATGTGGCCATAAAAAAACAAAAATTAGAAGATGATACTAATGAACATTATATTTCAAGTGTACCACAGAAGTTTAACTATAGGTTCAAATATGCAATGGGATAAAAGAAAAGGTTGAAAAATATTGATATCATCCAAAAAGAATTAATAAAAAACAAACACTAATAAGGAAAAAAAAAAAGACAGGAGCCTACCATTTGTTTGTTTATGGTATGTTACAATAGGGGTGCTGAAAAATTCTCAGCACAATCCACTTCTCAAAATCTGATCATATAACCAAATAGAATTTTTTTTTTTTTTTAATCACTTCTTGGTGTGGCTGAACTTTTCAGCACTTCTCAGGCTATCATTTCAAGTATGCCCTTTTGAGATTCAATTTATCTGTGATATAGAATTCAGTATTATGTAGGTGGGTGATTTGTTTAGAAAAGAAAAGGTGATTGTGACCAAAGGTGCAAGAAGGGTCATGGGTGCATGAATTACAGCAAATTCCACCAACACTTCAAAGAAAATGGAGAATAGGAAGGTTACAAAGTGTCAGTGAAGAAAGCTTAGCAAGGTTTGGAACATCAAAAGCTGCATTTAGCATTACAAGGACACAACACCATAATTGGATTTTCAAAAGGGGGGGAAAAAAAAGAAAAAATTTCCAAAAGACTGTTAGTGAACAGCAGGCATCAAGTAATAACGACCTGATCCCTGCCCACCTTTCAGTGCAATATAGAGATTCAAGATCTGTCTCCCAGATTCAGCGATAAAGTAATTATTTCCATTAGCCTCCCAAATGGAGGAATCATTTCAAAATTGTCAATGGTAGGGAATATCAAAGCAGAATCCAACACAACATATTAGCTAAATCTCATAAAAAGCAAATCTGTTAGGTGTGAAATATCTACTCAATGATAAAATGATTATGATGCTACACATAGTGACACTTTCTCTGCTTATAAATCAACAATATATGAAAACTTAATTGAATAGATAATTACATTTATGGCAGTTCTGGACTGACCACCTTATTGATAAAGAGGGTAGGCTTAAGTTAGACATTCCATTTCAAGTTGAGAATTGTTTTTTCCAAATAAACTTAAAACTACTGATTGCTTCATAAAAAGTAGCCAATTCTCATTTTTTTTTCCCCCCAATTGGACTTTGTGTTTTTTTTTGTAAATCAATGAGTTTTCGATTTCATGTTACTTTGATGGATTGACTTTTTTTTTTTTTTTTTTTTTTTTTAGCTTATTAACACTTTGTGGTTATTTAAATGATTGAGTGGGCCATTTTTCTTATCAACCCTTTGCAGGTTATTTAAAGCCAGAAAGTATTTTTAGAATATAAGAATTAAAAAAAAAATAAGGGTTTTAGTGATACAAGTCTTACTAATTAACCTATAGCTTGGGGAGAAATGGTGGATTCATACCTTTCCCAATTGTATTTGTAAGTGAATATAATGAACTCAATAGAAATTGGAACTGCTCTCCTATTAACAATTCTGAGCCATTATCCATTACACCTCCCACACATCCAATCTTACAGCACCAGCTATTCCCAAGCGGTCACCCATCGAGGTAGTGACCAGGCTTGAATTTGTTTAACTGGTGATTGTATAGAAACCAGTGTTTCAACATGATGTGGCCAATTATGGTTATTTACAGATGAAATATATTTTGGATTGTAAGAATAATTATTTTTTTGCTAACAAATTTTTTTTTTTTTTATAATGATGTTCAACCTGTACAAGGCCCAAAAGCCACTCAGGGTATAGGGTTACAGATTAAGAAGCAGAGTTTATGGAGATATACAGAGAAGATAGCTATAGACTTGAACAGGTTAAGGTGAAATCTGACAGGTGAGTTAAAATAGACAACAGAATGAGGATATTTAAGATTAATACAAAATTTATTTACAATGCAGACCTGCATAGCATGTGAGGATTTCAACATGTGTCAGCCTGTTGCAAAAAATTTCTAAAAAAATATGTAGCAGTTATGAAAATATCAGATTAACTTGCATTTCAGCTTACACAAGTACAATATTCAAATTAGGAAATTTCCTTTTACTAACCATAAGGAATATATTATTTATCCTAAATCATGAATATTTTCTTTATTACTGCTTTTATTTGTTAATTTTAGACGTGTGTAATCCACCATCCACTTACAGATGACTTCTGGCTTGCACATGACGCAACATTGCATAGAGTTACTTTCTTATATAAAAACAACACAAGAATGTGTAAACAAAATCTGCAAATGAATTACAAGTGCATACTAATGTGATAAAAATCACTTCTGTCTATAATTTTGAGATTATCATTGTTGTTCAGACTACTGAACTTGCTTCTATTGTTTCAATCTATCCTATAGCCTTCTTCAGTTATACAATCCATAAGAAAAGAGAGGAATTTCTTTTTATAGAACTAGCTCTGTCAATGAGCTGAACTCATCAGTATATGAGCCACAATTTCTTTTTTGTGAGCCATATATTTCTATAGAAAAGCACTCCTTCACTGTCCTCATGGCTTAACCATCAGAAGAAGTTTGTAGAATGGATCAATCAAAATACTGTTGTAACAACAAAAACAAGAGAAACAATGAGTATATGTCCAAGCAACTCTTGGAACTTCTGCAGTAATTTCAAGAATAGCTTTTGGACACAAGTATGCTACAACAGGAGGATAATGGCTGACAGGTTAAATATTCAATGTCAGATGCTTAATGCTTACTGTGGATACCATCAAGAGTCAAATAAGTGCAAACAGTTTTGCTTGTAAGTGATGAGTCAAGGATATAAAAAAGAAAGAAATCCACCTTCCACAAATGTTATAATTAACTGCCTCTCTGTGACAAGGGAGAGTTTAGGCCAAGTGATATAAGAAAAGGTCTGAAGGATAAGAGGGTTATGATTTTTTTCCAAGTAGCAGCTTATCAGACTTGTTACTGCATGATTACTTTATTTTTTTTAAGAAAACTGAATACATTTCAGAGAGAAAAAAAAAGAGCCTTTTATTTGGTAGTCTACCCAACTGCTCTAAATATTTACATGTGGCTGCTGATGTTATTGTTGTCTCTGATGGGATTGGTGTTAATGTTTGTACAATAACAGTTATACAAATATTATTTTGATTGGTCAATACCAAAATGTATAGAATCAAAATCATTCAATGCCTACTCCCTGTTCAGAAGACAGTTGGTTTTTTCACTCATTTGTTTATTTATTTTATACAAAAGTCTCTAAATTGCCAAGACAGGAAAAGCAGAGATTGGAAAAGCAGCAGGGGGAGGGCAATCCAATGCTTAGCAATTCAACTGCTATGCTATAGACATACATCTTTACACAAAATTTGCCCTGTGAGATGTTTGACTGCTTTAGAATACCAGGTGCTGTAAACTTGGATGTGCATGTGGTGTAATGGATAATGGCTCAGAATTATTAATCAGAGAGTCGAGTTCCAATTAGGTTCATTAGATTCACTTACATGCAAATACCCTTGGGGAAAGCATGAATCCACTTCTCCCCCAGCTATGGGTTAATTAGTAATACTTGCATCACTAAAACAATTATTATCTCCCCATATCCCCCCAAAAATTGTGTACAAAATATTTAGATTTTGGCATTAAATAATTGATGGAGGTTGATATTCTGCTCAGCAAAACAGCCATCCAAAACTTACATGGTTTAGTGTGTGTGTGTATTTTTCTTTATAATACTAAAACTCTGAACTTTGCTTGCTTGTGTTTGTGCCACCATGCACACAAAGTCATAGAGAGTGGGGGAAAAGAAAGATGTAAATTTATTATCATGTAGGAAGGGGGGTGAGAAGGAAATAGTGTGTATAGATGAATTGACAGTGAGACCAAAAGAAAAAAAAATGCTCTCTCTTTTCACCTCTCACTCTTTCCACCTTCACGTGATTGTGTGCATGCTTATATTTCAGCTTTCTGTAAAAAAAACAATATTTTAAATATTTAAAAAAATATTTTTTGGCATATTTAAAAATATATTCAAGTGAATATGATTTAAAAATATCTTTTGGCATATTAAAAAATATTATTAAGTTAGTCTGATTTTAAAACACTTTAAGTGAATAATATTTAAAAATGCAACTTGTTTATACAGTAAGTATTTTTTTTTAATTTCAAACACAATTTTTTTAATAGTGAAATCAACTTCAATGTTTTATAAACTGAAGCGTCAGTGACCCCATGGGCCATGGGTAGTCTAGTGTGTGTGTGTGTATATATGAGAGAGGAGGGAGAGATGGAAAAATGTATGACAAAGAGGAGAAAAAAAATTTTTTAATTCTCAGCATTCCTCATTTGTGCACATGTGTAATCAAACCAACATAACAAATTTAGTCAGATGAAGTCTTAAAGGATGAAACATCACAAGTAACCTTTTTCCACTTATGTGTGTGTGTGTGTGTGTGTGTGTGTGTGTGTGTGTGTGAGCGCACACACACATGCTTCCAAGACACTCTGAAATGTTGGTTCCTAGCATTTGTATTATAAACTAACTAGCCCTTAGTGTTATTTCCAAACTAGCATAGACATAATACAATACAACCTGTTTGTAATGTATTTGTATTGTGTGTTGATGTTTTGTTTAGTCTATACTGGAAACTGAAATGAAAATGGTGGCACCCATGAGAAGTCACCATAAACATCTTTAATAGTCATTTATTTCCAGTAAATGGTAATTTCCTATTTTTCACAAAACAGCCCAGCAAAGGTAACAATACAGCAGTGAAAAGCTTAATGAGTCAAATGAACTTTACTTTTCAACTATTTGCTTCAACTTGCAAAGAACATAAAAGAGGTCTTTAGATAGTAAAAAGAGGAAAACAGTTTGAAATTTTTTGTGCATTTATCTTTCAAAGCAAACAGGGGATGCAAGCAAACTGAACAAAAAAAAAAAACAATAATAGAAATTATGATTTCTTTTTTAATCTCTTAGATAAAACATTGTCAATTAATAATCATTTTTCATCTTATTTCTTTTCTCTTAATTTTAATTACTTTTCATCCCAACTCCCAGATGTACATTCTATGGCTGTTTGCAATACAAATAGAAATAAAGAATAAGCTTCAAACTTGCATCCTTTTTCCTGTCTTAACACAACAGCTGTCTTACCAATTTGGTCATAAAGCCTTCCAGCTGCAATCATTCAAATCTAAATATATAACCATTATTATTTTCTTGCTTGATACAATTGCCATCTTTCATCACATTATCTATTAATTTTTTAGAAGTATTTTTAATTATTAATTTTTTTATTAGTATTTCTATTATCTTAATTTCAGTTGCTTTTTAATGCAACTTTCAAATGATCATTCTGTTACTGTTGGTTAATTATGGTAAAGGGCATTTGAAATTAAGATGAAAGAAATTCTATTTTAAAAAATCTTACCATAGGAAGAAAGACACTTCAATAAAAGACCTCAAGACCTTTCCTTACTCCCACCATCAAATCTTGGTGGGTTATGGCAAATCATTTTTACATTATTTACAAACAAATGTCCTTATCTTATTGTTATTATCACATTTCAGCCAATATGCTCTCCATCCTTCTTCAGGGAATTTCAAACTGAAACCTTTATTTAATCAACAAGAGTAACTTATACCTGTTTGGCTGTCCATCTCTAACCATATCTTACCTAGTTCTTTTTAATACTGCTTAGTTATTGCTCACTTCATTTCCACTCAGTGACAGATCTACTATGAAACTAATAAAGTTTAAGATTTAGGGCTCCTAATCCAACAGGGGCTCCTGAAGCAAAAGTGAATTTTTCAACAAAATTAATGTTTCTTTTTAAGTGTTTGTTATTAAGGTCATTTTAGTGATAGAATCATAAGCCAATGGGTTGCAGTAGTTAATATTGGCCTTAGAATATGCTCTAATAACCGTTTCACATGGCCTTAAAAATTCCCCTGTAATTGGTCTAATTTCAAAATTTTATTGGGGGCTTGCAGCACCCAAACACCCAGCTGTATGGGCTTGTTAAACTTACCAGAAGTTCATAGTCTACATTTTGGCAGTTGGATTCTCAAATCAATTGTAGCTGGTTGTAAAGAGGCCTCTATATCTGTTCAAGCTTCACGGCTCCAAAAATGTAGGTCCAGCACCATTTCCACCGAGTCTGTATTACCTGGCCTATTCATTGAACTGAAAGTTAATTCTATATGCTGTGTATTTTCAAGATGTGGGCGATCATGGCTCTCCACAACTTCCAGCCTTTTGCAGCTTTCAGTAAGTTTTGTTTTGTTATCTCTCCTAGTCCCTATTCACCAACCATTTACATAAACTTATTAAATAGGTTATTTGCTGCTTTCCTCTATCCCTCTTGACTTCAATATATTTTGTGACTTTCAAATTCTCCAAGCCTTCTTTCTCATTAAATACCCTAGAAATTTCAACTGTCTCTTTCTAATGCTAAATATATATCCTTTTTGTTTTCATTTTAGAATGAGGACCTTAGTCTGAATGTAAATAATGATAACTCGTTCTCCCAGAAATTCAGACAGAAGGGAATCAAGTAATAATAACAACAAAGATGAGGACATTAGTCTGAATGTAAATAATGATAGCTTCTCATCCCAAAAAGTCAGACAGAAAATATAAATCATTTGTTTAAAGAGTGGCAGCCAGTTAAATGCATGATACATCTTTCTTAAAACTTCACTATCACAAGGTTATCTCATAATTCTGAAACTGATATGAAAGTACCTCCCAACCCCAGGATCTTCATTCAACAAGCCAAACCATGATGATGATATATCACATACATGCCCTCCCTCTCTCTCATATGTATACACACAGACACACACAAATAAAGAACAGATTTTTCTAAGTCCTGGTTGAACAAACTTGACTTCTTTTATTTTCAATGTCTGTTAGAACAAAGACATAAGTAGAAAATTAGCTTCTGATTCTAGAAAGTCTGATGAATTTGCCAGTTGAGTGTCATCAGAAAATTACTTAATAATACTGATTAGAAAAAAAAAAAAAAGGCTAAATAGTTTGAATGAAAAGGAAAAAAAAAGCTTGTCAAGTATTTTTGAATAATGACATGGAATTTTAAAGTTCATTTACATGTGGTTTGTACTCTGTGTACCAAGTTGACCAGAGATGTCCAGAAAACCAAGATAAAGAGATAAATGCAAAAAAACTGACTTCAAGTTTGCAGTCATTTAACTGAAATATTAGAACACTGTCTGCTTATACAATACATAATATCACAGACAGGATTTATTAAACGATTATATCAAAATTTTTATTCACATTAATGATTACAAGTAAGATGACATAGAAAATTCTAGCAGTAAGGAGGGTATACAATAAACACAATTGTATTTTAACACTGGCTGCATTTGAACCATATATATATATATATATATATATATATATATTATGAAATGGACAAAGTCTGACAATTATTTTAAGACATTTTTATGTTTAACATTCTTTTTATAGATACAAATATTCAAGTAAATGCTCTGTTTATAATAAACAGTATTAAACAATATTTACCAGCATGAATGTCCGAGAAATTTTCCCAGAATATATTTGTCCTCATTTTCTGTGAAAATTTCTCGGACATTCAGGCCGGTAAATGTTGTTTAATACTGTTTATTATAAACAGAGCATTTACTTAAATATTTGTATCTATAAAAACAATGTTAAACATAAAAATGTATATATATATATAAAGGCTTTTCGACTAAATTGAAGATGAAAGAGAAAGATGCCGATTGGAGTTAAAAAACATTTTCAAAATAGAAACAGATACTAAAGTATTAAACAGGGATCTGGGTTTACCCAGAGAATATAGTTTACACAGGGAGCCCTCTAAGCAACAACAACAACATTCCCTGGAAGATTGAATCCAACTTTGTTTATTTCTTGTCTCATTCAAAAAGAACACAGGCATGTAAAAAAATTCAGATTTTAAAATCTTTCTCTTTGTGTTTCACTTTAGTCCAAAGCTTACTAATCTATATAATAAATGTGAATGTCAGTCTATCACTGGGTCACACTTTTTCAACTTTACTGCTAGAGGCCATAGCCCGACATATCCCATTTTGAAATCAGGCCAATGCCATGAGCAAATTGCTTTTGGCAATATTTTTTCGGCGCAAATTTTTTCTACAATAAAAATTTTTATAACTTGGAAATGAATTTAGGAATAATAAAAAATAATTGTGAAATTCAGCAAAAGTCACCCATGAAATAAAAATAATTGTTTGTACAAAAAGTAAGGATCTACATACATCAAATTGTCTTTAAATTAAGTGGCGGCAGAAGAAATATTGTTGAACTTTTATTTGAGTAAATGCTCTGTTTTAATTAGACAGTATTAATTACATTTACCAGCCTGAATATTCAAGAAATCTATTACATATAATATGTTGTCATTGTAACATTTCAGAGCAGAAATGAATTTTCAAGAAAGGTCATTGAATGTGTATTTATAAGTAGTAATTTGAACTTTGCTAAACTGGAAGTCCTTTGTAGCTGAATCCGTTAACAGCACATCAGGCCAAATGATGGTTTCCATATGGGATACAGATTTGATTCTTTCTCAGAGGACATATATTTTCCGCAAGATTTAATCCATTACATATAATATAAATGCATTACTTGATATTACTACAGAAAAGCATTACAAATGATTTTACTGTGTGGTTGATCATGATTCTCCACAACTGCCTGTCCTTTGTTGCTCTAAGTAACTTTTGACACCTTACCATCCCTCTTTATCATTGTTCTGCTATCTATTCACTTATTTGATGTGCTATTTCTTCAGGGCATGGCCAATCATGGCTCTCCACAACTGCCTGTCCTTTGCTGCTCTAAGTAGCATTTAGCTCTTTACCATCCTCTTCTGTGCATTGTTTTTATATCCACTCAGACAAACTTGTTAAGAAAGTTATTGCTTCTGTTGCATTCAATATGCCCTGTGAGTGTTAGATTCTCTAGAAACTCTTTCCTCATTATGTTACACAAAAATTTCAACTGATTGTAAGTTAGTTACACCCTTATTTAAAACAGAAATTAAAATGATTTTGAACTTGAAAAAAATAGCTAATCCTTTTTTTTTTTTTTTAATTTCATCCCAAGCAAGTACCACAGTACACAGAGGGTTACAGGGAATGAAAGTGAAAGAGAAGATTAAGAATAGGGAGGATTGAGGAAAGGACAAAAGATGAATGGGTTCAAAAAGACAGATGATGGTGATTAACATTGCATTTAAATTTTTGAAGAGTTTAGTTATCAGGGAAGAGCAGAAATGGAATGAGTTCCACAGGTGGGAAGTGTGAGAAAAACTGTTGGAGTATAAATGAATGCCAATCTAGTAGCATGCTTAAATTTATTTATTGAGGGTACCAGATATTCAAACACTTCAGCCAAAAGATAAATCAATGTAGAATAAGGACTGGCTTTACATCAGAAGAAGGATTCTATAAAAATAGTATGTAAACAATGTCCCCTAAAATACATTAACAAAACATCCTGAAATTTAAATATAGGAACATAAAAGGGATTTAAAATTAAGTAACATGTACTTGTATGCCACTAGAAGTTTTATGATCAAAATTTTGAACTGGAAAATGTCATTTCAACCCTGCATTAGTCACATAGGGGGAGGGCGGGCAGTTACTCCAAAATATTTGAAGTACTCGGAATTCCTAGTTGGTAACTTGTTTTTTCTTTTATTTGTTTCCCACTACTCTCTTGACTCAGTGATGGTGTCATCTTGCACAATTATCGCGAAAGACAGATGTCAGGGAACTATCCATCTTTGGAAATCCAAGGTGACTAACGCAGATTTAATAAAAGGAAGAATGAATATACTTTACTCAGGTGAAGATACATTGAAAATGCCAAGATCTACAAGTCCCTCAGAAATTAATATATTACAAAAGCTACTTTTATTTATCACCCATTCTTACTAAATACTGAAAAAAAAAAAAAAAAAAAAAAAAAACCTTAAAATAAAAACAGAATTGAAAATTAGTTAAAATCTGATTTCTATAAAGATACTGTTTCTTTCACCTTTAACCACGAAAGGAGTTATCAGGGCACCGATATGGTGAGTTGTTGTTATAGGGAAACACCTATTCTATAGTTAATAGACTCTCCCACCTACAATAAGTAGTAAGAGTAATGGGTCAGTCGGTGAGTCAGTCGATGTCGGATGACAGTCGAATACTAAAGCATCAGCAACCACAACTAGATTACTCTGCGTTATACCTATTATTCAAGTTCCTAACGTTTTGTACTTCAAACCTATTTTAGGATTGACTTAGTACAAATACAAGCCTCCACTGTGAATTCACTTCACAACAATTGTCCACTATCCTCCTCCATCTATTGTGGTTGTGTGCCAGAGCGTGGGTCTGTGTGAATGGTTTCTTGGTGTGCTCATCATATGGCATGTTTTGGGTGTTTTAACCTGGCGGATCCCATCCTTCTCCAGGATAAAGATACAGTAAAACTAAAAGTCAATTGTTCCACTGAATCACATTTTGTCTTGTTAATGTAGCTTTTGCTTTTGTGAAATAAAATTATTTTTCATTGACAAAAATATATCAAAATAGAACTTTTTCAAATTATTCTTCTATATCTCTTCAGAATGTTTATGATCATGGCTTCCCACAATTTTTTATACTTTGTAGCTCTTAATAAATTTTGTTTTTTTGATATCTTTCCTAAATCCTTTTCTGCTATCAATTTACTCAGACTTTCTAGGTAGGTTATGCATTGTTTTCGTCTCACCTTTAATCTATCCTGTGACTATCAAGTTTTCCAAGACCTTTTTCTTCATTATGGAGAAATTTCAAGTCACTTTCTGGTGTTAAAGTAGAAGTGCCCTTTTTGTTTCCATTATCCCTAAAACTTCCTTGTTACTCACATGTCCAGTCCATGGTATTTTCAGCATCCTTCTGTACAACTACATTCCTGTTGCTAAATAAATAAAAGAAGCTGTCCAAAAGTTTAAGGACTTTAAGGACTGTACATCTGAAGTTGCCCAGCATTCCTGTGTTTTATTGGACGTATCTGAAAACCACTCCATCAAGATATGAAATAAAATAATGATGATTTCTTTCAAGGAACAGCATGTGCTTCAGTAGATATTTTTTCTACCTTTTAGCCGAGTAAAGAGTGGTACACGCCCTCTTTGACATCTCTTGGATCCAGTCTTAAGGTGAAGTAGGACAGCTGGTAAAATACGAGTTGCAATGAATGGTCAGAGAAAATCGTTGTACTCAATGCCTTTCTTGCATTTTACAATACATTTATGTTCAACCAGTTTGGATTTAGAGATTTCCTTCAACTAGACTGGTTGCCATTTAAGATAGAACCCAGTCTGCACATAGTTGAAGGGAGAAGAGATTGATTTATATCTTTCCCCAAGGGCATTAGTGTGAAGTGAGTGCATTAGACTTGGATAGAATTTGAACTCAGCTCACCAATTTCATTTTCTATGTTAATAACCATTGTGCTACTCTCACACACACACATTATATATATATATATATATATATATATATATATATATATATATATATATATATATAAAAAAGAAGTTGAAAATGCAACTGGAGTCTTTAACACTATTTATTTAGAGTATCTTTACCGATTTCACAGTTCTATGATTTTCAAATGTTAGATTGATGGATGTGTAGTTATGCCAGAATCTGTTTTACATCTGACGTGACTTGGAGAATTCTTTCGGTTTTATACAAAAAAAAAAAAGTAAACTGGTTAGTTGATTATGATCCCATGATCAGGCATAATATAAATTACTTATATATATATATATATATATATATATATACATACACACACTATTCAAAATGCCATAAATTATATACATAAACGCTGCTTAACATATCAACTGCAAGTGAAGCCTGCTTAACCAATGAAAATAAAACACAAAATAAAAATACCAGAGTTTCTTTTTCTCCATATCACTGACAAAGCTTTAATAAAAGTAAAACATGTTAAATTGGTAAGTGTTTTCTATTTGTCTTGATATCCTAACACACACACACACACACACACATATATATATATATATATAATTAAATATTTTAGTGAAATATATGTATGACATTTAGATTTTAATTGATAAATATGGTATTATATACAAACAAATATGAAATATGGTGTGTGAATGTATGCATGCATGTGTGTGTATATATACAGGCACACACACACAAATATTTAATTTTTCATGATATTAAAGAATAGAAATGAACCGGATGTTTAGCCATTGCGTGTTTCTTCTAATTTCTCTTTCAAAACAGATTTTCAATTTTATTTTGAGCTAATTGAATCTATTTGCAATCTTGCTCTTTCAAATAAGAGGTCTTTTAAGCTGAGTGTATATGTGTATAATATGATACCTCTTTTTTGTTTTTAATTTTGGCTCTAAATTTCTTGTATTATACACAGACACATATGTGTGTATATATACATTTCTGAGTAAATCATTTTTGCACTAATGTTTAAAAAGGCATGAATCTAACTTTTACTGACCTCTATTACAAGATTTTGTCTTTCCTCCTCATTAGTACCATTATTTACAATTAGTGTGTGTGTGTATGTGTATATATAAAACCAAGCACTGTATCTGAAATAAAACTGATCAATTTTTGTATATGATGTAAAATTTATAATGAATTTATGCAAAGATTGTATATATTTGCATCCAATTATCAACTTTATATATATATACCTCTATAAAAAATTGGATTATATAAATAAGTGAGACATCATTTAAAAATGGATGAAAGAAATCAATATTAATATGATATCAGCAAGAAAATCTATATCTACTCTAAGTTATAGTTATTCAGTAGCTGATATATTTTCTAAGACAAGTAACACATGGAAAATAAATTACTTATTAACAGTAACACAAACACTTTGTAAATATTTTTAAAGACATTTCAAGGTGTCTCTATAGAAGAATAAATTGGCCACCCACTTTGTCATCATGACATTCTATTGACAAAAGCTTGTGATGGAATAGAATTGAAATAGAGAAAGATGCCTTCCAGAAACTCAGCACAATATTGCTCAACTGTTATGTAATATCAATCCTCCTCTATGCAGTGAATATGGGACAATCTCCTCACAGATGAAGAGGCAATGGAGATATGCTTCTACAAAAGAATGCCGAGAATAACCTGGATGGAACATGTGAGCAATAAGGAAGTTTTAAGGAAAATAGAAACGAAATGAACACTTTTGCTTAGGGTCAGAAAGAGCTGAAATATCTTGAACATAATGAGGAAAAGGAGTCTGGAGAATTTAATACTCACAGGAAATATAGAAGGCAGCAACAAATCTCAAGCATGTGTAAATGGATGGCAGAACATGAACAAGGAGGTATATTAAGAAGTCAAATATTGCTTCATTCTCCAAGAGATAGGAATTTGTTGAAAGCCATACTAGTTATGACCGTATATATCCCTTCAAGAAGTGATATATACAGTCATAACTAGTATTTAAACTAATTCCAATTTTGTCTATATTTCTGAGATGAGGTATTGTAAGTATTTATATTGTTTGGGTTGTTGTCCTCATCTTTGTTGCCATATTCATTATGTTTTGGCTGTTGTATGCTTCAGCCTTCTTCAGGTGATTGGAATTTCAAACTGAACACTTCATTTCATCCAAGGGTAGATTCTTCTAGTTCCACGTGCCATACCTCTTCCAGATGTCTCAGTTATCTCCCTTTAATTCAACTCACCAAGTTTTTTGTTCACCACTGCAGTAGCCAAGTAATGAACTCACAACTCTTTGGGCCAAGTCACTGAATTCAGCCAACACTTTTATCCACTGGGCCATGTGGCATGTCATGTGGAACTAGGACACTCTACGCTGGTGGCCAAAATAAAGGGTTCAGTTTGAAATTCCAATCTTCTGAAGAAGGCTAGAGCGTACAACAGCCAAAACATTGTGAATATGGTAATAAAGATGAGGACAACAGTCTTAACAATGTAAATAATTCTAGTTTTGTTTATAAAATTTCCAACCATCACACCAGCCAGCACTTCCTTGTTTAGAAAAGTCATTTGAAATTTGTTTGAAGGCAGAGGATACATTAAATGAATAATTGACAGTAGGAAGGATGCAGTCAGAGAATTTGGCAATATATGATAGTAATGGCAGAAACCAGAGAGAGAGAGAGAGAGAAAAAGTAAAGATGAGGTCACAGTACTAGCAGATAACTGTGCCAAGACTTGCAGAATGATGTGCTAAGTTTAACAAGCCTTAGATTGAAAATAGTTCAACATGTGAGTGATTATGGGTAGAATCAGTGCTTCACAACTGTTTGTAATAGAAGCACTAGACAGAGAGCTTACATCCTGTAAAGCAGCTGATTACAGGAAAATGCATAAAATAAGGATACAGCTTATTTTACAACAATTCACTTTCTTACACCCAACCTCACTATTTTTTTTTTTTAAAAGACAAGTGAAGCAACTTTGTATTACATAAAAATGATGTAGATTTTGTGATCAATCCATCAGTCAGTCTGAATTAATGAATGTGCAGTTAGTGTAACATAACAGCATAGAAAGGGACAAGTCACATTCAAATTCCAGCCTTTCACACTGAAGCTCTTGGGAAAGGCACGAATCCATTTCTTCTTCCCCAATTATGGGTTAAATAGAGTAGATTTGGTTCTATAGACTTATATGGGTGCGTGGCTAGAACATTCGTTCTCTGACTATGAGACCTGGTTTCAAATCTCACCACAGCTGATTTGTCAGGAAGGAGACTTCCTGATGTTATCAGTCTGGTGGGGGGGAATCCCAGTATGCAGCACCTTTGGAAAGTATCTGAAAACCAAACCATGACTTGACCCAAGTGACTAAAATTGGGTAGACGGAACACTTGGGGGTCATTGATAGCTGCACTAACACGAAGTCACAAGTCATCATGACCAAGGGTTTGAGTGTGCTGGCCTTGTTCAGATTGTTGATCACGCTAAGTAACACGCTCACTCCCAGAAACTGTAACTAAGGTCTGCTCAGCATAGTTGCAGTAAAAACCACAGGTGGGCTCTGTGGGTGTTGAACAAACACAAATGTGTCTGAGTGAGCGTCTGCAATAGGGATTGGCTAGCTGCCCTAGTAAACGGGTATCCTCAAATACGACTGGCCAGCTATTATTATTATTATTATATTATAGACTTGGATGGCAACCAATCTAAAAGAAATAAAACTTATACATGGTAATTCACAGGTAATAGAGAAAATAATTCTGTGGAGAGTCATGATCACTTATGCCTTGAAAGGAAGCGTTTAACAGAGGATTGAAAGTGTGGCACCAAGATCCGAATTCAAATCAGAAAGTTACAGCTGTAATTTCTTGGACATATGAGGAAAGAGGGTTTGGAAAATTTAACTCTCACATAGCATAGAGGGTTAGAGAGAGGGGAGGAGGCAGCAGATAACAAGCTTGTATAAATGGATGGTGTAGTGTTGGTGTGAGAGGTTTGTCAAAAGAGAAACACTGTTCAGGGTTACAAGGAATAGGAAACTGTGGAGAGCTATTATCATCCTTGTCCTGAAGGGACACAGCACATATGAGAAGATCTACATAAATCTTGCAATTGCAAAAATAAAACTTATCTAAAAAATCTAATGGTTTCCTGTTTTATACTGAAACAGCAAAGAATGTATCCATTTCTTTCTTCTTTTTTTTTTTTACAATTAACAGAGAAATGTTAAAATTCAGCGTCAATATCTGGTTAAGGCAGTGGAGAACTTGGAGAGGTGAATTAAGAGGAGATAACTGATAACTAACATCCATTAGACATGGCACGTGAAACTAGAACAGTCTATCCCAGCAAGCAAAATAAAGGGTTCAGTTTGACATTCCAACCACCTGAAGAAAGCCGGAATTAGAATGGCCAAAACGTTTTGATAAATATGGCAACAAGGATGAGGAAAATAGTTTGAATAATGTAAATAGTGTACATTTCTGCTGTTTCAAGTCTCTTCAATTGTGAAGAATTTGTCTAGCATTCACTGCCATATATGAGGATATAACAGTTCAGTACTCTTCTTTGTTTCTAATGAAATTTTCTTACTTCTTAATACTTTGCTTAGCATTTGAAAGGCATCTTTCACTATTCCAATGCACCCTCAGATTTGTCACACTTTTGGTTTTCTGTTAAAACACTTCCCAGATATTTAAATTTTTGTACTAGCTTGATTTTGGTATTTCCAATTTGCATACTGGGCTAACAATCATGTATTTTATCTTCTTGCAATTAATGTTTTGTCCTTTCATCTAACTTTCCTCCACTACCTTCTGTAAGAGTTCTTGTAGGTTCTGTTCTATATCTGCTATCAACACCGAGTCATCTGCACATCTTATGTTACTAAGATTGTGATCATCAATAATGAATCCTGGTAGGACTTCTAACGCTCTCAGAATTGCCTAACTGTATAGGTTGAATAAGTCTGGTGAGTAGACACATCCTTGTCTTACACCCCTTTCTATTTTTGTATATTTACTGAATTCATTTTCTATTTGTATGCAGGTGGTTGAACTTTGTTCTTTTTTAATACCTACTATACATTTATAAAGTATTTAAATAAAAATTGAAAGAAGCAGAGATGCAGATGCATTTTCACAAACTTTACAGGAAGACATAAACATTGCTTTATATAGAAATATGCATAGAGTGCATCTGACATTTGGTGAAGCAACTTAAAACTGAAAATATAATTGTCACCAGTATCTGAAGACAACATAAACTGAAATGACATGTCACCAATATATTGTGACATTGCAGTCAACATGTTAATGGTCAAGATACATGAATATACATTACACTTGATTAAAAGCAATAGCATAAATTGAAATTTCTCTAACCAATTACATATACTTTTTTTATACAGAGTGTCCCAAAAGTTGCAACTGGGTTTTGATATTTAATAAATATTCAGAGAATTTATATTTTTCTCTTATTTTTTTTCAGATTTAGAAAGTTATAGGTTTGGAATTTTATTATAGATAAGTTCACAACTCAACAACAAACAAAAATTATGCAACTTTATTTTGAAAACTAATCTTCAACTGTGGTGAGGCAAAGGATATACCAACATGAATTCAGTATGAGAAATCTACCCTCTGAATCAATGATTCACAGTTTGATAGGGCATTTTCAACAAACAGGCTCTGTATATGATTGACCGATTCATTTTCTACTGCTTATCAACCCTTTGCAGGTTATTTAAAGCCAGAAGATAAAGTTATTGGAACACCCTTTATTTTTAGATTGAAAGAATTTTTTTTTGTTAAGATAATAATGATTTAGTGATACAAGTCTTACTAACTAACCCATAGCTTAAGGGAAGAAGACATGGATTTATACATTTTCCAAGGGTATTTGCACATAAGTGAATATAATGACCCCCAACTGAAATTAGAACACTGCTCTCCGATTAACAATTCTGAGCCATTATCCATTACACTATCTATATATCCGAGCTTACAGCACCTGGTATTCCCAAGCAGTCAAACCTCTAGGTACTGACCAGACTTGATGATAGGAACCAATATTTTAATTTGATGTGACTGTAAGCCTGTTCTGCATATGAGTTGCCAAAATCTGGGATACCATGTTCAGCTTGCACAGAAGATGAACAAGGAATGTCCATTTGAAGACGTTCCTTGCAACTGAATGTGTCTTTTACATCATTACATTATGAGATTTACACCAGGGTCCCTACACACTCCAGTTGGTACAGGAAATAAAGATTATGAGCAGCAGCTTAACTTATTTCAACAAATTGAAGAGCTAACAAATGAAGATGAAAAATTTATTATTTAAGACCTATAAATGCAACACCCAAAATGGTGGTCACTTACTATGCATTATTTTCCAGACTTAAATTTCTATTTAATGATATTCATTATTACATAAAAATAAATGAATAATATTGCCTACTTAAGGAATAATATCACTTTTAAACCCCGTTGCGACTTTTGGGAGACCCTGTATAATATTTTGCCTAAACCTAGTATTTACATCTTAACTTATCCATCAATTAATCTCTTTTACTTCTACATGTATGAATGGGAAGTGTGTTCTGCTTACAGAAGATATTTATTTAGGGAACTTTTTTTTTTTTGTAGAGATGTCATTAAAACAACAGACAAAAGTACCTTTTAAATTTTTTTTAAATATAAATCATTTAAGTACTTTAAAATGGAGGAAAATGCTGAGGTAGTTACAAAATGTTAAAAATGACCTCAGGTTCAAACACTCAACAAAGTAAACACTTTATAACCATTTTGAAAAGAAATACTTGGTGCTGTTGAAAAGTTCTCAGCTTAACCTACTTCTCAAAAATCAGTATTCTGTTGTTTGGTCATTAAAATTCTGATTTTGTAAGTGTGTCAAGCTGAGAATTTTTCCCTACCCACTCTTACATTATCTCTTTACATTATATATATATTTGACTCCCTAATGAGCCAAATTATAACACATACCCACAGTAATATACACGTTTACACATATCATACTCACTCACTCCCTAAGAACCAAATAACACACACACACACTTAACAGAGACACATCCCCTCTCCAGGAACCAATAAAACTGTCAAACTGACCAGAGGTATTCAGAGCAGCATGGATCTATCCAGCTCTTATCTCAAATAACAACTTAAAAGAGACTGTTTGACCAATACAAGGAATGTTAAAAAATTCATGTTAAAAAGATAAAAAAATAAAAAAAACAAATGAAAACTACAGACAAAAGTCCATTTTCTCCAAGACATTCATTTCTGTAGTTTACTGCTACCAGCAAGCAGAATTTGTTTTCTCCTGATGATGGCCATGTTGGCTGAAACTAGTTAAGGAATCTAAATGAAATAATAATAATAATAAAAACAAAAGAATATTAATCTACAACCCAGTGTGTCGGAAGATTAATTTTTTATTGTTCAATAATATATTATTTAAACTAACAAATTGGTTTCTTCTTTCAAGAAATTGTTGAGCATCCAAGATACTCAGGCACTCTTGTAAGCTAATTTTATGTTACTTTTTGGGTTAGGTCAGACTTAGGTCTGCTACTGGTAAAATATAACCCAGTACAAACTTCTGCATGGATGAGTAGTTGGCATCTAAACCAGCACCCCTACTAGCTTTTCTACTGAGGAGAAGGGTGGCATGCCACACCACAGGACGAAAAATAAAACCTACCAAAGGGTAGATGAGCTACTTATAAGAGCCAGTGGTCAACATTGTACGTGTGTGTGTGTGTGTGTAAGGCTAGGATGGGGTTTCAAGCCTTGAATGGCAACCTTCCTAGAAGTGGCGTCTCGAAAAAAAAGACTACAGTGAGTGTCCAATTTGGGCATAATGAAGAGCATCTGGCCTCATAAAACCTTGCCTCAAATCATTATGACAAATCTACTGGCAGGCAGGACCCACCTTGCTTTTTGCAAGATCAATCCCAGTCCTTCCTCACCAAAAAAAAATACAGCCATGTACATAAAGCTTAATTATTAGTTTGGAAGAAAAGTTCATAGTTTTATTTCACACACAACTGAAACTAATAACATACATACATTTTCTGAAAGATAACATTTCAAGACATCTTTTTATACAATTCATGTGTAGATTGTGGATTTTAAAAGATTTTACGTTAAAAGTGAAAAATGGAGAAAAATAAAATAAAGAGACAGATAACAACAAAGTGCATTCATACCTGGAGTAAATCACTATCCTTTTCAGGCTGGATGAAACTGACATAGGAAATGTTAAAGATGGTCATCACAACCACCATCCCCAACAACACCAGGAACACAACCAAGCGTCGCCATGGTGTTCTCATGTAAAGCCGCCATACTTGTAATGCCATTGCCATATGTCTGGAACTAAGGAAAAAAAAAAAAAAAAAAAAAGGTAAAAAATATAGAAAGGTAACATCATTAGTGGGTTTTTAAAAGCCAAGTAAAATAATGAAGTCTATCTGGTTTTGTGATTATACCTGGATTAAATTAATCAAAACTTTTCTCCATTGTAAGTGATAACATTAATGTTCTTAATAATAACCACTTTTTTTTGTTGCATCTCTAAATGCATAAAAAATAAAATAATACAAATACGGCCGTCACGAAAGGTAAGACTTATGTGATTTAATTAGTGCTAAACAAAAGCTAGCAGAGACAAACTCGTAAAATTCTATACTGCAATTAATTAAACAATTTGGTTTTTATTACTTTTTAAATAAATATGTGTCAAAAGATTTTCAAAATAATGTTATGTCAATCTGATTTATTTAAAAATGACATGGAGCATATTTTTTTGCACTTCTGGGTTCATGCTTTCCAGCAAACTTTAATCTGCAAAAATTTAAATGCAATGTCCTCCTGATTACTCTTTTTGTTCTCACTCATTTTTAATGTTTCTGAATTCTTCCACACCCACTAACTCTTGTGCTTGCATGGGGTAAACTTGATTATATATATATATATAATGTATGTTTTGAAAATGAAAACATTATATAAATGCATACATATAACAAACTATTTCTTGTTTACAGTCAATATATATTCAACCTTGAAAATGGCTAAGTGTATAACCAAACGAGCTCATATAAAAATAACAATCAGACAGTTTTTATATAATTTATCATCAGAAAAGAAAAAAAATTATTAGATCACATGAGAAATTGTATAAAAAACTAAATCAAAGTACCTTGTCTGTCATATTCAATGAAATGTGCATATTAGTTGGATTGATATGAGTTTGTGACCCTGGGTTTCACGCTATTTGCAATTGTCAAACAAACTGATTAATTTTTAAATTGTGGATTTATAGATGGTTGCGCATATTGGTGTTTTTAGGGTAGTAGGGGGATGATAAAATAAAGAACAAATAGGAAATGTATATCAATGTAACATGTTTCCCTCTTCTCAAACCTTCATCAGAGATTGAGAAAAAACAGTTTTCTTTCAATCTACTTTATTTATAAGTACAAAAAATATATTTTCCAAAAACAGCATCAATGCAATGTCAGAATATTGTTTGTGGTTATACACATTGGAAAAAGTTTCTGTGTGATATATTTCATCCTTTAAGACTTCAGACAAAATTGATTTTTACATTGATACGAGTACACATCTACACATTTTTTAGGGGGGGTCACTGAGAATTTGTGTATTTTTTTTTTTTAATATATGTTTTGGATATATAATCTAGCTGATTTCATTTAGATTTTTTTTTCTTTGTTTCCATCACATTTGTTATCAAATATGCCACATTATGATAACAGAAGATTTAAGAATGGTGAAACATTCTAAGAACCTGGATGCAAATTTACTGAGGATGATCTTGGGATTAAAGCACTTTCTAAATATTTTTTTCTCAGTAAATTGTTTTCTCTTTTAAATAATAAAAAAAATCTTTAAACATTTTTCCCTCTAAAATTGTTCTTGATATATAAAAAAAAATATCTCATTTTCCCATATATAAAATGAAAGTAAAACATTTGCAATTTTTACAGTCATGACTTAAACATATCAATTTTATTTGAATACATCTCTTGGAATGGGTGAGCATTTATTTATTTTTCCATGAGAAATTACAGCACTTATGGCCTGAAGATTATTTTTGGTGAATATCTATTAGCTGGTGTATAAGTTTCTTTAAAGACAACTGACAAGGTACTGCAATCAAACTTTTTTAAAAAATTTTCTTGTATTCATACAAGTCTATTCTTTTGTGGATGAACACAAGAAAAATTAAATAAAAAGCTTAATTGCAGTATCTTATAAGTTGTCTTTAACAAAACTTATATAAGAGAGGGATTTCTACCTAAATATCTGATGATCCAGAGTCCTTTAAAAGGGTTCTGGTGAAATAAATTATTATAATGGAACCTTAAAGTGGTCTGTTTTTCTTTAAAATATTAGCTCTGGATTTACATTGAGCTCTCCGGATTTCATCCCCCTTGGGACTACCCATATGGATTACCAAGTTTTTCATAACTTAACTTATATATATATATATATATATATATATATATATATATAAAAACACAACGTTTAATAATTAAAGGAAAATTTGTAATTTTTATTATTTATTCATAATTAAAAAGGTAAATTTATAAATTTTATATAATTTTAATCAGAATAAAAATTATTTTTTGATCAATTGATTTGATTTTATAACAGTTTATCAACCCTTTGTGACTTATTTAAAGCTGAAACATATTTTGGAATGTAAGAATAATTTTTTTTTTTGTGAGTGAATATTGTATAAACAATTTTTTTGACAATAACAATGATTTTTCCAGATACAAGTTTTACTATTTAGCCCATAGCTGGGGGGAAGGAGATGGATTCATATCTTTCCAAAGTGTATTTGCACATAAGTGAATGTAACAAACCTGACTGGAATTTGAACTTGACTCTCCGATTTCTCATTCTGAGTGACTATCCATTACACCAACTACACATCCACATAAAATTAGTGAGCAATAGATTAAATTTTAGAAACGTGATAATGTAATAAGGCAAATATTTAAGCTGATTTTTAACATTTCTTTGTTAACTGAAAAAGAAAAAAAAAATCAAAATAATACATTCTTTGCTATCTTTCAGTATAAATCAGAAAACAATTAGATTTTTGTGATAAGTTTTACTTTTGCAAGAATTTCTTTTGATGATGAGAGAATTATAAAAAGGTCAAAGCATTATACTTTCCATTTTATAATTACAAAAGAAGACATGAATAGCTCCATAAAAATCACAAAAAAAGAACCAAACCTTATTGGTAATTAAATATTTGCCTTAGGCTTTGCATCAAGTGTAATTATTGTAGCCATACAATAAATATATAGTTTCTAGTTACCAAAGTCTAGGGTTTTATTTTGCTTAAGTTCATAAAGTGGTTTCTACAACTTAATGATAGAACATGATTGCAATAAACCAAAGTTCATGGTCTAATTACTCCAAAGAGTTGACACACTGTAATTTCCTCCAAACTTTTTTCTTCAACAAGCAGAACTACTCTACATAGCATATATATATATATATATATATATATATATATATATATAAAAATAAAAAAGAAAGAACAGCAAGATATATAATCCGGTGTTCTTATAGATATTTTTATTTTACAAAATAGTGCTCAATGTAAATTTACAGAGCATTAATATTATAAATTAATTGATTTAAAATATGTTTTTTTTAATAGCTACACAGTTCTAACTATGTTTCAAAAATGGAAGCTAAAAAGCCACAAATTTAATTTTGTGATTAAATTAAAGACATTAGTTCCATTTCATCCTCAAACAATTTAAAATGAGGATGAAATGGAACTACTGCAACTACAAACGTATTTATAAATAATAGAATTAATTTGATGGGGAGGGAGACCGTCTTTACACGCAGAATGAAGCATAGGCCGAGTTTGAAAAACTATATGAACCTCAGCAGAGAAAAAAACGACGACGAACATTGGATGAAATCTGTCTAACTATACTTTAACACTTGGTTCCAGTCTAAAATAAACCTGGCACTTTTTAACAGTACAGAGTTTGACACTTCTGAACTCCTCAATTTTGTTATGGATGACCAAATTAACAGTATCAGGAGAATAACCTAAACTACATAGGGTTTCCTTAACAAAACTGATTTCGTCTTCCAAGAAGGACTCTGAACAGATCTTTAATGCCCTATGAAGGAGGGTTCTAATAATGTTTATCTTACGTTTTGTAGGACAGAAGGAATCCCAACATGTATACAACCCCGCAAAAGTTGGTTTCCTATAAACCGAGGTAAGAAAACTTGTTGGTGTTCGATGTACTAATACATCCAAGAAGTCCAATTGAAAATTGGATTCCTTCTCGACAGTGAACCTCAGTGCTGGATGGATACCATTTAAGAAAGAAAGAAACTGATCAGCTTCAACTTCGTTGTTGAATAAACAAAAATTATCATCAACATACCGACAATACAATTGAGGACAAAGTGCATTCTTCCGTATTCTTTCTTAGTGAAAGCTAACGAATATAATAGCAAGTGCCGGACCCAAAGGGGAACCCATAGCAACCCCATCAATCTGTCATAACATGGTGTTATTAAAACTAAATTCAACAGAAGACGTGGCAAATTTCATCAACTCAAAAAATACTGACTCGGGAATACTCGGAGACAAAGAACTGCGATAAAGCAAATCACAGCAAATATTGATAGTTTCCATAAGAGGGACACAAGTGTATAGAGAACAGACATCGAAGGAACACATGAACTTGTTCGAAGAAGACAAATTTTGAATACGATCCACAAAGCACTGCAACACTGGTTCCAAAAGCGTTGAGAGCCATTGGGCTACCTTGTGTTGGGCTGAACCAACCATTGATAAAATTGAGATTATATATATATTTGTCCTGGATATGACAATGAACTAGATCCAGCAGCAAAGCCTCTGATCAGGAGGTTTTGAGGAGCATGGAACTACTTCTTAATTGCTGTTGTTCCCAGGTCTATGAGGTCCTGACATGAGTTGGTAGCACCTGTTAGGCTATATAGGCCTAACAGGTGCTACCAACTACCAAGGCAAATAGCTAACCTCCATTTAAAAAAAAAAAAAAAATTGTTACCAGCAATACATGTTTGAATAAATACATTACCTGCAATACATTTGACTCTCGACAAAAACCCTCTTTACAAAATATACATCAATGAAACCAGATTTACAAAATGATTTCTTACAAAGAATACATATTCTATTCATATGAATTTATCCTAAAAATCTTGTCAGCATTAAATAACCCAGTGTAGTTGATATTCCATAAAACAAAAGAAACCAAACCAAACTACACACACACACAAAGGGGTGCTGGAAAATTACTGTCCCAACCCAATTCACAAAATCTCTTTAAATAGCCATTGAGCAGAATTTGGAATCACTTCTTGGTCAGCCAAAGAGCATTTTAGCACCATGTTGTATATACAAAAATTATGGAATTTATTGATAAAAAATTAGAATTAATACTTAGTTGCTCCTCCTTGACCTTTTTATTTTCAGCTTTAACTCTTTCAGGCATGGATTTCACTAATTTAAAGCAGTAATTCTTTGAGCTTTCTTGAGCTAACCTTTTCCACTCATATGAAGTGAAATGATTATATTGAATCCTTTGCTAGGTCCACTGACAGGAAAGTTGGCCCACTGTATCATGCCAGACAATTTTTTTGTTAGAACCCATCTTGCACATTTATAAATCTGTCACTAGTCTATGCATTGAATACTGCTGCCATATCTGGTCTGGTGTTCCTGCTGTATATCTCAAGATTCTTGACAAAATTCAAAGAAGGGTCTGTAAAGTTATGGATCCTGACCTGGCATCTCAACCTAAGATACCTTCTCACTGACATGACATAGCTTCCCTCCATCTTTTCTACAAATATTTTCAAGACAATTGTTTTAATGAGCTTCTCTCCTTGTCACATCAACTGCAAGCATTTTAAGTATTCTACTAGATTGGTAACTAGGCCTCACTGTTTTACTGTTGAATTAACTAGATGTAATGGTAAGTTCTATTCTAATAGTTTCTTTTCCCGTACTTCTCACCTGTGGAACTCTTCCAATTTCTTGCTTCCCTACCATCTACAATTTTCAAAAATTTAAAGGCAATGCCAATCAACATGTATCTTCCTAAAACCTGTTCTTTTGTTTTTTTCTCATCAATAACGTCTTCTCATTCTCTTTCAATCCCAATAATCCCTTGTATCCTAGTGGTATTATCACCTTGCTTGGGATGAAGGATTAAAAAAATTCTTTATCAAAGTGGTTTCAACTTCCCTGACTGGAAGTTAATGGATCTTTTTTGGTGGTTGGTGCCTTCTTACAAACAATTTTTAAAAGTTTCCACCAGAAATGTTCAATCATTTTAGAGTCCAATTATTTCAACTGTTAAGGATATCTGTTGCAAAGCAACAAAAATTTCATGCCATCAGTCCTTGACTTCAGAATTCAAATCATGACATGAACCATCAACAATAAAAATTTCAAATTGTTTTAATTTACTATTTTTATAGTTATATTTTAACTTCATACTCTAAAATATTCATTTAAATAAATTTTGATGAAAGTGATCATAAGAATGTTACATGAAGAAAAATATTAATGTGGCTAGCATTTGAGGAAAGGGATTACAAAACCCCAAAATTTCAGCCCAATAAGGTCAGATAGAAAATTTTCTAATAGCATGACTAAGGTGAACCCAACTGTGCATGTGTGACAAAGAAATAAGATAAAGAAATGCAAGTTCATTTTTATAGTAAGTAAAAAAAAAAAGTTTTAAATTTTAGTGATTTAGATAAAAGGAAAAAAAGAGGCTTACTGACAAGAAGTTAAAAATACTTAAAAAAAAAAAAAAAAAAAGCTTCATTCATGAGTTGCTGGGTTTTGGTGGTTTAGTTTATATGTCAGGTCAGTGAATGGTAGTAAACAGACTGCTCTGAAGCACTGAAGCAGATTACTTCAACAACTGCCTTAGCAAAAACAACTCACTTAATATTGACGCCAACAAATGAATGTGAATACCAACATGAAAGATCTCCAATTTGTAAGGTCCTCCCTACTGCATCCAAATGACCCAGATCATTCATAAAAAAATAGATTCTCTTAACACCAAGTTCCAGCTGAACTATCAAAAATAATCTTTAAAAAGATCACAAATGATTCTAATTCTGTTTTTCAAAGAATACCTTTTTGTTTTAACTTTAAATCTTGACTTTGTAATGAACAGAAAAATTAATTTAATGTTAAATAAGTGGAAAAAAATGCAAAGTAGAGCAGAAAAAAGCTGTCCAAGTGTAAAAAACAAAAGTCTAAAAGCATATGTATCTGCCTATATTTCCGAGATGAGGTATTGTAATTATTTACACGATTTACATTGTTCAGACTGTTGTCTTCATCTTTGTTGCCATATTCACAACGTTTTGGCCATTGTACACTCCGGCCTTCTTCAGGTGACTGGAATTTTGAACTGAACTCTTTATTTCATCCACCGAGGTAAATTGTTCTAGTTTCTGGATGTCTCAGTCAAGTCACTGAATCCAACCAATTCTTTTATCTTGTGGATAAAAGCATTGGTTGGATCCAGTAACTTGAACCAAACAGTTTTGAGTTCAATACCTGGCTACAGCAGTAGTGAACAAAAACTTGAAGAGATGAGTTAAAGGGAGATAACTGAGACATCTGGAAGATGTATGGCACGTGGAACTAGAACAATCTACCCTGGTGGAGGAAATAAAGGGTTCAGTTTGAAATTCCAATCACCTGAAGAAGGCTGGAGCATACAACAGCCAATACGCTGTGAATATGGTAACAAAGATGAGGACAACAATTAGAACAATGTAAAGTGTAAATAATGGTATATATGTATGTTAACCAGACAAAAAACGGGGAAATATATAAATAACAGTAATTCGAAGCAGCAGGACCAGTTGAGGTTGTAATAGAAATGCTCTCAGCCTTAGATGATTTTGGCATTGACAAGATCACAGAAGAAATATATGAAAGTGACAAAATACCAGAGGACCTCAGTAGATCTATCTTCGTAATATTACCTAAGAAGCCAGATGCAAATAAAGGCAAGCTCCATTGAACAATCAGCTTAATGAGCCACATAAGAAAGCTATTATCTGAATCTTGATGAGTGCAAAGCAGAGTTATACTAGGAAGAGGCCAAGAACAGTATGGTTTCATCAAAGACACTGGAACAAGAAACGTGATATCAGAGAGAGCAATATAAATTTAGAAGGATGTGCACTTATGACTTATAGATTTTTTAAAAGTATTTGACAAGGTACAGCACAAGGATGCATTTGAACTGTTAAGAGGAATAGTCCTATTTGGAAAGGATCTCAGATTAATCATGTTGCAGGTGGATAGAAATGTCAGGGTTTGAGTTGAGAAATAACACACTGTCTCTTGAAATGTCCACAACAAAATGTGGACTCAGGACGTGAATTCATGTAAAGAAATGCAAAGAAACAACAAGAACCAATATATATGTACAAACAAATGAATATGTATTAACAATAAAGGTATACAAGTGACAAAGATAATGATGTGTGTAACAAAAGAATGCGAAAACCTTTTTTGGTCCAAAGTATGTGTAGTGAGTGAATGTGTGTGTGTGTGTGTGTGTGGTTTGTTCATGCATTTCCCAAAGGGAAGCACATTCTCTGCAAGAAATTTACATGTTGACATGTAAGTGAATAAGGTAAGAAGAGGCTACAAAAAATTATCGCAGAGTATTTATAGTCCAGAGAGTGTCCCTTAGGAGCAGTTTTGAAAATCAGGAGGAGTTAACCCAACAATCTAAAACTTATACTGGAAGTAAAATGCATACTAATAGAAAACAAATTGGCTAGGTACACAAAATAGAAAGGGGGCATAAGACAAGGATGTGTCTTCTCTCCAGATCTATTCAACCTTCAAGGTTAGCAACCCTACCAGGATTTATTATATAATCTTAACAATATTAGACATGTATATGATACTGTATTGATGGTAGACATAAAAAGAAAGAAAACTAAAGTACTTTCTCGACAAAATAGTAAAGGAAAGCAAGAAAAAAGGACTAGCTATAAAATGTAAGAAAACAGAAAGTATGATCATCAGCAAGAGAAAAAGCCCAAGATGCGAGCAACAAATTGGAGAGGTCAACATCAAACAAGCACAGAAATCATCAGTGACAGATTGTGTTCAAGCATGAATTAGACTGTTACCACTCGGTGTTGACCTTTTACCCATAAATATAGCTTAACTTAAAACTATATATATTCTTATATATCCAAAACAATATTGGGGAAAAATGTTTGAGAAAGTGGAAATTTTACCCTTTTTTATCCTTTAAGATGATCTTGGAAAAGATCAAAAGTATTTGGATTAGAAAAAAACTACAGCATCTTCCTTGATGAATTTCATCTTAACATTAAGAAATTGATTAGAGAACTGGAAAGGATCAGTATAAAAATAGATTCCATATATCTATATTATTTAATGAAACATGTCTGAATGAAGATATGCTGCCTATATATATATATATATATTAAATCAACATCACCCCATGCAAAGCAGTAAAGCCACTAAAACAAGGGGTTACAGGGTGTGGAAGAATTACGAACAGAAACATTAATGATAAGCAGGAAGAAGAAAGAGTAATCAGGAGGACAGTAGATAGCAATTGAAATTGCATTTAAATTTTTGCAGATTAAAGTTGTCTGGAAAGCATGGTGCTGGAAGGGAGTTCCACAAGCAAGAAGTGCGAGAAATGAAACTATGTATGTATAACCTCTCTAAGTTTCAAGAATATTCTGATTATGAAAGAGTGTATAATCAGAGTTATTTGTAGCTAAATTATTTTGTAGAAAATTTATTTTACACAAATTGATGGTGGCTCTTTGTAAATACATCAACATATTTGTATCAGGCCTTCACTATTTTGTCATAAAAAAATAATAATGTCCAGGAACGGAGATAATCTCTAAACAATTATTTCTGCGTATAAAATATATAAAGAAAACAAATAAACTTACAAATGAAACAACACTTTAATCCACTAAACTATTGTCCTGTGGGTCTCAGCTGAAATGTTGCAGCAATAACAACAAAGATAAGGACATTAGTCTAGATGCAAATAGTGACAGTGATATGTTAAATTTATTTATTAATATTTCTTTTTCTTATCAATAGGAGTATATATGTCTTTTGAACAGGTGTAGAAGTTTATCCCTTCAGCTGGTTTAGTATTGGGTTTCTGGTTTCTTTTAAAGTCTTTTCATTCTTTCACTCTCAGTAACCGCTTGTGTCTTAATGGCATTATTGCCTTGCTTGGAGTGAATTGATTAAAAAAAAAAAAAAAAATCAATTGTTTTCAAAAACTAAAAAAAATAACTAGCATAGTACCTATCAAGAATGATAGAATCATTTACATTACACATGGATCAATACTTCAGCTTAGAATTAGGTAGAAGGTCCAGGAAGCGATACACTAAGATCAGTGTAGCATCAGTGTTTTGTGCTATACACATATGTTCACAACATATTAATAGAACACAAGTTGTCCAAATAAGACTGGTTGTAATATTTTATTAAAAAAAAAAAAAAAAAAAAAGTCTAAAAAGGTTTGTTTTCATTAAATTAATAAAATGATTAAAAACAGAATATTATTAAAAAAAATTGATATTTTGCAAAATTCAGTAGACAATTAAAATTAAGTTGCTGTTATCCAGTAGCATGAAGAAGGTGAAGGCAGATGGTGTCTGAAGTATCCATATCGGGATGGCATCCAATCAAAGATTGAAGTAAAAATTTTGTTTATATTTAATTTGAACTAAAGTGTTTATTTCATGTTTCATCTGTTTTTACATATTTAAAATGTCTTCCTTTCTTACATTTCTCAGAACTAGGCCCTATACCCCTCACCACATGTACACACACTTGACTCTTAGAGGCATACCAACAAGGTGTCGGTACTGGACATCACCAAACCAAACCTCAACACATCACTGATGATGATGGTTCCCTTCAAGAAGGAACAAAGTCTATGGGAGTGGTATTTTAGACAAGAAAAGTGTTGTACAGTGTTATCACACTCACTGTTGTATTATGTTGGAATAGACATTGCACTCAAATTTCACACCAGTTTATCTAAGGAAGCCAGGTTGACCTGGGGGTTACTCCCAGCCACCAAATGCAGAACTGCTGGACCTCACACCTGCCAATGAGAATCTTGGACTGATGGATATATAAACAAGTACACCAGAAATGATTTGAGCAGACTCTCATATACTACAAACAGAGAATGTAAGTTTGGTATGTCAGACGAGGGAAAAGAGAACAGGGACGGCATACTACAGACTGACCAAGAGTAATGGACAAAATATGGGGGTGAATAAAACAACAAAGATTCAAGAATTGGGTTATCATTTAATCAGCACCCCTCCCCCTACATTTCATTACTTTACTCTCTCAACATCCCTACCAGAATTTGGCAGTAAGGTGAAATCCAGGATAGTAAAGGATCAGTTGCAGTGAACGACCAGACAAAGCTAGATAGCACCAGTTTGTATTTAGAGTTTTCTAGATTGATTGCCAACCAAAACAAGAAAGTTCATTCCATCATTGTATTTTGTTTTGAAAGTTATCTGATTATTTGTTCAAACAAGAGGAAGCAAAATTATTCAAACCAGAAGTATAAAGAAATAGCAAATCAGTGCTAGGTCATCCTTGATAAGATAAAATTTAGAAGAACAGGTTTTTCTTATCAGTAACAATTTAACCAGATTCTAAATTTACTTTTGCATTACTGAGATAATATACATTGCAAATTTCAGAAAAATTCATCCATTACTCATGCTGACACATTCCAAATGCAAAAGGAAGTATACCTATGTTTTATAGATTATGCAAAATCATTTAATAAAGTAGGTCACAAAGAACTGTTTGAACTGCTAAGTAAGCTTGATATATTTGAGAAGGATATTAAAATAAACTAAAGAAAACTTTTTTAATTTTAATAAAGAGTAGATACTCCTATCCCATCCTCTGAACAAGAGTAAATCCCTTGTTTCCTGTTTAGGATGGAGTTTCCGGTTCCTTCTTCTGATGCTTTAATAAGAATGGCTGTCCTGAATTTTTGGTGATATGATTGGCACTGGTGTTTGCAGTTTTCTGGTTGCTGCATCCCAACTAGTAGTAAAGAGCCCCAAATCTTGGGTAACGTTGTTCTTATCAACAGTCACATAATGTTAGGGTTCTTGCAGTGCCATGTCACACATGGATGTGTTTCCCTACAAGTACTTCCAGTGGGAAACCCTGAAGGCACACTATATTTATTTATATGCCAATTTCCAGCCAGCTCATGTAGCCTTTGATGACTGACAGCTACTATTATTCTTGGACTTTTCCACCTTACCTCACTAAAGTCTTCTCATTATCATTTCCTTTTATTAACTTCTTACATCTTGGTGGCATTATAACCTTGCTTGTGGAGAAATTATAAAAAAAAAAAAAAACACCTGCAAATGGATACAAAATGAATTCAGTAAATATACAAAAATAGACAGGGGTATAAGACAAAGATGTGTCTTCTCACCAGACTTATTCAACTTTTACAGTGAGGCAATCCTTAGAGTATCAGAAATACTACCAGGATTCATTATTAGCAACTACAATCTTAACAGCATTAGACAATCTCCTCACAGATGAAGAAGAGACTTGAGGAACAAGAATGTTGTTCTGTAGAAGGATACTGAAAATACAATGGACTAAACATGTAAGCAATGGAAAAATTTTGGATAAAATGGAAACAAACGGACACTTACAGTTAAAGAAATGTAGCATATGAAAAAGATAATTGAAATTTCTGGGGCACATAATGAGAAAAGAAGGTTTAGAAAATTTAATATTCACAGGAAATATTGAATGCAAGAGAACAGAGGAAAGCAGTACATAACCTACCTAATGAGCTTGAAGAACAGAAAGAGATAGGTGAGATTGCAAAAGGACAAAATTTACTCAGAGCTACAAAGGACAGGGAATTGTGGAGAGCCATGATTGCCCATGTCCTGAAGGGACACAGCACATAGAAAAAGTCTTGCTGTCTATACTGCTGAGACCTATCAAGATAAAAACAGAAAAGTACAAAAGCATAAAATATAAAATTAAAAATATTACTGCTATGTTTTTCTAGAATGTAGGCTGGAAAGTCTCACCATAATTTTTTTCTTTTGTTTCTTTACTATTTTCACATTACTATAAATTCTTGAAAATTATAGAGGAATGGTTTACCATTACCTTCTTAAGTACTAAATTTAGAGTTGTCCTTCTCCAAGACTGGTTGCTCTACCAAAGCTTAGTCTGATCTATAGGTAAGGGTAGAAAACAGCGTCATGTCTTTCCAAAGATGTGAAACAAATATAAATGGCTCAACTAGAATTTGAACTCTGGCTACCAGTTCCATTTTTTATATCAGTAACTGTTATGCTACCCACACATACTTAAATAATGTAATATTGTGATACTATGGACACCCATATAGAAAACGATGTGGTTTTATCTTGATCCCAAGTGTTTCTGTTTAATAGCCAGCAGGTGGTCCTTTTTAGAGTCTAGTTTTCTAAGTGGCTTCTACTTTGGCTAAAGTTGAATGGAAAGTAAAGGAGCAGATGAGAGGTTTTTGGAGATCAAATGACAACAAAACTGGAAACAGGGTATATCCGGGTGCTGGTCTATATTAATGGTCATACTTGAGATCAAGGAGAGTCATGCTCTGCCCTTGGCAGGAAATGGATTCACATTGCCAACCACACAGTGAAATGAGTAGATTGGTGAGTTGTTGTTAAGGAGAAGAGATCCACATGGCTGAAGCTGTCCAGTGTCACCCACCTAGGCAAACAGGCAAAGCCCTGAATAAAACATATTTTATAATATGGGAAATAGAGTTCCTGTTACCATTACTTGACGTGGCATTTGTCTTTCATTTTTCACCATGGGTGAGTAGAGTGGTGAGGAATTGGTAGTGGGAAAGAACAGAACAGAACTGTCAGACCAACATAGCAGAAGGTGTCCCAAGTATCACCTACCAACCTACCCAGATAAACAGGCAAAGCTATGAACAAAACATCTATTTCATAATATAGGAAACCCAGGTTTGCATTCTTCCTCAATATGCTGTTTATCTTTAATCTTGTTACCCTGTGAGATGCAGCAGGTGCTTTTCCAGCTTTTAGTGCACACTGATGAAATCAAGAATTGAAATGCAATTTAAAATGCAATATGGGGTAATTATTGGCTGGTCAGTGGTAAGCTTGCACAGGGTTGTGTTGTATGTTTACAATGTTAGTGAACATGTATTTTTCAGTAGCCTTTAAAAAAGGAATAATTTTTTTTTCTATAACTGAATGAGACATGATATTACTACTCAAAATATACCATTAAAATATGTCAACACTGCTTATTTTTCATTATCCTGTAGCCGTGATCTAAATGCTGAGGTTATTACTACTGAATGAGATTTTTATGCTCATCACAGTTCATGTATCCTGAACAGAAATCATTGAAAGTGTATACTCCATGATCACAATGATTATTTTTCAATCAAAAAAAAATTATTCTTTAAATTTTTGTTAGTTTCTTTTGTATAAATATTAATTAGTGAGTGTTTCAGCAGATATACAAACTTTAAAAATTATATATATATATATATATATATATATATATATATATATATATATATATATATATATATATATATTAGCATCTAATATCTAAATCTCCATTTGTGTGTCTGCAGAAAACCCTGAAGATTAATTATGATACCAAATAAATGTAGTTTTCTTATTTATATCTACCAGTGTATATCTTATATCTTGTGCAATTTTGTGATTCTTGCTTAATGGAGATAATTAATCTGCATTTAAGTAGTATTTTTTTTAAATTACTGTTTTACAATTCATTGCCAATCTGGTATTTTGTGATCTTTATGAATAGTTTCAGAGATGGTTTTTTTTATAATAAAAAAAAAAAAAAAGTTTATAAAACCATTTTCTGCCCTGAAAGTAGTAAGAACTTCAGCATTTAGATCACAGCTAGGGAGTAAAGGAAAGTAAGCGATGCTGACATATTTTAATAATGTATTTTGAAAATGTAACAAATATTATAATATTACATATGTATGAAGTACAAAAAATAATACGAATTATATGAAAAACAACTACAAAAATATTTATACAGTGTTCAAATTGATTTAATTAAAATAATTTTGCTAATACCATTGTATATTATATGCAAATTTCTTAAAGAAACCCTTGCATAATGCATCAGAGCAAAGGGAATTAACCAAGACAAGGTGATATTGCAAATATACTATTTTGGTATTTTCTAGTCTATAGAGAAAGAAATGGACACAAGAATATAGTCAAATACAGAAAGATGTTAATAAGTACTGCTATCTCAAAATATAGATTATATAAATTTCATTGAAAATCTTAATGAATTTGATATATGTACACACACACACACACACACACAGTTATATAAAATTATATACACATTCTCCACTCAACCTTACTGCATATTCTTAGTAAATATTAGAGTCTCAGTAAAAATAATGTGTTTGATATAATATCAGAGAATGTCAAAATTTTAAATTTTTTTTATTTATTTTACTTAGATTTTTTAAAAAGACTTTTACTCCAAGGTTTTCAAGAAAAAGACAATGACCCAAAAGACAAAGATACAGAAGACCCAAAAGACAAAGATACAGAAGACCCAAAAGACAAAGATACAGAAGACCCAAAAGACAAAGATACAGAAGACCCAAAAGACAAAGATACAGAAGACCCAAAAGACAAAGATACAGAAGACCCAGAAGACAAAGATACAGAAGACCCAAAAGACAAAGATACAGAAGACCCAAAAGACAAATAAGAAGGCAAATGCAAAGACAAAAGCAAAGCACTAATATAGAATACTTGCAATGATATGTAGTGTTACATTGACCAAATTCTTTTGATCCTATACATTAAACGATTGTTTCTTTTTAAGAGATTTGCAGATTCTGTACCTTACATAGGTATTAATGAAATCGTTTTAATTAAAACAGTTTGAGATGTGTAAACATTTTTGTGGTCATTTATTTGATATTATTTTTGAAAAATTAATGTCCAAGTGTATGAGCAAAAATTGCTTTAAGTGGTTTAAGTTTAGTAAGTCGTCACTTGAAAGTGGATGGCACCATTTATTATGATGCTTTAAAATGTAGAATAGAAGAGAACCTGATAAAGAGCACTCGAAAACTTTCAGGAGAGCAAGGATCCTTTAAAGAAATTACATGCAAATCATTATACAGGTTGCAGCAAAATTTGTGGGTTTAATAAAAGCAAAATAGAATAAAGGACAAAAAATGTGTTTTTATTTTCGAAATGTACATATAATGCCATTTTGTTTCATTTTGTTTTCAGATGCTAACATGAATTAGATGGTTGAGTATTGTGCTTTCATTGTGGAAATGTTTATCAAGAACAACAAATTGCTAACCGCAACAGATCACCCAATTTGATCCCATGCAATTTTTTTTCTGTGAGGATACCTGAAATCAAAGGTATATACAGGTATATCGCCCTCGATCTATGGAACAATTAAAAGATGCCATTCATCAAGAAATTGCTGCCATTTCACATGAAATGACCTGTTGGATTATGAAAAACATTTGCGAACACCTTCAACAGTATTTGGAAAGGAACGGCACCTATTTGACTAATTCAATTTTTAAAATGAAACAAAATTGCATTATATGTACATTACAAAAATAAAAACACATTTTTCATTCTTTACTCTATTTCCCATTTATTAAACATACAAATGTGTCAGATCATTTTGGCACACCCTGTATAAGCTTAAAAGACAGGGACACAAAAATAAAATACTTTTGAAACACTCCAATATTAGCAAGCTTATATTTGATAATACCATTTGAGAATAACAAAATGTTGCAAACTTAATATAAAAATACAAATAATATAATTGGAATCTTTTGTAATATTTAGCATAGTCAATATAGACTTAACCCATTGTGTGTTTATATATATATATATATATATATATATATATATATATATATATATATATATATATACACACACACACACACTAAAGCTCAGTGACACTTTTTTAAAAAATATTTTAAATAAATATAGAAACAAAGAATCCTTATCAGGCTGTTTAGAATTCGCCCAAAGAATTTCTCCAAACTTAAAAGAATTTTTTTCTCAATAATGGAAACAATAGACATACAAACACTAAACTTTAAATAATAGAATAAAAAAAACATTTTTTTCACTAACAAAATAAGTAACAGCTGGCCTGAAATTTCTTTCTAACTCCTTTAAATACTAAAGAAAAAAAAATTCCCAGAGAATATTAGTCAAGTTATTCATTGACATTTAACCAACCTTTGCAACAAGCTCTTTTATTTCAATAGTCACCAGATGGCTAAACTTGTTACTTGAAACATTAGATGTTTCAAAGATGAGAAAGTAGACAATGAAAATAGCACATTCTCTAACTGATAATATACACTTCTTGACAATATAACTAAATATCCAGAGTTCAGTAAACCTAATGAATCAAATGGAATAATTCTGGCATTCTACAATGTACTGAAGAATATTGCAAAATATTGAAACTTCTACTTAGTAGTCAATAAAGTTAACAGTTAATTGTTATTTGGTAAAAAAGAAAGAAGAAAAACTTAATAAATTAAATTCAATTTGGTATCAATAAAATCAATGTTCAAACATCAGTGGTGGATGTGGATAATGATTTCTGAGTTTGAATGACAGATCAATGAATGAAAAATAAAATAAAAATACCAAAGGAAGAAAGTTGTGAAAGAAAAAATCATTTAATGTCCAATTTATTTGAGTAGGGAAAAATCATAGAAAACAAAATAACTTTCAATATTGATAATTTTTATTTAATTTATAATTTTTCTTCTCTACAAAACCAAATTTTTTACTATTTTTTATTACTAAGCCTAACAAATTATAATTCTTACAATTTGCAGCACAACCAAGGTTACTAACAAAAAGAAAAAATTCTTTCAATTGGGAAATTATTGTCAAGAAGTTTTTTATTCAAGTAAAATCTATAATACTTGAATTGTGTAAATGAGACTGCAGATGGTACAATACTATAAATAGGAACAATTTTAAGATAGAGAATTAAGTTTTCAACATTATAATAATGACAATTGCAAAAGCAAAATATTTACTTACAAAATTTAATAATTAAGTATATAGAAAATGGCCTCATATTGGTAAACTGAATAAATTTCTGTATAAAAAGAAAATATTAGAATTCTACTGATCCTGCTCATGTATATTACAAAAAAATATAAAAGAGCCAATTCTCTGTCCATCACACAATGTCTACATATACATATGTAATGTATATTGTGCATGGATGACTTATATGTGTTTGCACCATTTAATGTACACACAAGAACAAACACACACAATTTGACCAAGTTTGAAAAAGATTAAAAAAGATATTGATATAATATGTCCCCTTCAAACTCAGTCTGGACAAATCCTACCCTAGGCAGAACAATAAAATCAAACTTAATTTCTTAAACCCTTAAAAAAAAAAAAAAAAAAAAAAAAAAAAAAAAAAAAAAGAAGAAAGGAACAAAGAAAAAATCATCAGATAATTGTATAATTATATATTTTATTAAACTTTTGGGAAATTATTCTGTAATAAATAAATATTTTTAGTGTTGTCATTGAAGTAAAATATACATGTGAACATGCAAACATACATACATTCAGAATCCAAATTAAAATGAAATGGACATCTGTGTTACAAAGGGCTAATTTTTGTTTTTGTCTGGCAACAAACCCTGAATAACAAAGAAATAAGTATAAGCCAAAATGTTTGTCTTTTGAAGTCAGATTTATTACCCTGTATTTAAACTGAATATAATTTCTAATAAATGCAGTATTTTAAATGGACAAACAATTTCAATTTGATCATCTTGGTGTCAACAAAACAACAGGTACCAAACTAGTCATAAATGAAAATAAAATATATCTTAAGAACTCCATTAGCATTAGAAATGATAATCTTCAGTTTGCATTTTTATAGATATTGAGGTTCAAGTACTTGTGTGTCATCGTCTTGGACAAAGATTCCAATCCAAAAATCCTGTCCTCCAATAAGACAGACAACAGCAGTGCTCATTTGCAGTACAAACACTATGCTTGAATTCAAAGTAAGCTTAATGTACTCACTAGTCATGTCAGAACTTCTTTAAATGTGTAGAACTCTCACAGTTGAGCTTATTAAGAATCTGATCAATGGAAATTAGATGCTATTGTAAAATCTTTAGTATCTCCTACACTGAACATATTACAACCAGAAGACATCTCACCATCATCAGGAAGCAGAAACTAAATCGGTATGCACACATCACCAGATCAAACAGATTTACAAAGATGATTCTATCGGGAATAATACCTGGATAAGAAGAGAGGCAGATAAAAAAGAGGTGAGAAGACTACATCAAAAAGTGGACAGCTATGGGCATCAGAATATCCCAAGGGTCAAAGACAAAATGGAAGGAGTTAGTTTATTGTAAGTCATTTATGGTGCCACAATGACTCATCATAGGGTTACAGGAAAGGTAAAATGTAGATTTTTTATTGTTTATTTGTTTGTTTGTTTTTTAAAACACTGTTCTCTTAACCTAATTATTTTAAAAGATTGGTATTAATAAGTCAGTCAGTTAAGCACCATATGTGATGTATGCTTGGGCAATCCTGTCTTTTTCAATTCATGACTGTCTAGGCAAAGGTTTTGCCATTTCTTTCTGTAGTAGACTGGTTACCGGTAGGGCACATGGTCGAGTGGTTAGAACATTTTCATTCTGACCATAAGACTTGAGTTTGAATCTCACCATGGTCGATTTGTCAGGAAAGAGACTTCCTGATGTTAATAGACTGGAAGGGTTGACCCCAGTGTGCGGCATCTTTGGAAAGTGTCTGAAAATCACACCATGGGTTGACCCAAGCCTTGTGAGTGAAATTGGGTTGACAGAAACCTTGGTGGCCATTGATAGCTGTGGTAGCACAAAGTCACAAGTCAGTGTGGCTGAGGGCTTGATCGTGCTGGCTTTGTTCAAATTGTTGATCACACTAGATAAAATGCTCTTTCCCAGAAACTGTAACTAAGGTCTGCTCAGCATAGTTGCAGTATAAACCACAGATAGGCTCTGTGGGTGTTGAATAAATACAAATGCACCTGAGCAAGTGTCTGCAATAAGGATTGGCTAGCCACCCTAGTAGACCAGTATCCTCAAATATGAGTGGCCAGCTATACTACTATACTATACTAGACTGGTTACCAACTAAGGATATAAAACCCCGTTTTTTTTTTTTTTAGAGATATTAATAATTTACTGATATAAGTCATACTAATTAACCCATAGCTAGGAGAAGAGATGGATTCATACCTTTCTTAAGGGCATTTGTGTGTAAATAAATGTAATGAACATGACTGGAATTTGAACTCGACTCTCCAATTTCTCATTCCAAACTAAAATCTATTACACCAAAACACTTTAAGGAGACAAATACTAATAATTCAGGATGCTCCTCCCATTTATAAACAATAAAAAAACATCTTTGATCAAAATGAGAAATTACCCAAGGAAAACGTAAAAACAGGTATGAAATGATGAGCAAATATAATAGCAACAGTTAGAAGTGTTTGTCAGGTAGACAGTCAGTTATGTGTCATGTGTGATACACACTTAAGCAATCATGTATCTTTCAATACATGACTGATGAGGCAGATTTTTTCCCGCAGTAGATTGCCATTTCTTTCTGCAGTAGACCAGCTGTCATCCAAGGCTATAGAACCCGTTCTGTCCTGTTATTTACTCATAGCTGGTGGGAGAAGAAGATTCATACCTTTCCCAAGGGTATCAGCACATAAGTGAATGTAATGGATTCGACTGGAATTTGAACTCGGCTCTCAGATTCCTCAATCCGAGCCACTATCCATTACTCCAACGTGCCTCCTCTTTTATCAGTTAAGATAATTAATAAAAGTATTGCGTAAGAATTGTTTGCAGCATAGAAACCAAACCTCTTTGATTGTAAATAGCTTAGAAATATTAGGATGATCTAAAAATTGCTTAATGCAAAAGTTTTAAAAGGATTTTTAGTATTTGCGGCTGTAAGTATTAAAAAAAAAAAAAAAAGAAAAAAAAGCAGTATCTGTAGGTCTGCAGAGAGCTTGTTGAACTTCTCTTCCATGAAGTGTAAAAATAAATTAGCCTATCAACCTCCAGATTCCAGTAAGTGAGAATGAATGAAAGGAAGAAAAAATATTTCCCAGACTATTTTAGACAAAATGTTTATGTAACCCACAGGATTCAGTAAACAAAAACATAAAAATTTTAATTTATTCTAATGATAACTCATTAATACAGAGGGGGGTGTTTTAATAATTAGTGGGGCATCAGAATTACTCAATATGCAATAAATGGGAGGGGTCTTAATAAAGGTGAGGTTGGAAAATCATTTAAATGGTCAAAAATTTATAATGTAATGACAGAAATGTTTTTTTTTTTTTTTTTCAAATCTATGACTGTAACACTCAACCTTGTCACCTGGACATTTTGCAATTTCTGATGAAATAGTAACATGTCAAGAAGCTCTGACACATCTTAATTATCATATAAAAGAGTTTGCATAAATTAAATATTGACAGGCATAACTCACATAAAAAGGTATATTTAAGCTCAGGGGGAAAATAAATGAGGGTGGTATTATCAAGCATGTGGTGGGGAGTCAGAAAATTGCTTAAAAAAAAAAAAAAAAAAAAAATATCATGAGGTTAAACACTGTGTGTGTGTGTGTGTGTGTGTGTGTGTGTGTGTGTGTGTGTGTGTGTGTGAAAATTAATATAAAGTGTAAAATTTTTTGGTGTGATGTGTTCCATCCTTTAGAACTTTAGACTAAAGTGATGTTTATATTGATGTAAATGCACATGAAGGAGAGTGGGGGATGCTGAAAAACTAAACTTTTGTATTTAAACATTTTTTTTTAAAGATGTATTTTCATATATAGTCTAGCCAATTTTGTTTAGTTCCCTTTTCTTTTTACCACTTTTGTCATGAAGTATTACACATTATGATTTTTAGAAGATCTGCCAAGAAAGGTGAAATGTTGCAAGAACCTGGATGCAAATTTATTTAAAGCACTTTCTATACAATTTCATCTTTGTAAATTGTTTTCTCCTTTTAATTAAAGTAGTATATTTCAAGTTAAAATTATTTTTTTTTGTGTGTGACATGTTCCATCCTTTAGAACTTCAGACTAAAGTGATGTTTACATTGATATAACTAGACATGCACGTCAACATTACTTTAGTATAATGAAGCCCTAAAGAACGAAATGCTTCACATGAAAGTTTTTTTTTTTTACATTTTTGTTAATAATTTTCTTAACATTCCTCAGGTATATATATATATATATATATATATATATATATATATATACTATATATATATTATATACTGACATAGCAAATTTTGGCAGCGAAAGGCGTGGGAGAAAGAATGAGATATTAATGTTAATTATTTTTAGCTCTTAAGAAAATAAGCAAATATATTTTTTTCTTTCCACTGTGCTTTTGTTGGACCAGAATAAGCAAGACAAAATATACCTAACAAAAGTAGGTCAATACAGAAAGAAAGGAGGAGACATTTGACAAGAATGACATAGAACACTCACATATTTGTGATTAAGTAATAACACTGTCAGATTTTAAAATGGGAAAACAATATATCAATTTTTATATATCCAGGGAAAACTACAATGTGGAAAAAGTTTGAAATGAAATTGGCTAGACTATATACCCAAAACAAATACAGTAGAAGCCCTCATAAACAAACTTCTCAGTGTTGCCATTTAGATGTTGTAGAAATATGCTACAGTCTAATAATCTCTTCTTTGCAGATAAATGTTAATAACTTGAAATTTCTCAACTCATAATGTTTCACACAGAAGAAACTTTAACTGAAAAAGAAATTCTTTCACGTTATTTCAAAGATTAAAGATTATTGGAAAACTGGACAAAGCTCCTAATTTGTTGAATTTGTAAATTAACAAACAAGGATTGCAGAATCAGAATGAAATGCTAAAACTTGCGCTTGAAAATGATCCACTGAATACCCTCACTTCAGATGACTTAAGAGAATGGATAAATGAAGACATTAATGAATTACAAAAGAATTCAATGGTAGAATCACTTCAAAATGATTTGGATTGTCAAGAAAGAGAAAGAATCAAACTCTTCCAATAATGGTGAAAATATGAAGGATAATGAAGAAGACTGGGTCTGAGTAGAGAAAGCTATTGATGACGTCATCAAATTCATGGAGAAAAAAAAATCTTTGTTTACAGAATGTACAAGTCTACCTAATGTGCAGAAATGCCTTACTTAAAAAAAAACTAGAGCAACAAAAAGTAAGCAAAATGAGAAAAAAAATAAGACAATTGAATATAAAACTTATTAAGCATTAATTATTATTTACTTTCATGAGACACTTAATTTTTCATATATTGTGTTAAGTTCTTGTTTTGTTAAATTATATTACACATGCCACATTATATCAAAACTCATCCTCATATCTGAACTACTCTGCTGTTCAGATATGAGGACTTCTACTGTATTAATAAAAAAAAAATTAAATTTAAAATTCTCAGTGTTCCATCTCTTTCGTGCACATGTGTAGTCACTTGGTTTGGTTCGGTTTACAGCATATCAACCTCAATGGGTTATTTAATGCCAACAAAATTTTTTATTGCTGCCAATATTTTTTTTTTCAAAAATATATTTCTGGTAATATTAAAAAAAAAAAAAAAATTAAAAAAATTATAGCTGGTAATAACTTTTTTTCAAAAAGGTATTGCTGATAATAATTTTTTTAATTAAAAGCTATTTTTACACTTTCATAGTGTTTTGACCCCAGTTTGGGGATTAACTATTGTTGTCATAGCTGGGACTCTAACTGGCTCTACCAACCCAGTCAGGGTAGACCGGGGAACACCAGCAATTAAGAGGCGGTTCCACACTCCTCAAAAGTTCCAGTTCAGAAGTCTTGTTGTTGGACATAGTTTATCATCTTAACCAGGATGCGGATGTATTTATGTGTAGTCGCATCAACATAAACATCACTTTAGTCTGATAAAGTCCTAATGGACAAAAATTTATCACATGAAAATTTTTTCTACTTTGTCACTTTTCTTTAAGGTTTTAATATGCAAATCGATGGTTTCACAATAAAACTGGTATTAATAAAATGATACAGGAAAAATTTTCAAGATATAATAAATATACCATATAAATCACAGCTTATAATATCTGTTTTTATTAGAAATTTTTGTAATAACTTATTTGGAAGTATAACATAAATTTTGAAGGTTATCAAATTAGAAATTATATATATATATATATATATATATATATATATATATATATATATATATATATATATATATAAAATTTATATAATTATTGATATTTATTTTAAATTTCAGATATATAACGACTGCCAGGAGTAATAATAAATATATAATCTCAAAAGAGTAGCATGATAAATGTAAAGTTATTGAATAATGGGAATATAATATTGGAAATTGTGAAAAAGTTGAACAGAGATAAGAGAACAATCAAAAAGCAAATTGAAAACATTGGCAAGATAAAAACAAGAAAAAAACCTGGCTTTAAGAATGATGAAGTACATCCATCAGTAAGGTCTCTGAACGGGAGATTGGAGGTTTTGAGGAGCGTGGAATTACCTTTTAATTACAGTTGTTTCTAGGTCCACCCTGACCTGGGATGGTAGCATATGTTAGGGTCCCAGCTATGGGCAAATAGTGACCCCCCGCCTAAAAAAAAAAACCCACTATGGATGTATAAAAATACATTTTTATAGTAAAAATACCAGCAATACATATTTATAGTAAAATGACCAGCAATACATATTTATAGTAAAATGACCAACAATACATATTTATATCAAAATGACCAACAATACATATTTATATCAAAATGACCAACAATAAATTTTATCTGTAGTGGAAACCATAAACCATGTCCAAAATAACTAAATTTCAGCATTAAATAACCTATAGAGGTTGATATGCCACCAAGCAAATTAAGAATATTGCAAAAATAGATGTGAGAAAAATTAGGAGAGTTAAGAAAGAAAAGTAGATTGACCAACAAGAAAATATTTGAAGAAACTTCTGTTACCAATTTAAACAGAAAAAAGTTGTAGAATATTATGAACATTGGCTGAAGACATGAAAGCAACCAAACTGCCACCTTTAAGTAAACATCACAAAAAGAGATGTCTAAGAAGAAAAGGATAAGTCCAAAGTGCAAATCGAAGATACCAAAAATCAAACAAGTGCGGAAATTTAAATATCTGGAAGTGTTTTAACAGAGGATTGAAAGTGCGATACTGAAATCTGAAGGCATATTAGGATAGCCAAGGAAGCATCCCAAAAGCTAAGCAGAGTACTAAGAAATAGAAAAAATCCACTAGAAACAAAGAAAAAAGTACTGAACTGCCATGTAATGTGTCCTGTATGAAAATGAGTGCTGGACGATCTCCTCAAAGATGAAGAAGAGACTTGAAGCAACAGAAATGTGGTTTTACAGAAGCATGCTGAAGATATTATAGATTGAACATGTGAGCAACAAAGAAGTTTTGGAGAAAATAGTAAGAAAAAGGAAACTTATCCTTAATATCAGGAAGAGACAATTAAGAATTCTGGGGAATATAATGAGTAATTGGGGAGCTTGGAAAATCTATTACTCATGGGACAGTGGAAAGCAATGTATAACATAGTTGGTGAGCTTGAGTAAACAGGTGATAGAACAGGTCTTAGGAGAAATAACAGAAAGACAGTTTATTAAGAGCTACAAGTGACAGGAAGTTGTGGAGAGCTATAATCGCCTACGTCCTGAGGGGACATGGCACACAAAGAAGTTGGGGAAAGTACATGAAAACTAATTTCTCAGCAATATTTTTTAATACTGAATGTAAAGCTATATTGGATTGTCATGATGGCTGAGATAGAGACTGAAACCGTCATGGAAATAGTCAACCAACATGACTTAACAGTGGGAAGATGGAGTAATATTTTGAGACAGTAAAATTATAGTTACCTTCAAAGTTGATGTTAACAAGATCAATGTAGAGAATTATTTTCAAGTTCTTGAACAAAGTTTTTTTTGAGTGTTACAGGTCACAATCAAGACCTTTAAGCTAAAGAATGTATATTTGGAAGTATTTGTATTTGATTAGTATGTATTTTGCCTTGTTAATTTTCTTATTCTTTAATGCCTATCTGCCTTATCTGTGATGCTCAGTCTTTCTATTTCAGCACACTTTTCATTGAGCCATTCCTCTTTTGCCTACCTGCATTTGTTTATAATTTCTTTATGCAATGTCTTATATTCTATACCATACCATAGCATTGTTTGTTGTGTCATTTTCATCATGTCAAGAATTTCATCTATCATCCATTCCTTTTCTCTTTGTTTAGTTTTCTTTGGGATGGTCTCATTTGCTGATGTTAATAATGCTTCTCTTAATATGTCCCAGTCAGAATTTCTATTCTCATTTAGTTCATTGTATCTGCTTTTAATGATGTCAGTATACATCACTTTGTAATTTTGGTCATTCGGGAGTCTGTCGTATTGCAATTTGGTTGCTGTCTTGGTTCTCTTCACTTTCCATAATTTCATTCTAAGGTTTCATTTCACTAAAAAGTGGTCATTACCATAGTCATCATTTCGGTATGTTTCCTGGATATTATCATTTGTTATGTAGTCAATTTGGTTCTTATTTAGCCCATTAGTGCATGACATCCAATTTTTTTTTTTTTTTTTAGAGAGAGGTGGGGTACCTAAAAATTAAAGTCTATCAGCTAGGAAGGTAGATTAGACAAAAAGAGCTAAAAATTTTGCTCACTCCATGTCCCAGAGTTTTGAATTAAAAGTTATTCTGCTAGAATTCTTACCAACCAAGACTGAAGAGCTTAGTCTGCCCAAATATTTAATCCATAGCTGGAGGAGAAGAGATAGATTCGTAGCTTTCCCAAGGCTATTTACATGAAAGTGAATGTAATGAATGTGGCTGGGATTTGAACCTGGCTTGTTGATTTCTTATCCGAAGCTGCTAGCCAATACACCACCTGTTTATCTGTCTGATATTAATATGTAGGAAATGATATTAACAGTTTAATAAATGATATCTTTAACAGAGATTTTTTTTAGAAAAATTCATGTTTTCTCTACTTAAAGATTTGCAATGTCATCAATATTGATGATGCATTGTTGTTCTGTTTGGACAATAAGTACTGCAAAGGACATATAAGCAAAGTAAATTCAGCAGTACAAAAGTGAAGAAACATTTCAATTTACCCATTTTTTTTTTTTTTCCTTTTATTTCCTGAACTTTTTTCTTGTATTTTTCAATGACTCATTACTTGAACTGAACAAGGAGAAACAAATTACTGGCCTGTAGCAAAAAGAACAATTTTCAAGTTGGCAAAACCTAAGAAGTAGAGACACCCCAACTCCAGTCACCATAATTTTTTTTGAGGCAATGGGAAGGGAGGGGGTTTAAACTGAGAATACAAGTGATCAAGAACTGTTACCTTAATGAAACAGATAATCAGTAACAGCAACTGGTAGTAATAACACATCTCTTATTCTCTCGCAAGGTATTTACTTACAAAAAAACATGCACACTAGTCATTTGCTTTTGTTTGTTTTATTTTTCTCTCTAATAATAACTGTGTAATGTATATGAAAGAAACCAATTTATGAAATAGTCACAAGAGCAAAAAAGTAAGATAATAATGACTTCAATTTGACCATGCAAATAGATATAAGTGTACACCAAAAGTTGCTTGAGAGAATTTTCTGGGATTTTGAATATTTTTACCTGTTGCTTCAAAGGCAAAATTTCTGATTCACATGTCTCTTATAGAGACAGTCTCTTTGGAAAGATCACATACACATCTGAATATCTGTGTCATAAGCCTTTATTTATATATGTATATTTTAAGAAGCACTCCCTATTTACAACTTAACTAAACTCAACATCACCACAGTTACTCAAAGCCTGAAAATAAACTACTGTAAATTGCAGCATACAAGTCAATGTTAAGATTTTTAGCTCAAAATTCTGTGTTAGGCCATACAGGTTGATCCCACCCCAAAATAGTAATCTACTAGTGACCCAAATGTTAGTCCTACTGGTAAATTTATGCCATAGTATATGATAATTTGTGCCAAAACTATATAAGGTCACACCTCGTGGATACAATGTATTATTTTATATTTATTTCTGCGTTAATATGCCAAATAGGTTCACCAAAAAAACAGTTTTAAGGGGATATATTTGTGGCAGCCTGCTGGAGGTACGAAGAGTGGTGTACAGTAATTGTTAGGAGTGCTGTCCCACTTGTTTACAACTCTGGTAAAAGCTTACATTTTATACCCACTATATATGTCGACCCCTAGTTTTGGAAATATATTTTTAAGCTTGAAAACTCAACTTGTATGTCATAATTTATGGTAGCCTATTTCACTAGACAAGATGGTATTCTCAGCATGCTTCTGTAGAACCACACTTCTGTTGCTTCAAGTATCTTTATTTGTGAGGACATTGTCCAGCATTCACTGCCATATCAGTTCAGGACTTTTTTCTTTGTTTTTAATGAAATTTTCTTGTTTCTTAATACTTTATATCATGGCCATTAAAATTCTTATACCTATATTTTCTACAAAAAACTTTTTTACCTTGTGGAAGAAAATTATCAGAAAACAGTAATCAGTCATGTATCCACAATGAAGCTTCTGTCTTTTTTCTGACATCATTTGCACATGGCTCAAAGATATTTCCATTTCCAATTGTTTTTTTTTGTCTTTTGGGTGCACACTTAATTTAATTTTCATTGAAAAACTATAGCAACTTAATACTCTAAATGTTCTCATTTAGACTATGAAAGAGAAGGTTGATAGTTCTCCCCACTTTCTGGTCATTTTGGTGGAAACAGTTAATTTTAGTTTTTTTTACCTGTATCTACCACAACCATACTTTTTCTAGAAAATACCTGCATGGAGACCTACACAATGGTAAATTAATCTTACTGGCACCTTAGTCCATCATGCTTTAATGAACTGTTCTTCCTATAAAAAGTAATGGTTGTCCATCAGATGTGGTGGAAAAATCTATCAAAAAGAAAGTTGTCCTTTGTTTTCAATAAGTTTGGGTCACCTAAATACCGAGCATGTCTTAAATTGATTTAGTTTGGTAATGCCAGAATTCAGTTTTTCAACAAATTACCAAGTCATTCACTTGCTGCTTTCCTGTAGTGAATTTGCGCCTGATGATTAACATGAGGAAGACTTTTTCTGATAAATGATATTTCTTTCTCCTATAAAATTTCTCTTATTTGTTTATATGCCAGGGTGAATCTAATAGCGGACACACCTTGTAGAGATTGGAGTGTAGGTTTAACCAGCATGTCCTATTTGGGATTTGGATTGGCCAATCACATCAAACTGCAATGTTAACATGAAGACTTCAGATTCAATGACTGGCCAACATCTCATTGAAAATCTAGTCTGGGCCAACACTTTTTTGAACAACTTTATCAAAATCTAAGTGTTTCACAGTTGTCATTCAACTTGATGATTCTTGAATTTTATTTCTAACCATAAACATTTTTGTAAGCAAAACAAATTTCTCTTTTCTCTAAAACTGCCTGAAAGTTGGCCTACTACTTGTTAATTTTTTTTTTTTTTTTGTGACATAACAGATAAGGATTGCTTTTAGAACATGTTACATAGTCTTTGTAAGTAATTTTGTTTTTTATTGTTTCGACTATCCATTTTAAGATGCTCTTCACAATACTCTTTTCTTTATCGATAGTAATTTTCAACATGTCTATTTCTTCATGCTATGCTTAAGCTTAAAAAATCTTAAGCTATTTTTAAGTACAATTAATGCTGTATCATATACACTTATTATTTACAGTTATTGGACATATACTGATGGAAACATGTATGTGTTGAAATTCTATGTTCATTATTAAGAGTATGGATGTCACTTTGATCAGACAAATGGCCAGTTAATTGTGATATGATGGGTATTGTATTATCAACATATGTATGATTAATTATATTAGTTTTTTATCTTATGATTACAAAATAACTCATAACTGAAAAGAAGTGTTAAAACAGCCTGAGTCCCAATAAAAAAAAAATTAAATTAAAATATTCTATTGGAATACAGAAAGTTTATTTTTTTCCAACATGCAAAAAGATTTACTCATTTCCCTAAGACTGCCTGGTATTATTCAAGTTGGCCTACTGTCTTTTTTCCTCTTAACTGTTGACAGATATGGATTACTTTCAGAACACTTTACCTTGTATTACCTTGTATTTATTGATAATTTTATTTTATATAATTTTGATAATTTTGTTCTATCTTTTAAAGTCATCAATAATCCTTTTTTATAATGGGTGACTGAAAACTTGGCCACTTAAGAGGATTTACACCACCTTTTCTTTTAGTAATTTTCACCATTCCTCCTCCTTTTCTTGTTATATATCAATTTCCAAACACTTTACATTTCCTCCAAGTCAGCAAATTCAGAAAATACATTATTTTTTCTTATAAAAAATACCCTTGCCATTAGTGCAGAAGATCTCTCTTCTGTATCAATGGGATGGTATGGCATCTGTCAGTTTAAAGAGACCACAGATCTATAACTGAAGTGTTATGCCATCTTTTTTTTTTATATGAGAGAAGGGTAATTGTCCATGCAGCTCATCTCTTTCTATGCCACTGATGTTGTCCTAGAGAAGGCCAATATAAGTTGGCACCAGTGTCATTGCAGGAGTTGCAAGAACAAAATTGAATATGACATTGGACTGTTTTATGGGCACTGGATTTGAATTCAGGGTTGTCTTTCTCCTAGTCTGGTTGCCAATCATGGTTACAGAGCCCAGACTGCCCTACTATTTAACCATAGTTGGAGATTTTGAATTCAGAGTTTTTCTTTCTCCTACACTGGTTGCCACCTAAGGTTATAGAACCCAGTCTGTCCTGTTATTTTATCCATAGTTGTGGGTAGAAAAGATGGATTCACACCTTTCCAAAGATATGTATCAATAATCAGCAGATATCTCTTGGCCTAGCAGTTGCAAGACAGACAAATCCATCAAATATGTTCTGAGTTTCATCAGTCAGCCATCTTCCTTGAGTAAATATAACTCATCTTGATTTTCACCAATTCTGGGGCTTATGGTAACATCACATTGAAACACTGGGTCTTGTATGACCACAAAGTTAAGCAATGTCAAGTCTGGTCAGTACCTAGAAGAGTTACCATTTACAAATGCTAGGCGCTGTAAGCTTGGATGTGCAGGTGGTGTAATAGATAATGGTGTGGAATTGTTAATTGAAGAATTGAGCTCCAATTCCAATTCATTATATTCACTTATGTGCAAATGCCCTTGGGAAAGGGTATGCTTCCACCTCCTCTTTCTTTAATTTCAGGGTTAATCATTAAGACTTGTATCACTAAACCATTATTATCTCAAAAGAACAAAAAAATATTCTTATAATCTAACAATATTTTCTGGTTTTAAATAACCTCCAAAGGGTTGATACGCCATAGAAAATAAATCAATAATAAAAAAAAAATGAACAATTCTGAATTCTATTCTCAAAACTTAATTTTAATCACTTCTTTCAAACCTTAGTTAAAATAGTAAATATTTTATTTTGCATAAGTCAATAATCTCAAGATATTTCTAGTCAACTTGTAAAATCCAAATTACCTAGATCAGTCTTCTTGGCCTTTCATATATATATATATATATATATATATATATATATATATATCACCGAAGATCAAAAGTTACTGAATCTGTAGGTCAGAGTCATACCCATAATAATTGGAGTACATGGAATCACCCTTAGACTTAAGACTGAAGAAATTGGATATTTGAAGGGAATGGTTGAAACTGAACTACAGAATAACAGATCAGAAAGAATACTAATGAAATTGCAGGAGATTTAAGACTTATTGTCACTTGATCTACAATAATAACCACTGGACACATGTTGCAAACAAAATATTTTTCAAAATACCTTTTCAAGTTTTCATTTTTATGGTCTTACCTACATTAACAAAAAACTCAAATTTAATTATTGAATGATGAACCACTTATTTTAAACCATAAATTCTCAAAAGCTCAGTTATTCAAAAATACAGACATTATTTTTTAACATAAAAGTTACCATGTTCATTTTGCAGACTAATTCATTAACGCTAAGACTTGTACTTACATAAGACATGCATTTGAGCTGGAAATATATAAGCAAAATTCTATCTTGGCTATTACTACCCACTAACTGTACAACTACTCCTGTCATTGGCTGCATTAAAAAAATTAGATGTTTTAGCAATTGATTAAGTAGTAAATTTTGCAACTTTTCTATGTAAAATTTGAGCAATTTTTATTAAAAAAAAAGTAACTGTCAATGGTCAGGTATTAAGGTAAATATTCCTGTCAGAATAGAGCTATTATATGTTTAATGTAGATTTAAACAGGTTAATGTCCACTATAAAATCTGTTTTTTATTGTGGGTTTATAAAAAAAAATGTTAATTATAGGTTTCTACATTATCTATATATATATATAAAGTTGTAGCCTCTGTCTGTCTGTTTGTTATTGAACTCCTCCTAGAGTTTTGGAGATAGACCTCATAAACATATATTATGAAACTACATTACTCAGGGTACTTAGATAAGTATATTTCATTTTGATCAAATTTACTTATCCTATTTACTTCTGTTAACTTATCCTAAACAGAATATTCATATTGATTAAGGGCAAAATTGATTAGTGGGAGTGGGGAAGCTAAAGTTAAAGCAAATGCAAAGAAAATTTTTATGCCTCACTTCACCATTTCATACACCTTTCAAAAATTATTTTTTATAAATTTTGTTATAATACTTTATTAAATAAAATATTCATAAATCAAACAGTTTTCTTACAGTAGTGATAATGGAGCAATAACAAGGTAGTTCACAAATATATATATATATATGTGTAAAATTCCTTGCAGGGAAACAGCTAATATTACCATAACTATCAAACAGGACAAATTTTATAAGAATTAACTAATATTTATTTTTTTGAAAAATTCAAGCTTATTAAAATATATGTATCAACAATACTTCTAGATGATAACAGTATAAAAGTGGGGTAGGCGTAACCCTGAAGTTAGACCAAAATTGAGGGTGTGACATGGACCACCCTTTACTCAATGGGTATGAGATAAGAGATAATATTAATTGGTAACAGCTATAGAATTTCTATGGGTCCAGATAACAGTAATAGTGATTTTCCAAGCGTAGCTTAGATGTGGCACAAAGCCGAAAGAAGGAGGCACCCAATGAGGATCAAACTCACTACTCAATCATAATTGTTCTCACAAGACAAGCTTGCTAACCATTACACCACCTTGAGGTGCCTCAAACAGTAATAGTAACTATTATGAATACTATTGGGTAATTAATCAACAGATAGATGTCAAGGCGACTAATAATAAATTATTATTGTTAATAATAATAATTTATAATAATAACAACAGCACCAGCTAAACAATTGACAGAAAGTTGTTAATGCAATTAACTTAAAGAAATCACGAAATTTATAGTTTATAGAAAAAAAGTTGCAAAAGGATCAATTTTGTTAAGTAAATTCTTACCTCTGAAGTAAACTGGAGCCTTATTGAAATTACTTCCTTTTGTTATCATCAAATGAAATTAAGAAAAAAAAAAGAAGTAAATATTAAGCATATGTGCAACCAATTGGAAGACTAAGATACTCCGAGCCAGCTGGACATGTGGTGTTCATTTTACTTAAGGTTTGCAAATATTGATTAGTTTAATTGATTTACTCATCTAATGCAAATAATAACCAAAAGGAGGTTTTTAAAACTTATTTACACATCTGAAACATTTATCAAGAGTCTATTAATTGAACAAGTTACAGCTAAAAAATTGATTTTCTTTTTTAATTATTATTTAATATATTGACTAGTCTGCCCATGCCATCAAAATGAACGATGGCAATAACTAAGGCTTCCATTGCATTGCTCTTTTAAAATATCCAAGACATTATGTTACTTTTCATTTTCTTCTTCACGATGAATACATTCTGAATGTTAAAAGGTAAGTTATGACATTTTCTTTAGAAAGTTTAAAATACTGAAACGACATTTCCATTCCAGCAACAGAAAAGTTCAATACATGCCAACAGATATTGGCAAGACCTTCTATGACAGAGTTGGTCTAAAGCATATTGAACCTAATGATGGTTTTTCCTGCTAGGGGTACTTAGGTTCAAATCCTGCTGGAAGACACATCTTTTCTTTAATAAGATTCCTAGAATATTTAGGCTAGTAGACGAAAATAAATAGACTAATAAATAAATGAGTATCTACTTAAATATGGGTATCCACTAAAAATAATGTTTAAGTGATATATATATATATATGTGTATGTGTGTGTGTAAAATTTCAGAGAGTATATATGTAAAAGGACAGTATGAATAAAGATGAAAGAAAAAATTATCTTAGCCAATGTATTTCATACTCTGAGGTACTTTATCAACACAAATATAAGGATTTTATTTTGTGACAAGCATTTTTATTCAAGAGTAAAAATATCGGTTTTCCAAAGTTTTTGGTATGAATATTCATCAGGCTAGTGGAAAAGTCAGGCAAATTTATGGACATGAGGTGACACAGTTTAATGCCTAATCAGCAAAAGTGAGTAGAAGGTGTTTTAATTTTTTTCATCTCACATCCGTGATCTTGCCTGACTTTTTCGCTAATCTGATGAATATACCAAAAATGTTGAAACAAAAAAAAAACAAAAAGAATTTTTTTTTGCTCTTGTATATAAATACTTGTCACAAAATAAAATCCTTACATTTGCCTTGATAAAGTCCCTCAGAGGATGAAATGTATTGGCTAAGATAAGTTTTTCCTTTGTCTTTATATATGTGAAAATGACATAAATCATATTATATATATATATAGACACACACACACACACACACACACACACACACACACACACAGAGGATACAATGTGTAAATTGATGCCATTTCATATTTTTCATTTTATGCATATGCAGTTGAGAATTTGTCTGTGAGAAAAAAAGCACCATGACGCAATTCACTCCACAGAAAATTGGTAATGGTATGCTGTACTGCTTGGCAATCATGCCAGAATCTCTAATACAAATATTTCAGTGTATAGATGTCAATCTTAAGACAGTGCAGAGGATACAGAAACAATTGGATGAATCTAATGGTGATTATGAAGGTACGGCAGCTCGGGAAACTTACTCTGATTATTCGAATAAGAAAAGAACTCCCGAATTTGTTGTTGAGGGCCTCAGACTCAACACAGAGGCCTACATCAAGTGTCTTGAGAAGGTAGTGCTGCCCTGAGTCAAGAGGGTGGTTGCTGAAAGACCCTATGTCTAGCAACAAGACTCTGCACCATGCCACACAAGTGGGAGAACCCAGTCATGGCTATCAAACAATTTCTATGACCACATCACCTCTTATATCTCCCCATACTGCAACCTCCTTGATTATTATGTGTGGTATGCAGTTGAGCAAGAGATCAACAAAACTCTTTGTAACACCAAAGATGAACTGAAGGCAAGGATTATGGCAGCATTCACCAACTTAAACAAGAAGACCATCCAGAAGAGTTGCAGG
>CAHIKZ030001951.1:0-262500 GCA_903632075.3 Acanthosepion pharaonis | reverse complement strand
CTTAATGGGGAAAAACTCACTAGCAATGATTTATGAGGTTAAGATATTAACCATTTTACTACAGTAGATTCTCTTTATATATGGGCAGTTACATCCTTGAATAGACAGATACTGATAATTATTTTATACAAAAGTACACTAATAGAAATAAGTTTACAGATATATAGAAAATAAATTATACACATTTGGGGAAATATATCAGAGATCTGCCTCTAAAGTATACATTAGTTATAATATTAATGGAAAAAAATAAATAAAACTCAAGCAACAGCACATTAGTCCCATTCAATGTATTCCTCACATTTATCCTCATGCCCTTTCATTTTTTCCAAACATTCTGTGAAGTCCAATTTTGAGATCTCCATTTGATACCTCACCATGTTCTTAATTGCATTTCAACAGCAATTATAGATTTGGGAAAAGCCAGAGGTGACAAAGAACCAAATCTGGACTGTGTATTTGGACAGACATGGATGAGATGCCTGCCAAAAAAACCCTGCACAAAATTTGAAGAATATATTTACTTCAATATTGGTAATATGAAGGTCACACATACAGAAGATGACTTAATTTTATCTCATTGCTGAATAACCCCAGGGGAGAGTGTTCATGCATACACAGTAAGCTCTTCTCTGATTGCATTGCATAGTGACTGCCAGTTCCACACCTTAAGTAATCATCAGAGCATATGTTACCTTGAGTGAGCTCTTTTTCTCATATATTACAACTGAGAAAACATGTGAAAATTACGAGAATTTTGTTATTTTTTTCAGGATAGCAGAACTGTCAAAAGGTGCTCAATAGATAACTACAGCTATGATATTCAATAAATTAAAAAAAAGGTCAAGTAACTTATGTTGTTATATATATATATATATATATATATATATATATGTGTGTGTGATTAATAATATAAAATTATTCACCTAGCTGATTGACGTTACCTTCAGCTTTCCAACTAGAGTTTTGTAGACAGAACCTCCAGCAATTGTTCCATCCACTCATCAGGGTATATATTTTAAAACACAACCTATATATATATAAACAGTTAAATCACTTGAACTTTAAAATTACTGAATAGCTCTAGTAATCTATAAAATTTTTTTTCTTGTGTTTGTGTTTTTTTTTCTTCCCAAGAAATGGTGATTTTTCAGTATTTCCATCTTGGTCAGATGGGCATCCCGTCACTCAGTAAGTTTGGTTGGTGTGTGCGTAGTATGTACATATCATCTACTCTTGTTGTAACATCTTGAACTTGTCAATGGAGTATAAAATGCCCATTTACACAAATGTCAATTGCTGAATACCTGATGACTGCATGAAAACATATGAAACTTTTAGTCATGGTCAGTCACTGTTTACTGAGTGTGTGTGTGTGTGTGTGTGTGTGTGTGTGAATAAAAAGAAACAAGAGGAAAACTATACTTAACTAACATGTTTAATCCTCATCGGCTAAGTATAGTTTTTCCTTGTCTCTTTATTCGTTTTGTCTCTTCTATAGATACACTATCTGAGAATAATGAGTACACTTGTGTGTGTGTGTGTGTGTGTGTGTGTGTGTATATATGTATGTTACATACACACACTTTGCTATTTTTTCATGTGAAGTCTGGAATTTGTTTTTTACTGAAAGGCAATATTGCTCTCATGTGTTTTGCCATGGTTTTCATTGAATTTTGAAGAAAAGAAAAAAAAAAAAAAAGAAAAGAAATCAAGTTGACTCCAAGCTTATTTATTACACAAATGTATACCACTTCTACATACAGATCATTTTGCAAACATACAGACATTTGTACAGGATATTTTGATGAGGACATATAAATATATGCACACATCTAGAATGCAGGTTTAGCAAACCTTTAATAGCACAAAAATAGAAACACAGAATTAAAATGGGAAAGTTTTTACTTTACGATTACAAATATGATCTTATGCCTCACGAACTTGCATTAATGGTCATGGAGTACAAATACCTTTTTAAAGCAGATTTCTTAATCTTTATCCATATATCCAAGGTTTCTTTAAATATCAAAAACTTTGAATTATTGCAATCTTTAGCAAGCTAGAGAGGATGCCATTTGCTTAGTTATATCCAAAGGTGACTCAGCATTGTGTAAGATATGGATTGTTAGTAAAATCTGTAGTGCTTATATGTTAAAAAATATTTATAAATTCATATACACTTACTTACATAAGTAAATGGGAAAAATATTTCAATTACATTTTTAGAGGAGCTTATTTTCCATGAAAATAGATAGAAAAACAGAATGGCCTACTTGAAACGGAAATCGTGATTTTGAGATGGAATTATTTTTCTAACAGATTTGCCAACTGCCATTTTAATTTGCTACTATGTTTGCCTTTCATAATTCACTCATCCAACAGACATCAAAGGATAAAGTCTGAAATTTTTAATACATTGCCTTTATCTACTTTCTCCTACAGTTTACAGTATTTAGAAACCAAGGTTTACAAAAGTTTGTTTGATTCAATAAAAAAAAAATAGGTGATGTTTGTGTAGTGGGGCACAAAATATTGCATCTTTTTGTTTTATCCTTTCTTTTTCCTATCACACATGGTGACAGAGGTGGAGGTTGTTTGTCAGTTCAGAAAGTCAAATTTTACGAATTATACTTTTTTCAAAACTTATTTAATAATTTCAATAAAGTGACCAAACAATAATGTAGCATTTTGTTTCTAGATGACTTTGTGGTGCTACTTTTCTGTAGGTTTTGCCACTTCACTTAATTTTTATTTAGGATTGTAGACTTCTTTGCAAGGGTTATTCCAGTAGCTCATCAAGTTAGATTAAGGGCTGAAGTATGAGGTACAAAACCCTATCAAGATAGAGTAACTTCTTATCCAATGGATGTATATTCCAGCTGGTAAAATTTTTCATTTTCCTTTTATTTTCTTGTTTTAATAACATTTATATATTGTTACTTTTTCTCACTAATTATTATAATGAAGCAAAACAGAAATCTTTACTGAAAACTGGGGGAAAAAAAAAAAAAAAAAAAAAAAAACCCGAATTCTATAGCAAAAAAAAAAAAAAAAAAAGAGAATTTCTAAAATCTGAAATATAATTGGCAGATGAACAGATTGATCTGTTCAAATTCTTTAACTATTTGTATAATACCTCACACAGGCAGAATCAGAAGACACAGGCAGATGACAGGAGGAAGAAAAAGGAGTTGGAAAGCAGATGGAAGAAAAGGGGGTGTCAGAAAGCAGATGGAAGAAAAGGGGAGTCAGAAAGAAGATGGAAGAAAAGGGGGTGTCAGTAAGAAGATGGAAGAAAAGGGGGTGTCAGTAAGAAGATGGAAGAAAAGGGGTGTCAGTAAGAAGATGGAAGAAAAGGGGAGTCAGAAAACAGGAGGAAGAGAGTAGGGGAGAGTCAAAACTCAAAAAGAATAGAAAGTAAGAAACTATTTTTTATTCTGCACTAATTGAGGTTTTAGTTTATTCTATCTTAACTATTCATACAAAACTTGTTTTTGTATTTCACATCTGCTGAAGCCTGTATGTCTTTTATGTTAAAATAATTGCTTGCATTGGCAAAAGTTAAAAAAAAAAACAAACTTTGTAAATAAATTTATATATGTATGTACTTATCCAGCTACAATTGCTTAATATGTAAGCATTTATGTGTGTAAGTATCTTTTGTAGTTTTTTCTTAAGTCATCTGTATATAATTTCTAAAGAATTAACACAAGTCATTACATGCTTAAAATTTTTTTCTGGCATAACTTAGAGCCTAAATATTACTGACTTTCTATAAATATTTCAATAACAGAATTATTTTGATTCATGTGCAAGTTTATAGAGTATTGCATGTATAAACTATATTGTTTACAATATATTGGAGGATTTTCCATAATATATTCCTTCATGTGTTGAAATGTTTTTTTCTGAAAAGTATTTAAAAATTACTACACTTTATTCTATCAACAAAACTTTGGCAACTGCAAAAGGTCAATGATGGCTTCAAACATATATCCTATAAATATTAAAGCCAATACTTCTGACTGGTTCTATAAAATCACAAAAAAAGAACTATACCAAAAAATAAAAACCCCATTACTTAAGACTTCCAGCAATGGCAACAACAAAAATGGTTAGCCCATACAACTAGAAAATTAATTGGAAGTGAAATTAAAGTCCTAATATTATGCTGATTAAAATGAAAGATCCAAATAAAACTCATAAATTTATAAAAGTGACAATTTTAATTTATCCATCAGGCTAAAAAAAAAAAAAAAAAAAAAAATTAGTTAAATGCTTTTTTGAGTACAACCAGGAGGGCCAGATTTAGATGAAGAGCGGCCATAGACTATTCCACTTATGAGCCCCCTCCAAATCCCCCATTCTCATGAGTAGAGGAAAATGGGAGGGTGTTAAATTAAAAAGATTTGAGTAAAACCAAGGATGATGACGAGCATTTCAAATTACTGAAGGCTTATTTAGAGTCTACAATGCATTATGACAGCATGTGTAAGACAGTATAAAAAATATTGCACACTTTGGCTGGAGGACCCTTAGATTTTAAGACCCTAGGCTTCAGCCTGCTAAACCTATAGGTAAGTCTGGCACTGGATACAACAGCTCTAAAGGTGATTTACTGATACCTACAGAATCATACTGGTCAAAATCATCTGCTGAAAGACATCTGCATACCCACAAATAAATTGCATCTGTGCTTAAAAAATAGACACACATCTTCAGAGACACTTATGCAGTTATAATGCTTGTTAATTTCTGTCCAAATTTCTGGGATGAGGGGTTAACATTAATTACATTCAGATTAATATCCTCAACCTCCTTATTATTATCAGAAAAGAGTTCAGTTTGAAATTCCCTGAAGGTTACCTAGATAAACAGACACCTGAAGAAGGCCAGAGGACACAATGGCTGAAACACTGTGATAACAACAAAAAATGAGCATATTAGTCCAAATGTAAATAATAATACTTGTTTGTCTATATAGCCCAACGAGTACTTAGAATTATATACAAACTATTGAATTATGTAGACTAAAACAAACATGCAGTAACAACAAGTATTTAGTCTATATATATATATATATATGTGTAATGTGGATATAATTACAACACTGACTTCAACATGCACTTATACCCAAATGTAAAGGCATACTCATGCCAGAATAAATGCTTTAGATACTCTAAATAAGCTATTATTGATTACAACTATTGATCTGAGCAATGGCAGCAGCATCATCATCATCATAACATTTTAAAGAATGCTAATCCTTAGAGGAAGGAATGTCAAGATTTAGAACAAACAATATCTCTTCCAAATACTTTAAAGCAAAAGGAAATCACAAGACAGTTTTCAAAATCACATCTGAGACCAAAGCAAAGATCTTTTATAGTGCAAAAAAAAAAAAAAAAAAAAAAAACCATTGATATGATATTTGGAGCCCCTTTTCTCCTTTCATCTATTCTCATGGTTAAAAAGAAAAAAAATGCCAAAAGCTATTCTTTATATATATATATATATATATATATATATATAGATAGAGAGAGTGCAAAAGTTTCCAATGATTAAAAAATAAAATGAAAGTTTTTTGTTTTTATGAATTCAATCATTACTTTTCAAAAAAACTAAGGTTTCAGAACTTTTGCACAGACTTTTATTGCTGAAAACCTCCTGAAGAGTGGACTGAACAATTACAAAAAAGGTTCATCTACTAAACTCTAGAGTCAAGATGCTGAATATAACATCAGTCAGCTAAGTGACAAATTTTATTTGTATTAATCATATATATATATATATATATATAAAATGATCTCACAAGCAAGATTTAGTAAACAAATACTTAAATAATGGCATAGCAAATACCAAGAAGAAAAATTCAGTAGATATTATTTTACAATGTAAATACTTGACAAATATGATTATGAGAGCAATACATTGCATATTGTAATACTAGATATTTATGTAACACATTACAGGTATGATTTATTAAACAAATACTTCAAAACATCCATCTAATCTAATGATATTTTATACATACATATATACATACACATGTAGAAAATTAAATTTTTATAGATTAAAATTGTTGAAAAAACAAATGAAAGGTGGAACTTCAACAAATTTAATAAATTTATTTATAATTTAAAAATGTTTATAAACAAAGTGGTATAACTACAAATATTTAAACGAGACCAGAAAATATTGTCAATTATTTGACAATGCAAATATGAAATTGTTTTTCATTTGTGCCTGTATGAGTCTTGATAGTCCTTCTTTTGTGTATGTGAAATTTTAACGTGCAAGATTAGGTTTATGCTGAAAAATGTATATGTATATGTATCAGCAGTAGTAGCAGTAACAGGCATGAAGAGGATACAGGATGCATAATTGTTTTGAACAATGCTGACATTAAAATGAAATGGAATAAAAGATAAGATTTGTAAAGATACCACCGAGAAAAATGAGTAATTGATAAAGCAGCAAAACATACAAAAAAATATGGCAAAAAGTGGTTAACTTGGATTAGTTACTGAAATTTAGAGAAAAACAATTGGCTCCAAGCTGGGCCTAAAAATTAAGAATTATTTCTAACTTATTCGTTAATAATATATTTGTTAATTTTTTTTTTTTTTTACTCAATTCAAGAAAGGAAAAGACAAAGATTTTGCAGTGATTTGGTACTTCAATTATATTTTAAAAAAAGAAAAAAAAAAAAAAAAAAGATCTGTGAGTGTCAAGAAAATGTAGAAGCATCATTTTTCAAGGGTTCTCATTGGTCAGAAAAAATGTAAAAAATAGAAATATGACAATTCAAATTTTGATGTCTCTCTTTGCACAAAAAATGACAATTTCATTTCTGTAGAAATTAATACAGGTTTTTCACACACTATATATATATATATATATATATATATATATATATATGTCACACACACACTCTACACAAGCTCTCATCATTTTAATCAAATCATACGCATGGTTAGTTTGACAGTCCAATTCAAAGAACAGAATTGTTAGGCTCCCATGATTAAATCAACAGGTGAATCAATACAAACACATGTGATATATTTAGATTGTAAGAACTCATCTAAACAAGTTTTGTTAAACAAACAGAACTTGACAGTTAAATTTAACAAAAATTGTCTGGCGGTTATATTTTTAAAAAATTTTTAATTTGAAAATCTTTATAGATGTTATTATAGTGGATGCTTCTTATTTGAAACGATCACCCCATTTTTATTTATTAAACATTACATCTATCAGCCTGCACATTCCATTCAAGAAATCTTAGTGAAGAAAATGTATCCTCTGGCAGTGATTGAACCTGTGTCTCTCTTTGTAAGGGAAACTACTGTTTGACCGAGAATGCTTTACGGCTACATTTTCTTCCTTAAGATTTCTTGAATGCACAGGGAAGGCCAATAGATTATACATAGATGTAATACACACTGTTTAATACATAAGGATGGGGCATTTACTTCAAATAAGAAGTATCCACTATAATAACATTTGAAGTAATAAATATATATTACACACAAGTAATGGCCAGATTCTGGGAAGTCATGTTGTTAATATTTGTCTTGCAGATTATAAATTTTCTTAGTTAATTGTTTTTTTTACAGATCCCTTAACAATTCCTTGCACCTCCCAAAAATAAATAAATAATAAATAGTTAGATAAAGATTTCTTTCATTGATTTCTGACTTCTTGTTTAGTAGAACACAAATAGCAAATAATCAACTGACAGATGTAAAAACAGAAATTGGACCCTACTTTTGAATATATATATATATATATATATATATATATATATATATATATATATATATATATATAGGCATGTGGTTAAAACATTCATATTCTGACCATGTAACCCGGGGTTCAAATCTCACCATGATCAATTTATCAGGAGGGAGACTTCCTGATGTTATCAGACTGGAGGGGTCAATCCCAACATGCAACACCTTTGGAAAGTGCCTGAAAACTATACCATGGATTGACCCAAGCCTTGTGAGTGAAATTGTGTAAACGGAACCCTTGGGAGCCATCAATAGCTGTGTTAGCACAAAGTCATAAGTTATCTTGAGCATGCTGGCCTTGTTCAAACTTTTGATCACGCTAGATAACACACTCTTTCCCAGAAACTGTAACTAAGGTCTGATCAGCATAGTTACAGTATAAATCACAGGTGGGCTCTGTGGGTGTTGAATAAACACAAATGTGCCTAAGCAAGCATCTGCAATAGGGATTGGCTAGCTGCCCTAATAGATGGGTATCCTTGAATATGAGTGGCCAGCTATACATACATACACATATATAAAAGCAAAAATGTTTTTGGCTATCCTCTAAATTTAATAATTAGTAAGTTTTATAACCTCTTTGGCTTAATTAACTCCTATTAATCTAAGGTGATGAAGCTATTTAACACATTAGTGCATACCATTCAATTTTTTAAAGAGCAGAGTTACCTAAATTTTTTAAATGAGCCACCCCTAAGGTTACCATTAACCAGCAAGGTAGATTAGGCAAAAAGTTAAAATTTTGAGGGAAATTTATGCATTAATTTCATTATTATTATTGAATATATGATAAAACTGATCAAGAAGAGAACCTTTGGTCTGAAGTGAGGTAGTAAATTAGTTTTGAAAAAGGCATGCAACCTTCAATTTTTAGGCAATTTTTTAAAATTCAGAAGGTGGCTCCAAACTTTCAAACTATAGTGTGACAGAGAGAGAGTGTGTGTGTGTGTGTGTGTGTGAAATAATTCTGTCAGATGTCGAGGAAAAACGAAACAATCATAATTTTATTTTAACACAAACTATATTTTAACTCAGTATAAAGTTTCAGCATTTCTAATCACTGCCCACTTACTTTACCACTACTCTGGTCCTCGATTAATTAGCTTTAGTTATTGTCTTCAATGACAAATGAAATATGTCTAGTGGTAGGGAAAGTAATTTCGATTATTAAGCACTGAATTTTGTAATTGTCCACCCATCATACTTCACCACTAAACACTCCCACATTAAATTTGTTTTACTAAATTCCAGTACTCAATATGTACGTTGCACATAGGAAAAAGAAAAAAAAAGTCACAAAAAGTGACTGTCAGTCACCAGGAATTAATGCAAGTATTACTGATAGAAAAAGGTTGGTGTGTGTAAATTCATTTGTAGATAGTGTTAATGCAGTTGTCATATACAGAAGGGTTGGCTGTTTTTCTTTTTTCAGAATATCATACATCTGCACTTAAAATTGAACTTTAAATCTCTTATAATTAGACCCAAACTAGATTAACAATGAGTGGATTATAACTGCTATTCATTCAGATAACAATGCAGGCTTGTAAGTGAAAATAAAATTGGAAAATTAATAAATAGAAAAAAGTCAAAGCACATCAAGACAAATAAGAAATAAACATGAAACATTTTTTGTAAATTCTGATCTGAAGTTTAAGATTTTACTAGAGGCAAAGATATTCAGATTAAGATATTTTTTTTTTCCCTTTTGGTATATTTGATGGATAGCAATATTAATGAATATGATTTAGATAGATAGATAGATAGATAGATAGATAGATAGATAGATATAGATAGATATAGATAGATAGATGTTTTGTTATGACTGCATATGAAAGACTGAACCAAAAAAAGAGCCTTTTAAATGGAGAAATAAAATGATTTGACATAACTCTTGTCAGAGGAATGTCTGACCTTTCAATAGTTAGAATATCAATTATAATTCATGAGCAAAACAAAATCGACAATATAAGAAATGTAATAAATAGATTATACAGCATAGTTTTCAGGGAGAAAAAATCTGCTGGCTTTCTATAAGGCTTCCAGTTAATAGCAAAATAAACTGAACTAAACACTTATCACAAGTGTTCTTAATTCATGAGTTTAAACATATGTACACTTACATACAATGATGCAAATATGCTTATGAGGGGAAATCAATAAATCTGCACCTTGACACAGTTATTAGCTGAATTTGTATATGAAATTTTCACTGTATAATGTTTGGTTTGTGTTTAATATTAACACTTAAGTGAATTGAAAAGCAAATAGAATATGCACAAAAAATATTATCTATACTCAGTCAAGAAAACAAGAATTTATACTAGTATTTTTTATATAGTGAAATAATTAAATTTTGACTATTAGAGTCTACCAAGATATCAAAGAAAGGGATCCTTTTATTATAAATGCAGAATAAAGTTTTTCTCAAAGATTTAATTTAATTTTTTTTTTTTTTAATTGGAGCTTTTCATAATATGAATATAGCATCAATATAGGGAACATGTCTTAATGTCCAAATACAGTAGAAGTCCTCATATCCAAAATTCTCAGTGTTGCCATTTAGATGTTGTAGAAATATGCTACATTCAAATATTTTTCTTTTTTTTTTTTTTTTTTCCCCCTCGCAGATAATTGTTAGTAACTTGAAATTTCTCAACTCATAATGTCTCCTACAGAAGAAACTTCAACATGAAGGAAAAGAAATTCTTTCACGCTACATCAGAAATTAGAGATTATTGAAAAACTAAATGCAGATCCTAATTCATTGAGTTTGTAAATTAACAAACAAGTATTGCAGAATCAGAATGAAACACTAAAACTTGTGCTTGAAAATGATCCACTGAATCCTCTTACTTCAGATGACTTAGAAAGAATGGATAAATGAAGACGCTAATGAATTCCTAAGGAATTCAACACTTCAAAATGATTTGGATTGTCAAGAAATAGAAGAATCAAATTCTTCCAATAATGGTGAAAATATGAAGGATAATGAAGAAAACTGGAACTCAGTAGAGAAATCTATTGATGATGTCATCAAATTCATGGAGAAAAAATACTTTGTTCAGTAGTACAGAAATTACAAGTGCACGTAATGTGCAGAAATGCCTTATTTTGAAAAACAAGAAGAGTGAAAAGTAAATGAAATGAGGACTTCAACTGTATAAATAAATAAAGTAACTGACATGTACAGATTTCAAGTCATTTTAAAAAAATGCACATATAAAGAGGATCAGTATATAACAAAATGTCAGGTTCCAGGAAAAACTGCCAAAAATAAAATCTAAAACAAGATTAGAAATTTCTACATGTACTACAAGGTATAAAAAAAAAAAAACTATTGTCCATTTGAGTGAATTCAAAAACCTTTGAGTTTGTATCCACATAAGGAAAGATAAATACAAGACTTTGCAACAGGTCATAGTCAGTTCAAAAATACCAGCTCATCTACATAACCTTAAACCAAGCAACTTCCTTCCCCACAAAGAACTCCCAATAAACTCCAAAGTAACAAATACCTGCCTTATATAACTTCTAAGAGGATGAATAGAAAGACAAACCTCAGAGACACCAACTATGTAACTACAATAAGCATTGCATTGGTAAAAAGAGTGGCTAAAGAAATCCAAAGTATTTGTCTATATTAAAACTAGAGTGGTTTTCAATAGACAAACCTCATTTTTTGACTTAGAAAAGTTGATTACTTACATGAGAAGTAGATAAGAAAAGGATGCATGCATATCAATCTGAGTGAAAAAGAATATAAGAAATGAAGCAGCTGGCTGTTTTCAAAGCATATAAGACCATATCTAAGGGTGAAGTAGAGGATGATGTGTCTGATATGTCATAGCTGAAGGAAGACAGGATCAAACTATCTTCTCTGGAGTGAATTACAAAAAGTATTGCTAGACAGTGAGAAAAATCAAAGAAAAAGCTTATATTAACCTAAACTATAAGTAAAGGCTAGTGCAGAATTCTTTTCTAAGCAGAGAAGGAATTGAAACATATCCATGCATATAAAACTACGGAATCACTTGTATTACAAACATTGCTAGGAAAGGGTTGGTCGAATCAATATATTTGCTACACACTTTTGTATTTGACATCAATTTTTTTTTTTTAACAGAGGTGATACAGCTGACTTAATAGAAGATTGAATCAACAAGTTCACATTTCAGCTAAGACAGAACTGTTGATAAGTGTGCTAGCATGAAATCACAAGTCATCATGGTCAAGGGTTTGTGCATACCATCATTGTTATGAAAAAAAAAAAAAAAAAAAAAACAAAAAACAGTCAATCAGACCAGATTATGTGTTCTCTCTCACAAAAAAAAATGTAACTAGAGTCTACTCAGCATAATTGCAGTATAAACTAGAGGTTCACCCTGCAGGTGTTGAAGAAACAAATGTGTCTAAGCATGCCTCTGCAGTAGGGATTACCTAGCCACCATAGGCAGACAAACATACTTAGAAATGAGCAGCTGGTCAATTTGTTAATTATTGTTCAATGATTAAAAAGTTAATTTACCCCTGGAAATCTTTAAGTCAACTAATGTCCAGCAGTAATAAAATATTTTAATCAATAGAATATATTTTCAGTTCTTGTTAGCAAAAGACTAGAATTGAAAGTGGACAGGAGTTGTCTCTAGGAATTCAAAAGAATGAATTACTATGGTCTAGAACAGTGTTTCTTGATAGGTTTCCCCAGAACTCTGGGTTTCTGCAAGAGGTCACTAGCTGTTCTGCAAGATAAATAGGCTAATGCATTTTTGAGTAATTTTTACTTAATTTTATATTTATAATTTTACTATATATGTACAGCATACTGTAAGAAAAACCTTGTTTATTACAATAAAGGCTTCCTAGTATATTATTTAAAATTATAATCATAGGGAATGTATTTAATGGTGTCTATATGGCATCAGTGTGAAATTGCCTTCACAGATTAGTGGAAAGGACCTGTACATGGGGGATTTGTGTATCATGGAGTGACTCATTTTAGTACAGGACACATACACATTGTCCTTATATTATTAGCATATGAACTATGATGAAAATATAAAATAAATAGATATTAATAATGGGATATAATAATTTTTATGCAGGAATTCCCTGAGACTTTAAAACTATTTCAAGCGTTCCACAAGGGTAAAAAGGTTGAGAAATGGTGGTCTAGAAGTTAAGATAAATTGTTTGTATTCTTAACAAAAATAACTGAACTGGTGCCATTGAAAGAAAAAAATTGTATTTTTCATATGCATATTTTAATCTGTCATCTTTTTCTGGAAATAACTTCCATGGTATAGCCTAACTGGAGAAATGATTAGATGCAGCCTCAGAGGAAAAAAAAACAAAACTTTATAGCAAATATCAAGCAACTTCACTGATATTTGATTATACCTTTTAGTACAGAGGAAGCTGTGTAGCCATACAGGTACTTAAATATCTGTTACATGTAATGAAAATATTTGAAAAGTCTATGAATATTATTAAGAAAAGAAACCAATTCTAGTGTTGTAGGAATGAACATATGGTCTTTCATTTGCTACATCCTTGGAATTAGATGATGAAATATGTATGAAAAGAAAAAAAAATAATGCTGTTATTTCACTTTTGTATTGTACATATTTATGAAGATCTTCAATCTGCTGTGTTCATTCAGGACGTGGCTAATCAAGGTTTTCCACAATTTTCTGTCCTAGTAAATTTTGTCTTTTTGCAATCTCTCTTAATCCCTGTTCTGTCAACCATTTGCACAAGCTTGTTAGGTAGGTTATGTGCTTCCTTCCGCTGTCTTTCTTGCCTTCAAAAGGTCCTGTGAGTGTCAAATTTTCTAAGCCCTTTCCTCATTATGCATTAGAAAATTCAAATCTTTCTACTTCTAAGTAAAAATGCCCTATTAGTATCCATTTTCTCTAAAACATGTTCTATCCATGGTATTCTCAGCATCCTTCTGTAGAACAACATTTCTGTTGCTCCAAGTTTCTTCTTCATCTGTAAGGAGATTGTCATATAGGAGGAATGCTATTATATAACAGTCTAGTACTCTTTTCTTTGTTTCTAACAAGATTTTCCTGTTTCTTAATACTTTGCTTAACTTTTGGAAGGCATCTTTCAATTTCCTAATTCTCCTTTAGATTTTGGTGTTGCACTTTCCATCATTTGTTAAAATACTTCTTAGATATCTAAATTTTTGTGCTTGCTTGATTTTTGTGTCTCCAATTCATAGTTTGCATCTTGGGTGGTTCCTTTTGCTAACAACCATACATTCTATCTTCTTACAATTGATGTTTAGTCCTTTCTTCTTTCTTTTCTTTATAACCTTCAGGAGTTCCTGTAGTTACTGCAATGAATTTGGTATACATAAGATTTAAAATGAATTTTTAAAAATGAAAAAGCTTTCCTGAAGATTTCAATTTAGCTTTAAATGAAAGCTAAAGGATTAAATATCTTGTAAGCAAAATTCTTTGGTGTATTTCAGACAGAAATTGGAATAGAGTTGCATTTTTTTCAGTAAAAATCAGTCACATCTGCTGTTTTTTTAGACATATGTAAACAAAACTTATTTCTCCATTTTAAAAATCTTGCAAAAATATATTATATATTTCTGAAACATTATTTGAGGAAAATTAGCAAATTTAAAGTTAAGTTAATCTGATTTGAAACAAATATTACTTATATAAAATGTTGTATACAATTATTTCCTAACCATGTGGTCTTGTTTTTCTGACATGTCAATCGATTTATTGACAGTGGATTGACTGCCGAACATGATCATAATTATCTATGGTGTAGCAGACAACAATTTTCATTTAAAAATAGTCTGGTCTTCAGATTGTAATAAGCTTTAAAATATATGATAATTAAATATAGTTTTACTTAACAGTATTCCCTAAAAATTATCTCATCGAAACTGAAAACTATAAATTATTCTATTTTAAATTGTAAAAAATGAAAACAAATCTTGCAAAAAATTCATTTTTCATTGAAAATATATTTCTTTAGACAATATTGTCTTTAATATATTCATAAAAGCTATTCTAATTAAATAATGTCTTAGTTTATTGTGTTTTTGAAAAAATTATTAGTGATTTAAATTCTTAACAAAATTCCGCTTTTAACTAATATAGTCACTACAAATTATCTCAAATTTCTGAAGCTTTCATAAAATTAACTAAGCAGGAGAAACACATGTAAAAAAAAAAATATTTTTACCAAGATTTTCTAATAAAAAAAATTTCAAAAATAATTTCATTCGTTTGTGCATAAGTCTTGAAAATTTTATTAAAATTTGACATTATTTGATTTCTGCAACATTTTTCAAATTACTGTGTCTGTCACAGCAAAAAAGAGGCAAAAATTTGCTATGCTGAAAGTTAGTACAACTGCTGACGTGAGAAAAACAAATTTTTTAATAAAAATTTTGAATGTTTCAAAAGGAGTAAAAATTTTTAAAAATAAAATAAAAAATACTTTGCTCCTTCCTCTTCATAACATAATAATTTTGATGATAAAACTATGTTTTTATTATATTTGGAGAATGTTTACATCACGGTATGCTGATTTTTTAGCATTTTCGTGGAGGTACCTATAAGTTTCCTTTCTATGTTATCAACACTGTGTCATCTGCATATCTTAAGATTGTGGCAACCAATAATGAATGCTTTTAGGATTTCTAATTCTCTCACAAAGTTTGGTGACAAAACACATCCTTGTTTTATGCCTCTATTTTCAATTATATTTTAATTAAGTAAAATATAATTGAAAATAGAGAGATAAGACAAAGATGTCTCCTGTCAACAAACTTTGTGAAACAATCCTGAGAGAATTAGAAATTAGATATGGAAAAAGTAAAAAAAAAGAAAAAAAAAAATTTTTTTCCCTTTTTGATATTTTGAGGTTCCTAATTTTGAATATTATATAGCACTTATTAAATTAAGTAAAAACAAAAGCTAAATGAAAATTTAACAGGATTTTCTATTGCACAGATATAATTATATCTGGCACATGAACAGAAGACTTTAATCTGTTCCATTTGAATATTAAATTTCATTCCAACTTTATGCACCGAGAACATGGAAAAAGCCTAGTGATAGACTAGAATGTTATTTTAATCAAAGCTTATTCTTAGATATGTTAAAATGGATCTTAAGCAACCTGTATAGGAACTAATCATTAACTAAGCTTCTAGAATTAGGAGATTTAAGAAAGATTGGATTACCGAAGATAAAATAAAAAATTTGTGTGCGCACACATATGTGTGTGTATGTGTGCAGACTTGATTTTCAACAAGAGATTATGATTTCCATTGATGTTTTTTATAATAAACTCCAGGGTTAAACATTAAAAATAGTTGGCTCTTAACATAGTCACTATTACCTTGGATATTTAATCTCTAATATAATATGATATGATCCATATTTTTATTACATTTACCATTAGAAATTGTTATATGATACCACTTGCACATTATTTTGGGAATATTTTTTTTTTAATTTATTATTATTTAATCAATTCAATCCAAGCAAGGTGATAATGTCACCAAGACTGAGGGGCTATTGGGAGTGAGAGACAATGAAAAGACTTTGGAAGAGAGTGGAAAACCAATCCTAAACAGGGAACAAGGGATAAACCTCTACTCCTGTTTACCATCCTGGGTATGACAATAAACTACATCCACGTCCTGGGTAAGGCGATAAACTACATCCAACAGCACGGCCTCTGATAAGGAGGCTTTGAGGAGTGTGGAACCACCTTTTAATTGCTCTTGTTCCCAGGTCCACCTTGACCCGGGGTGATAGCATCTGTTAGGGTCCCAACTATGGGCAAATAGTTAACCCTAAAACTGGGGTCAAAACGTATATAAAAAAAAAAAAGTTTTAATACCAGTAAAACAATTTTGAAGACAAAAAATATTACCAGAAATAGAATTTTTTGAAGACAAAAAATATTACCAGAAATAGAATTTTTTGAAGACAAAAAATATTACCAGAAATAGAATTTTTTGAAGACAAAAAATATTACCAGAAATAGAATTTTTTGAAGACAAAAAATATTACCAGAAATAGAATTTTTTGAAGACAAAAAATATTACCAGAAATAGAATTTTTTGAAGACAAAAAATATTAGAAATAAAACAAAAATATTACCAGAAATAGAATTTTTGAAGACAAAAAAATATTACAGAAATAAATTTTTTGAAGACAAAAATATTACCAGAAATAGAATTTTTGAAGACAAAAATATTACCAGAAATAGAATTTTTTGAAGACAAAAAATATTACCAGAAATAGAATTTTTTGAAGACAAAAAATATTACCAGAAATAGAATTTTTTGAAGACAAAAAATATTACCAGAAATAGAATTTTTTGAAGACAAAAAATATTACCAGAAATAGAATTTTTTGAAGACAAAAAATATTACCAGAAATAGAATTTTTTGAAGACAAAAAATATTACCAGAAATAGAATTTTTTGAAGACAAAAATATTACCAAAAAGAATTTTTTGAAGACAAAAATATTACCAGAAATAGAATTTTTGAAGACAAAAATATTACCAGAAATAGAATTTTTGAAGAAAAATATTACAAAAATAGATTTTTGAAGAAAAAATATTACCAAAATTTTTTGAAGACAAAAATATTACCAGAAATAGAATTTTTGAAGACAAAAATATTACCAGAAATAAATTTTTTGAAGACAAAAAATATTACCAGAAATAGAATTTTTTGAAGACAAAAATATTACCAGAAATAAATTTTTGAAGACAAAAATATTACCAGAAATAAATTTTTGAAACAAAAAAATATTACAAAAAATTTTTGAAGACAAAAATATTACCAGAAATAGAATTTTGAAGACAAAAATATTACCAGAAATAGAATTTTTGAAGACAAAAATATTACCAGAAATAGAATTTTTGAAGAAAAAAATATTACAAAAAATTTTTTTAGAAGACAAAAAATATTACCAGAAATAGAATTTTTTGAAGACAAAAATCATTACCAGAAATAGAATTTTTGAAAAAACATTACCAACAATAAAAATTGTTGGTATTAAATAACCCATTGAGGCTGATATGCTGTAAAACAAAATAAACCAAACCAAACTACTTCTGTTTAAAAGACCAAGGAAGAGTGTAAGGTGGATGATAGGTGCACCTATCTACTATTAAGAAGAAAAAAATTTATTAAATAAAATTACGTAAGCAGTATAGAAGAGACTGGAAACCTAATCCTAAACACAGAACAAGGGATAAACACCTACTCCTGTTCAAAAACCAGGGAGGAGTATAAACCAGATTATGAGCAAACTTACTAATCCTATTGAAAAGAAAAAAAATAATTAGTAGATAATTTAAAATATCACTGTAACTATTTAATAAGAGTAATGTCCTCATCTTAGTTTTTATTTTTGCAACATTTTAGCTGAAACTCACAGAACAGGCTTAGTGGATTAAAGCATTGGTTCAAGAGTTTTATTGCACAGTAATTCTGATTTCAATCCCCGAGCTGGGTAGTACTGATGCAGACTCTATGGAAACAATAATTGAGCCCTAAACATAGACAGCAAAGCAAGAACAATCTACCCACATAGATTAAATAAAAAGTTTAACTCAAAATTCCCTTCTGAAGATTACCTAGTTCAACAGACACCTGAAGAAGGCCAGGGAGTACAACCGAAACATGATAACAACAACAAAGATGAAGACATTAGTCCAAATATAAATAATGAGAGCATATCACAGAAATTTACAGCCAGAGACAGACTTGTACCTGAGGTAATATATAGCATGCCACAAGATATGAATGTTACCCATAAAGGTCAAGCATCTTTACATTCAAATATAGTCTTGAAATCTATATACTCTTAGGTGCCAAGTACAAGGGAGATGTCTTAATAGTTGAGCAGGGCATTTTTTTTTTTTTTTCAATTTGTAAACTTGAACCATAATTATTGTTTCCTGCTCGAGCTCTGGGGAAAAGTACGAAATTAATAAACATTGTTGATATTAATAAGTAAAATTTCCTTTAAAAAAAAGAAAGAAAAAAAAAAGAAAGAAAGAAAAAAGAAAAAAGTCCCCTACTTTCTGTTAACCCCTAAAAGTAGTAATTAATTATGAAACAGAATGCATGAACTTTCCAGACAATGCATTTTCTGCTAGTATATATGGAAGCCTAAAAATGTGCAAGTTGCCCAGCTGTCTGTATTTGACAAGCAGCTTAAAAAATCACTTTTGAACAACTTTGAGTTCACTGTAAAACAAATCTATAAAATGCACCTCAAAAATCAATTTTTTTGTTTTTTCACAAAATGCTTTTAGAAGTTTTTATTGTAGTTAGTCACATGCATTAGTGAAATGGTTCTTAACTGTTCCGCCTACCCTCGTCTACACCTATTTTCAATGTAAAAGACAGTTCCCCTACTCTAATGTATTTGATGGCATATAATACCTACCCTGAATGGCATTTAATATTCAGTTATATACAGTTGGTGGTGTGTGGGTGGTATAAAGTTAACAGCTTGGGACAGAAAAATCAGTGTTTAGAGTTCAAATTCCAGTCAATATTTGTTACATTCCATTTCATACAAATACACTTGATAAAAAAGGTATGAATACATATCGTATTCCCCAAGATATGGTTTAGATAAGGCAGATTGGGCTCTTCAACCATGGTTAGAAACTAGTCTAAGAGAAGGAAAATTCTGAATTCCCAAACCCAAGAAGGTAGAACTCATTAACATGAGAACACATGGTTGTTTAAGGGGAGGAAGACCTTGACAGAAAAACAACCCTTCTTCAGAATACAGAGGTTGGATCTGTGGCCAATCACTCCACCTTATAGAATAATTCAATTGCAGAAATTGAACCAGTTGCCTTGTGTTTCATAAAGAACTAGGCAGATAGTGTTATTATCCATGCAGCCAAAACAAACCAATTTAAATTTAACATCACTGAATGCAGCACCTGATTTCAGAGTTTGAGGCATTGCCAATTACGGCCAAGTGGCGCAGGATGATTGGAGAAAGGAAAACTTACTGTACCATTTCTTGATTAATCAACTGTAGATTGGCTTCAATGATCAGGAAGAATTTCACCTGGTCCAGCTCCAATGGTCATCTACTTTGAGATTCATCCAATGTCTTGAATTTGCTGCGCTTAAGCAATTAAATGTCTTAAGACAATAATAAGTTGTCACATGGCAAAGCATTCCTTTTTTGAGCACCTGTCAAATTTTCCCATCTTAAAACAATTGATTATAAATTAAAATTCAATATTGCTAAATGAGCGTGTGTTTATATATATATATATATATATATATATATATATATATATATACCTACACAAAAATCCAGAAATGTTGGTGCACACAATAGCCTACATGCCAGAAAACCTAAAACCTTAGGCAAGAAAAAAAAATATCACAAACTAAGAAAAAAAAGAAGCAAACACATACACACACAAAGCAAAAAAAAAAAAAAAAAAAAAAAAAGAAGCTATTGTTGAAGTTTTTCCTCTTTTGTAGCAGGTAGAAATTCAATTTAAATTCACAACATGTTATTTTAATTTTAAAGGATTGGTTTCCAACAAGTACACACTACAAGTTATACAGTTCTTATATGCAAAGATAGCAAGTTGAAACTTATTCAGAAGTATTGTCTTTTTATTGCTTCAGTATCAAAAAAAAAAAATAAAAACAAAAAGGAAGAGATAGTTGCAATTTCTGAGGTACTTAATGAGGAAAGTGGGCTTGGAAAATCTGATAATCGTAAGACAGATCAAAGGCAAGAGGAACAGAGAAAAGCAGCGCATAACATACTTGGTGGGCTTGAGTAAATAGATGGCAGAACAGGTTTTAGGAAAAATAACAAAAAGATAAAATTTATTAAGAGCTACAAAGGAGCGGAAACTGTGGAGAGCCATGATCGCCAATGCCCTGACAGAACACGGCACATAAAGGAAAATAAAAAAGTCAATGATATTTTCTATAAAAAAAAAAAAGAAGATATATTTCAAATATTTTGTGAAATGAACAAAATTATTAAAAAAATTTACCATTATAGCTTATCATTTTTACCCATGTTTATACAAATTATAGGTTCCTCTGTAATATAATTGCACCTGTTTCAAATTAAGAATGTTGCAACACAACTTTAACAAAAACAGAGTAGAAAAAGCAGTAATTACAGAATATTAAGTTTGTTAAATGAAGCAAATATGGCAAGACTTCCCGACAGCCTTTCATGGGTTAACTAAGTAATATGTAGTCAGGTTTTTTTTCTGCAGCTTCAAAATTTTGTAGGCATCTTTTTTGGCATTTGCATCAGCCACATTCTAGACTTTTGGGATTGTGTTAAGTTGTTCAGTTTTCTTACAGGGATGTGACAGACTGCATTCCCCTTCATGGATCAGCCATTTAGGTAACTTTTCTTGTGTGTGTACAGCCTAAGTTTAACTGGGTTGACGTCCTGTTTAATGGCAGCACAACCACTGATATCATTTGAGGCCCGATTCTGTACCTGGTGGATATAGAACTACCTTCTAGGTTAACCCTCTATTGCACCTAACACTTTTGATAGTGTTGCATCAGACTAAGTACAAAGCTTATTGGTACTTCTTGGGGTGAACCCAGTACATATTGGTCACCACAGATCAACGGTTCCTGATGAACATTAAATTTGATTAAGACCTTTGGTATTTCCTGGTGTGAAATACATAATACACTTTATTTGCATGTCATCTCCATCACCAATAATGTTGCCTAATATGCACTTCAGAAACATGAAAAATGTGCTTGAATCCAGTCATTACTTGTATTTTTAATTACGGAATGTGGCACTTGTTTTCAGAGTTTAAAGATTTTGCCAAGTGACACAGCAGGACTCTCATTTAACAATATATTTGAAATCATATAGGAGATATGTTCCCAACTACTAGTGATAAATCATTTTTCTCAACATAATGCATACTTTGATAAGAGTGGAACTGATGATTGTGAAGGTTCAAAAACTACTCTATACTCTGAACATAGAAACTTTTTTTATGTTCAGAACTTTCTTACCAATCTAATAAAAAGACTGAGTCACTTCAATAAGTACATATGACAGAACCAAATTAACCAAACAATATATTATTATGGCTGGTTATATTATCATGGCTGGTTATATTATCATGGCTGGTTACAGCACTCAAAAGAACTTTTAAAATTGGGTTACAAAAGACATGTTTAGAAGAACATGGAAGCAAGGAGAATTGACTAACATATTATTCAAATCCACATAAAGCATTAGAATTTTTTAGAAATAAATATGAAAGTAACACATTAAAAAAATGTAATAAAAATGTAAAGAAAAAACAAGAATGAAGAGAATAAAATAAACAGCTATGGAAAAGTGAATGATGTAAATGGGGGGGGGATTTCAGTGGTCAAGACAGATGGCTGAAGTGATGGACATTCTATTAAGTTTTTATTATTATTATTTTTATAAATGGTATGTCAGATGGAAGTCTAGGCTTAATGACATTTTGAATATGTGCCATATGGGAGGTAAGAAAGAAGAAGAAGAGAGAAAACTAAAAATAAATGAATTGGAAAGGAAGTACACAAACCATGTGTGAGAGAAACCCAATGAACCTAAACCCAAATACACACAATGTTAATTGAAAGAGAACAGGGGTGGGTGTGGGGTACAGTGCATAAATAATATTCAAGAGCAGGTTTTGGCATGTTTACATGAATGATTACAATATGATTTTACAAGTTATATATTTTTCTTTTTGCTTTGCTTAGGATTTTTACCAATATAATTTTTGCACAAGAATTAGTATTCAAGTTGCTAAAATTTTTGTTTAAGTAATTAACAAAAAAAGAAAGACATTTCAAGGTAACTAAATTGAGTAGAATTGGAAGAGTGTATGAATACAGAATAAAATATCATTTAACAACACTTTCAGTTTAATTTTATATTTTTTTTCTTTTTTTTTTTAGTTGCTTAAGCTTCAGTGGCATCAGTAGTGAGACTGCTTAAGATTTAATCGAATTTAAATATATTTGCTTGCAAATGAGTTGCTTATAAAAAAAAAAAAAAAATCTTGTAATTGAAGAATTTTTATTTTTTTATGATTAATGATGTTTCATGGATGTCTTATTTTGAATCCAACTTCTCAGAAATATCTATGAAAGTGATTCAGTATCAGTTGCAATAATTACACTTTTATTCTCTTTCAAGGTTATCATAATCACAAAAAAGCTGCATGTATTTTTTATTTATTACCATGTTATAATCCCTTAACCAAAAATTTACAATGACTACAAAGCTGTTCTGAAAAGTTCTTGACATAACTTAAAATCTGGTCAAATGATACACAGGAAACTTTTTTTTAAAATCTTCTCTTGGTAAAGCAAAGCATTTTTCAGCACGCCCTCATAGTACAACTCATAAAATGTTTTATGATGCTTCATTCTGGTTCAAAAACAAACATATCAATTAATTCTTATAATTGGAATAACACTAGAAAAATACTCTGTTGATTTGGGTCAAGAATAAACTGACTGTATCCCCTTGTAGATACATACAAATGCCTCAAAGAAGAACCACCTATTTACTGTACCTAAAGAGTGGACCAGCTTCTTATAGGAGCTAATGCCCAACATGTCCATATATATATATATATATATATATATATATATATATATATATATATATATATATATATATACCTTTTGAACCCTCATGCAAACCAGATCTATGTATTCTACCTTCTTTAGTCTTATGCAAACCAGACTGATCTACTCTTTATAGAATACAGAATTCTACATGAAATAATTTGGAAGAAGTTGATATGCTGTAAAACAAAACAAACCAAAAACATAGATTATTAATTTATATCACTTGAATAACACTGTCTCTTATTTTAAGAATTTCTAAAATGGCACATCAAAGAGCAATTGTAGGAAAGCTGATATCAGAGATCATTATTACTGTTGTGAACATGACCTTCACTGGATATGCACTCTTGAAGACTTGTACAAGATAAGCTTAATAAATATTAACATTTCTTTATATCTGTGAATTTCTGAAATGAGGAGATATCAATATTTACACAATTTATATTCAGGTCATTGTTCTCATCTTCATTGTTATAACAATATTTCGGCTGTTGACCCCCCTCCAGCCTTCATCAGATGTATATCAATCTGGATAACCTACAGGAAATTCTAAACACTTTATTTAATATATGGGAGTAGACCATTTTTGTTCCACTGCCCATGTCTAGGGACATGGTCTAGCTCTTATTTTTAGTACTGCTCAGTTATTGCTTGCCTGTTTCTATCGAGTCCAAGTACATACTGCCAGGTCCTGGGATTGAACTTACAATTACTATTGTAATGATCTTACATCGACACCCCCAAATTAAAACTCACTAAACCCTAGGGAGGTTGTTATAGTGAACTTTCTCTCTCTGTGACTATTACCCTCTCTCTCACTCTGTGACAAGAGAGAGAGAGGGTAACAAGTGAAAGCCCACAGTCTAAAAGGATTGATCCCTACCAATCATGTCACATGGATGCTAAAAATAACTATGCAAATGGAGTCACTTGGTTTGATATTCGAAACTGCATGCAAAAGAAAGGTGGCACATCAGTTGGGATAATGAAACTTGAAGTCAGATCCTCTATGAAATCATCATGTGATGGAATTTGAATACGAAAAGAACGAAAACCATCCCCAACTCATGTAAACTCCCAATTATGAGAACACGTGTGACTAAATGGGTCTACAAAAACTTCTAGAAAGAGAAATAACATTTTTCCACATGTGAAGAGAAAAGAAAAGACAAAACCCGGGAAATATAAAAGTTATACCAACAAGAAAATAAGACATTAAATATTATATATAAACAAAAGAAAAGAACAGAAAAAGAAGAGAGAAATATATAACATGAGAGAAAAGAAACAAAAAAGAGAGAAAAAGAAAGGACTTGATTTTGATCATCTGAACAAAGTATTTTTTTTTTTTGTACTCATATCATATACATTTTTTTCTTCGAATTGTTCTTCATTCAGATATTCTATGTTTCAAATTGTTTTATGTACAATTAAAATAAAATTTTGTTACACTTTATATTCATGCTTGTGGTTTGTCTCTGTTGGTCTTCCATATTCATGTATTTTTAACCCTGTGAGAGAAATTCACTATTGTAGTGGAACCCAATATCCTTTGGCAACTGATTCACTCTATAATTTTTTTTTTTTTTTTTTATTGTTTATATTGCAGCTCTTGCTGGTCATAACACTATGTCATCAAATTCACAAACCAACAATTTAATCCATGAGTGAATTTGGTGCCTTAAATCTAACCTGCCTGCTGATTAGTGCTGCTGTGCTGAGTGTCATGGCAGTAGATTAAATAAAGGGATTGGTTCAGAATTCCCTGCAGATTACCCAGATCAATATCCACCTGATAAAAACTAAAAGTGATAGCAACAAAGATAAGGACAATAGTCTGAATATGAATAGCGTAAATAATTTCTTTATCAACCTTTTCTAGTCAACTATTATTTTAACCCTCATATTTTCCTGAAACAAATTACCTTTAATTCATTTACATTCCAAAAATAAACTATGAAAAATCCTTATTCAGTATGCGTATGTAAAAGGTCAAGCTTAAAAGATTGAACAAACAAGAATATGAAAGTTGCTGATTATGTTTTTTTTTTTTTTTATTATACTTTCAAAATCAAGTATGAATTCATATTCAGAGATCTAGGTCATGATACATTGCAAAATATTACAGTGACTATTCTTTTGATCTTTGTGTTATTCATGAGATAGTTAAACAGTTAACATTGAAATGAATGTAGGTAAAGTGGTTTCCATCTACTGACTGATAGATAGAATTAACTTATTACAGGTAACTTAACTGTTTAAAAAATAAAAATACAATGTAATATTTGATTAATACAAGGAAACACTAGAAGTGAATCAAATCCAATGGCCATCAGGAACATTTTATCTAAGAGGAGTTGATCTGTGGTGACCCCAATATGTACTGTGATCACCCTAAGAGATATCGAAGTAAACTTTGTTCTCAGTGTTACATGAGAACATCAAGAGCTAGGTGCATCAGAAGATTAACTAAGCCACTAAGTTCAGAATCTGGCTTCAAAGTATGTCAGTGGCTGTGCCAACTTTTTTTTTTTTAACCATTTAACCCCGAGCAAAGCAATAATACCACTAGGACACAGGGGTTTAGAGGGAGTGAAGGAAGAACTATAAAAGAACAGTGTTCAGGAAAACAGAAGATTCCAATTGACATTGCATTTAAACTTTTGAAGATTGTAGGTGGCAAGGAAGCAAGAAATCGGAAGTGAGTTCACCAGACAAGAAAAGAAACTGGATGGAATATTCCATTTTTGAAAGTGTAGAGACATTTGACACATTCATCAGGTCCATCCAATATAGCTCTGCATTCATAAAAAAAAAAAAGCTGTTGAAAAAATTGGTTTTCATTTACTTTGCAAAATTTAATCTTTCTCTTTGTAATATTTGCATTCATGCCTTTAGTCAATGTTCTTAATTTTTTTCAGCTTTTCTCTTGTTTAAAATTGTATCACAAACTTTTTTTTTTAAATATTTTCTTCTGTTTACTTATTGATCAATCTACTTTTCTTATTACTCTCAAGTCTTTTTTGTATTATTATTAAAGACAAAGCCAATTTTTTTTCAATTTCTTTTTTGATTGTTCTTTTATCTCTGTTCAACTTTTACACAATTTCCAATATCAGATTCCCATACTCAAAATTCTCCTTTGAGGTTACCTCATTTTTTATTTGTATCATTTCTTCAAAAGGGAGTAATGCAACTAGTATGCAGGGGGTTACAGAGAATGAACATAGGTATAGGAGAAGATTGAGCAAAGGATAAAAGATGAACAGGATTCAAAAAGATAGAAGTTGGTGATTGACATTGCATTTAAATTTTTGAAGATTGTATTTTTCAGGAAAGCAAGTAAACAGAAAGGAGATTCCAAGTCAAGTGGAAGAAAAGGAACTGTTGGATTACATTTAACTATTTCCTAAAAGGGGGGACCTTGTCAATTTTAGTCAAGAACAAAGCTCAGAGATGAAAAGCAAATGAGAGAGAAGCCACGTCACATTAGATATGGCAACAGACTATTCAATGCCAAGTGGATGAATGGTAGATTTGTAAATGTGCAAGATGGACGAGATATGGCTGATGACAGAAAAAGATTTTAAATGTGCAAGATACAGTGAACCAACTTTCCTTGCAGTAGATGCAACTACTGATTCAATGTAATTGTTCCACTTCAAGCCAGTTGAAAACATGAGGCCAAGAAGTCCCAGGGTATTGCTCTCCATGAATCTAGCATCAGCCATGCTGATGGCAGGAAGTAAATTTTCTCTATGGTGGTTAAATAAAAGCAGTTTAATTTTAGAGGCATTAAAATTTACAAGCCATTTCCTATTCCAGTTAAGTACTGATTGGAGGTCCTTTTCAAGAGCAGCAACCAGGTTAACTTTGTCAGCTCTGATGTATTTGCTATTGAGACAGGAGTAAATGGTAGTGTCATCAGCATAAATGCTTACTTGGGAACTGATGACATCAGGAAGATCATTGATGAAGATCAGAAACAATGTAGGACCCAGAATAGTGCCTTGGGGGACACCTGAGTTTGTGTGGAAGGAACTGGAAGTGAGCCCGTTCAAAATGGCCCTCATTTTATGATTTGATAGGAATGATTGGATTAAATCAAACATATGTCCAATAATACTGTAGCACTGGAGGTTATGGAGAAGACCTACGTGCCAAACCATGTCAAATATCTTCAAGATATCTAGAGCTACAGCTTGAGCTTCGTTGTTAATACCAAGAGCTTGATATACATATTCAGTGATGTCTGTTAGCACATCAGTGGTGAGCCTGGCAAAACAGAAGCCATATTCTTTGTCAGAGAGTAGTTTGTGAGAAGGAAGATGCTTAACCACTTAAAGGCAGTAGGAGACTAATAGGGTGATAGAGGAATCGGATGTTTCTCCAGAGTTCTTAAAACAGGAACTACAGAGGAGGACTTCCAACAAGCAGCGAGGCAATAGTTGTATAGCTTGGAGAGAAGTGAAGCCAGCTTTGGAGCATATTTCTTTAGGATGAAGGTTGGGATACAGTCACCTTTGCTTGCCTTATGGGAGTCTTTTAGAAATGATGTCTGAGACCAGTGACAGGGTTATGTGCTTATCACTCAGCAGAGCCTCTGTTCTAGTGGGGAAATCAGGCATGGGTACTCCAAATGAGTTGAATGTTTAGTTGGAAGAGAATTTCCAAGCAAAGCATTCAACCTTATTTGCTATAGATGTCAGGACTTTCAATTGATTGAATAGAGGAGGGATTGAGGATTTACTGTTGCTCAGCACGCTTTTGCAGAGCTGCCAATAATCTCTAGAACCAAACTTGTGAGATGCTATATGTAGTTTCATTCTATCAGCAAACAGTAATTTTGCTTATTTGAGGACAGGCTCATACTCAATATGAGCAGAAACAAAGAAACATCTCTTGCAATCAGATGTGTTCCTCTGATACAGCCGGAAGATACAGCCAGAAGAAGTGATTCCTATGGGCTATAGCAGCTGAGCATGTAAGTAAGAACCAAGGAGATGAACGGGATTTAACTTGGTATTTCCTTGCTGGAATGAAAGCATCTATGCCAGCTTTCACCCAGGAGGAGACTTCAGCTGCACATTTTTCAAACAGGATAATTAAAAACTTTATTCCAAGGGATATCATGAAGGAAATTATAGAACGAGTCTCAATCCGTTCATTGATAACAGAAAGATATTCTGTTGTAGGAGGTTCTTGGTTGGTGGGGGGAACAGAAAGAGATGTTTACAGATACTACCACATGATCAGAGTTGCCAAGAGGGCAGAGCTGCATAGTACAACATGAGTCAAAGATAGAGGTAATAAAGATATCTAGAAGAGAAGCATGTCCATCAGGATTATTGGGGAAACATGGGGGAAGTTGACCACTTGCATGAGAGATTGAATGATTGAGAAATTCAGGGTTTGGATGCCAGTCAGTTCAGTGACAGAATATTTAATCCACCTGGCATGGTGGGCATTAAAATCATCAAATACAAATATATTTGCAAACGAGTGTAGAGAGATGCCTTTTCTATATTATCAGAAATACTATCTAGCGCACAACAGTCATGAGAGGAAGGGGAATGGTAGTTAAAGAAGAGATAGCTGACTGAGTTTAGTAGAGAGGCACAGAGATACATGTAACAATGGTCTGGAGATTCAAGTGAAAGTTCCCTAGCCAGCAGGAAATGTTCATGGACATAAACTCCTAGGCCATGAATGTAGACATTAGAGTCCTTCCAAAGGAGAGGAAGAGAGCCAGGAATTGAGAAATCAGAGGAGGGAATTGAAGAGTTAAGATTAGTTTCACAGAGAGTTAGGGTGAATGGAGACTTCAAAGAGGAACGATTCCACGCTGCAGAAGTTGGTACAAATACCACAAATGTTGGAGAAAGAAAGGTTGAAGGGTTTAGGTGATTTTTGTTGAGCAGGTTTAGTTTTATATCTTTGGATGCTTATTGTCATGGTTTATTGTTTTGGTAAGGATAAGACTAGGGTAACAGGAGTAGCAGTTGGCCATCTAATGTAACATGTGCAGAAAGAGAACTGGTGCAGACTGCAACATAGTGTGGCCTCAGGGTTGTCCACTGGAAATGCTTGCAGGGACACCCTTCCATGCACCACGTGGCACTGCAAGAACCCTGATATTATGTCGATCAGAGCAGCTTCTGAAGACATTGCACAAAATTTGGGCTCCTAACTATCAGTTGAGAACAGCAATCAGAAAACTACCAACCTGGTACCATCAGTATGAAGAGATGTACGCCACCTATCACAAAAAATTTATGACAACACCACTATTAAGGCCTGAGAAAAGGAAAAGAACTGGGAACGCCTTCCAAAACAGAAAACAAGGGCTGAGCCTCTACTTCTGTTCAAGAGAAGGGGGAAATTAAAAATAAATATCCATAACAAGACCATTATATATATTTAATTACAATATGATTAACAACCATTGAATTGCATTAAATTACAGACCACCAAATAAGTTATTGCAAATATTTCTAATAAAAACATAAGCTGAAATTCAAAAGGTATATTTATCATATGTCCTGAAAATTTGACCAAGTTGGTTAATACTATTTTTATTGTAAAAGCATTGACATGTATAGTAAAATCTGATTCTGTATATTTAGAAGGTCTTACTAAAAAGTAAAAGGAATTTATAGCACAAAATGGCATTGTCATTTTGACAATGCCATTTTGTGCTATAAGAATTAATAAAAAAATAAAGTACTTTATTTCCTAGTTAAGTGATTTTTACAGATGTATGAAATGTCCAGTGAGATATTGAAAACCCAGGGTAAATAAACAAGTGAACAAATTGATCATTCTTTCTGTTCAATTTTCCCTCAAACACTTCCAATTATGTTTGAAAAAATTGCCTAAAATGAAAATACGAGATCGTAGCTTCAACTTATGTGTAGACATAGGCTGTTATGGCAATAGTGGGATTAATCATTTCCATACAGGAAACATTCAGCATCCATCAACCACACAGTATTAATGTTAGTTGAAATTTAGAAAATCATTCTTAAAACAGTTTTTCAATAAAAGCTTCTCTAGTCTACTGCTATTACTCTTTCTAGTATCAATGAGAGTTTCCTTCCTAATATTTTCTTTGAGGTTGTGTGGAAAGTCAACATGTTACATATGGTATCCATTTTAGTTGTTGCTACTGTTTGAAGTCTTCAAGTGAGAGGGATTTTGTTATTTGGTAATGGTTTGTTATTGTGATGAAAAATTGTCTTTAAGATGTAGAGGATTCATTTGCATGAAGCAGTTTTTAATCTGAGGAAACAGTTGAATATAGCTGATAGTTTAGACATTTCTCAATGAGTTGGATGACATGCATGACATCCATATGAGAGTCTAAATCTGAAAAGACTATTTAAGAATATGACTAGTTTTCAGGTTAATATTTTGGTTTTGCAGCAATTTGTTTGTTTTAAAGACAAAAAAAGCCTCTAGTGCAACATATCCTGTGTCCAATTTCCTTATGACTAATCAATGTTTTTGCTTTTCTTTTTTCTCAATGATCTCAATCAACACAGTTTGCATGAAGATCAGAAAATAATAATTGAAGTGATAACAACCAGCAGATAACATAATAGCTTTTACTGCAATAAAAAGGTGGACAGGTGATGATAAAGCACATGCTGCAGAATAAGAAAAATAAACGTCACTCATTAACATGAAAAAAATATTTTTTTTTTTTAATGTATTATCACTACTCATTATTTCCATCTGGACCAAAGATTTCATTTTTTTTTTTAAAGTCTTTCCTTCAGCAAAATGTCTCAAAGAAACTGATCTCAGCTACACTTCCAGAGTAATTGTAAATGTTTTGTTGTGTGTGTGCATTTCAATTAGTAATATTTACTTCAGTTTTGTGTTACTTTATAATTAAGATGATGATGATAATATTAGCCGTTTCCTTATTAGGAAACATTTGGCGTTCATTGACCGAATAGTCAGTGCTACCATCACTTGAAATTTATAAAATCTTTCTATTAAAACAATTTTTCAGGAAAATAGGTTTCAAGTTCACCATTATTGCTCTTTCCACTATTGGTGGGAACTTCCAACCTAATTTTGTTTAAAATAGTGTGGAATGTCAACATCTTGACTGTCATTATTTTCTCTTCAAGTTAAACATGCTATCTATTTTAGTTGTTGTTGTCGAAAGTCCTCAAGCAATGTAGACTATGTTATTTGGTACAGTACTTTGTGATTTTGTAATGAAAGTCCACAAAGTTTGAAGGATAGTCCTCACAAAGACCTACAGGCTTCATTCACTCAAGGTCATTTTTAATCATTGATCTGAGAAAGCAGTTAAATCATAGATATTTCTGAACAGGTTTGGTGTCATGCATGGCATCCATATGAAAATCTCAATCTGATGAGGTTATTTAAGAACATGACTCAAGTTTTTATGTCATTTTATATTATCTGAAATGTTAATGAAACTAATACCTTTTTCCCCTAAGCTAGTAAGATGCTACAAATATATTGTTGCTTGTTATACAAATTTGCTATACCTGAATCTAAATGATTAGTATCATAAAGGAAAATGCTTATTCATAACAAACAAAAATTAATCTATCAGTAGTATATTTTAGACACACTTTAATAAAAAAAATTGTTAGACATTTCAGTTTTCTACTGCTGTGATTGTTCCATTATCCAAGATTACTTCTGAAAAGACATTCATCTCCTGTGGCATCAACTACCACCAATGAACAAGTTGCCAAAAGGTTGGTTGGTTGTTTTGTTTTATGCATATCAAACTCAATTTAATGCTGACAAATTTTTTTCCAGGTAATATTTTGATTTGTCAAAAGTCTATTTCTGGTAATATTTTTTTTTCTGAAAAATCTATTTCTGGTAATATTTTTTTTCAAAAATATATTGATGGTAATAGTCTGTTTCTTCAAAATTTGATTTCTAGTAATAATTTTTTTTACAAAGTATTTCTGGTATTAAAACATATTTTTACAGTTTTATAATCCTTTTTACCTCAGTTTTGGGGTTAACTATTTGCCCATAGCTGGGACCCTAACAGGTGCTACCACTCTGGGTCAGGGTGGACCTGGGAACACCAGCAATTAAGAGGTGGTTCCACACTCCTCAAAACCTCCTGATCAGAGGCCGTGCTGTTGGACGTAGTTTATTGTCTTACCCTGGACACAGATGTAGTTTATCGTCATACCCAGGACGGGTTGCCAATAGGAAAATATCACTCATTTTTTTTTCTTTTTAAATAATAAAAGTATTGTAAAAGTAAGTTTGAGAAGAGACAGTTGTAGGATTAAAGTTTCACATGAAATCCACTACACTTTGCAGACCTTCTCCCTGCAGTGACCCCTTCTAAGTCGGTCATGTCAAACATTCATCTTCTTGAATTTTTATTCATGAAAACAAAGCCAACAACAATTTACTGAAATTAATCCCACTATTAGCAGCAGTTAAGATAAGGATAGTGAAGTTTCACTAAAAATCACTGGACCAAGGAATGCAATATTTATGCTCAGAATGATATCAGCAGTACAAACACAAAAGGATGTATATCTATGGTTAATAGATTATGCAAAACCATTTGATAATGTACAGGGTGTGATAGACAGATTGTCATCTAAATTATGCAAAAATGATAGTAACACTGACATCTCATTTTAACAGATATATTTACCAAAATTACACAAAAATACCTTGAAATACTAAATAAATTTATTCAATAAAATCATCTTTGGCTTCAACCACAGCCTCCTCTTGACCCAGGACAGCACTACCTCTTCAAGGCCCTTGTAGGCCTACATGTTTAGTCCGAGTTCCTGTGAAAAGATGAATAGAGGTATAACCTTGCCATCACTAGTGATCGCTCCAAACACCTTCCTAATCACCATTAGACTCATCCAACTCTTTCCAAATCCTCTGCACTGACCTCAGATTGATACCCAAACACTCTGAAATTTTTGTATTGGAGCTTCCGGCACAAATGCCAACCAGTACAGCATTCTGTTTCCAAATTTCTGGCAAAGTGAATTGTGTCATGGTGCTCTTTTTCTTACAAACTGTGCTCAACTGACCTTATTATAATGTGCAGTTGACAAAATCAGAAACAAACAATGAGCAAACTGCCTGTATGAGGAAAGAAAATGAATTCAATATACAAAATGAGATGATGTAAGACAAGTATGTGTTTTCTCATTGGACTATATAGATGACACAAGTGTTGATAGCAGACGTAGAAAGAAAACTACAGGAACTTCAACTGAAAATAGTAAAGGAAAGCATAAAGAATAAACATCAATTATAAGAAAATAGAAAGTATGGTTGTCAGTAAAACTAAAAGGTATAGCCAAAGATATGAACTATGAATTGGAGATACCAAAATCAAACCAACATGAAAATTTAAATATCTAGGAAGGGTTTTAACAGTGGACAAAAGCAGCAACACCAAAATCCAGGGATGCATTGGAATAATGAAAGATGCTTTACAAAAGCTAAGCAAAATATTAAGAAATAAGAAAATTTTGTTATAAACAAAAGAAAAGATTGTTGTTTTGTTATATCATTCCTATTATAAGGGAGTTAATGCTGGACAATCTTCTCACAGATGAGGAAGAGATTTGAGGCAACAGAATTTTGATTCTATAAAAGGATGTTGGGAATTCCATGGACTGAACATATGAGTAATGAGGAAGTTTTAAGGAAAATAGAAACAAAACGAATATTTATACTTAAAATCAGAAAGTGATAGTTGAAACTTCTAGGGCACATGAGGAAAGAAAGATTGGAGAATTTGATACTCACAGGACATATTGATAACAAGAGAGACAGAGGAAAGCAGCAAATAACCTACCTAACAACCTTGTCAGAATGGTTGGCAGAACAGAGATTAAGAGATAGCAAAAACACAATCCTTACTAAGAGCTACAAAGGAAGGAAGTTATGGAGAGCCATGATAGCCCACATCCTGAAGAGACATGGCACATAGAAAACTTAAATCCGAGTACTCAAAGACTTGATATCACTCAGAAACAAATTTATTTACTTTTCTCACGTTTCCATTCAGTTACAAAAAATTTTCAAACATTTCCCTAGAGAAGTAAAGAAAATAAATTTATGTGAAAAATAAAAATAAATTTATTTGAAAAAATAAAGAAAATAAATTTATTTGAAAAAAAAAAAAAAAAAAAAAATATTTACTTAATTTAAAGTGCACTTGAAAACTTTCTTTGTTCAAGGATAGATTCAAAGCAATATTTTTATTCTATCCATCTAATTTTATCTTATTTATTTTTGTTTAAAATAATCCAAAATTGTTTCAAATGAGGGATTGAAAGAACTTAAACCTCTTCATTTTGGAGAAATCTTCTTAAAAGATTGTATAATTTCTCAGAGAAAAATGGTTAATATTAAATTACTGGAAAGAGTCATAATAGTTACTGGACTCAAGAAACCTCTTTTCCTAAAAAAATTGTTTTAATAGAAAGATTTTATAAATTTCAACTGAAAGTAGGACTGGCTGTTCAGTCAATGACTGTCAAATGTTTCCTTATAAGAAAATGGCTAGTATTACTATTACTAGTTCTTAAGTATCCAAAAGACTGAATATTTCATAACAGAACAGCAGTGTCTCAAGTGGGTTGACCAACATGTTTCTTGTTTCCCTATCCCAAACAATAAGTGGATGGTCACACAGTACATAAACTCAATGCATAACACTGCTGACTGAATATAACCCAATAATTCACTATTTGATTCTGTTACAAATTACTTTTTGTTAATCTAACCCTAATCTTGTCTGCCTTTATGCATCACTCAGCATGACTGACTTGTCTCACTAGATTGAACACTATTGATGACACTCAATTGTCAACCATTAATACACCCTGGCTCTTAGCCAAACAGAAGTGGCAGGAGGTTACATGACAATAGCAGTAAGAGTAAGTCTTCATTCAACTATCCAACAGGTTGCAGCAGACAACATACCAAGTGGAAAGAAAGAAAGGAAAAAAAAAGAGAGAAAGGGAAAAAAAAGAGAGAAAGGGAAAAAAAAGAGAGAAAGGAAAAGAGAATAAAAGAAAAAGAATAAAAGAAAAAGAAAAAAGAATAAAAGAAAAAGAAAAAAGAATAAAAGAAAAAGAAAAAGAAAAAAGAAAAGAAAAAGAAAAAGAAAAAAAAGGGTACTTTTCTCAATTGTAAATTTTTCAAAGGGAAAAATCTTTAATAAAAAATAATCACATTATCTTAGCTCACAAAAAAAGAAGGTACTACAGCACACCCATGAAATTTCATTCAGCTCAATTTTGGTACCTAAACATACAAGGGGTGCTGAAAATTCATGTCCTGCCATATCTCCTAAAATTGAACCAAATGATCAAATAATTTTTTGAGCTTCTTGGTTGGTGTGAAAACTTTTCAGCTACCCTTCTCTATTCAAGTAAAAGGGATTAAATATTATTTATGCATAAATAGTTAATTTTTTGCAAGGATTTTTTTTCTTTTATCAATGAAGCCTTGAATAAAATTAAACAGTTTTAATTCAAAAGGATTTTTATCAAAAGCAACATTCCAAAGATGTGATTTTATACAATCTTTGAATTAAACAGTAAAAATATGTTTAATAGGGAAACTTTTCAGGTATTGTTTGATATCATATTTCAGCTTCTTTAATAGCTAACAGTATAGAAAACATTACATTTATCAAGCAGATGTAAAGGTTATTAAAATCTCTCACATTCATAATTTTTGGGATATTTTTTGTTCACTTTCATTACAAGTAACCTATCAGACAAATTTACACACTAATGTTACCAACAAAGTGTTATTCTACCTGGTTGTAGTTTAAGTTTAGCAAACTGTCAGATAAGTTCAGCAAAGTTCTCCAATCCGCAGATGTTAAACCTGTCATCACTTTTAATGAAACTGAATTCTCACTGTTAATATGGAGACTATTATACCTCTGCAGAAAAAAATTGAACCAACAATTTTCTCTCCGAGCTGATACAACATGCAAACTTTTCTTTCCTGCTTATTATTAACACATATTTTAGTCATTCTTGGTGAATCTTCACCTTTTTTTTTTATAATGAATTATTTACAAAATACTTGGTAAGGATTATTTGCATGTTAATGACATGAGAAAATATGATGTATAAACTCTATATATCAGACTAATGGTGGGTAATTGAATGACAAAATGGAAATTTTGTCATTCAATTACCTGCCATATTAAGGATAGTAAGGTTTATTTGTTTGTGTGCACACAAATGCTATGAACATGGCACCTTTACATGTATTTGCATCTCCCACTCCATGACAAGGTAAGTTAGTGCTAGTTTTATTGTCATTAAATGGAATGACATCAATGAGGTTTCATTTGTAGTAATCCATGTGTTCAGTTTCCATTACTCCAAGATATAATTTGATAATTTAATGTTCTTGAAGATTAATCTTTTTATGTGAAAATAAAGTAAAAGTTAAATCATATTTTAAAAAAATAAAAATTGCGGAAATACTTTAGTTACTTGATTGCTACAACAAAAGTAATTGAGTTGATTGCGGGTTTTTTTTAAGCATTTCATCTCAAGCAAGATGATAATGCCACTTAGATACAAGGGTTTACTGATAGTGAAAGAAAATGAAAAAATGTTATTGAGGAAAACGTACAATAAAAGAACAGGATTCAGGAAGACAAGAGATGGTGACTGATGTTGCATTCACAGGTGCCAGGGAAACAAGAAAGTGAAAACATTCCACAAGCAAGATGTACGAGAAAAAGAAACTATTAGAATAGAACTTACACTTACATCTAGCTATTTCAACAGTAAAATGAGACCTAGTTGCCAATCAAGTAATACATTTAAATTGCAGTACTTGAAGCAGAAGCAAACGAAGACGCCTAATTTATTTGATCTTTATTCAACAAATTTACACTTTTCTTTTAACCTTTGAAGACTTTAGATACTTCTATGTAATAGATTAAGATCTTGCCAGCCACTCCAGGCCAATCACTGGTTTTACTGTCTGCATCACAATTTGAATTGTCTTTAATCACTATCCAGAGTAAAAGGAAACCAAAGAAATTTCCCAATAGATATCTTATCAATCATTCTCTCCTTCAGTGACAGTAGAAAGATTTTATATGAATTAATGTATTTGTTTTAAATTTTATTCATTTTCTGTCATTTGACTGATGAGAGAAAATTGTCTCAGTTTCCATCTCATTTTGATGAAATTCATTAACATTCTTTAAATTAAAAAAAGCTAATTTCAAACAAATCAAATAATTTATTTTCTTGATAGTTAATATGATACTGATCAAATCTTCTTTGTTAAAGCATATTAAAAGGACCCCCCCCTTTTTTTTTAAATGACTTGTCACATGTAGTCAATCATACATCTTTACAGATTCTTTTCCTTTATTTGCAGTGACTTCTTGGCAAAGGTAATAGAGTTATTTTCTATAAAACATCAAAGTAAAACATTTCTATAAAGATAGAGTGATTTTTCTATAAAATCCCCCATAAAAAAATCAAAGTAAAACATCAAACATATTTCTATAAAGATAGGAAAGTGATTTTTATAGTTTACACATTTGATTTTTGTTTCTGCTCAATAGTCAATCAACCATTATATGGTTATTTAAGGTCAGATAAAGGTTTTTATTTGTGTTTTTTAAATATAGCTCGGTGTTATATGTGGATCAGTGATACTTTTGGGTACAGGTTAGTTGGTGAAAGTGTTTGTTTTTCTTTTTAATCAATTATTAGAGATTCTGGTTTCTAATAAAAGTTATTTTGTCTTCAGTTTCTGATAAAAGTTGGTTATTAGAGTTTACATTGTCATTTTTAGTGGGAGGGGATCTTTAAGATGTCTGAAGGATTCTTTTTCCATTTTTTCAGTTTTAAAAATATATTGTTTGTTTACACATTAAAAACTGACATCTGAATTGCCATGACTTTTTGTGAAATATAGTCGCGTGATTTTCTACTACTGATATCTCTGTGGTTTTGAATCCAGACTTGCCAAGTCTTAAGAACCCAATCTACCTTGCTAATCAAAGAGCTGAGAGGAGAGATGAATTCATGTCTTTTTCAATGACATTTGTGCAAAAATCAATACAACAGACCAGGCAAGGATTTGAAGTCAACTCACTAATTTCACTTTCCAAACTAATAATTTTTAATTATTTTTTATGAAGTTTTGTTAATTTCCCAAGTTGTCTTCAATAGTCTTTAGGATTTCTACTTAAGGAAATATGGAAATCTCCAGTGAAAAAAAAAAAAAAAAAAAAAAAAAAATATTCAAATTTTGGTAGAATATAAGTACCACGGATTTGAATCAACCCATAACAATGAAGAAGTTGAGAAAGGTTTTTAAATATAAAAACATTCTTTTCCTTGTTTGTAGTTGTTTGCTAAAATGAAAAGAAATGTGATTTCTTTACATGTACGAGAAAAAAGAGGCAAGGGAGAAAATGAGGAGGTAAGTGCAAGTGTCACATGGCTTGGTGATGAAGAGTAAGTGTCATGTAGCTTGGTGAGACAGGTAAATGAGTAAGGGAATCTTTTTGAAGACACCATCATCATGAACTGATGTTCCATGTATTGGTCTATCTCATTACTGGCTTGTTTGGTCTAGAAGCTTTGCTTAAATACCCTTCAAAGGAATCATGAAGCATGTTTTTTTTTTTTCTATTGTCAGTGATAACATAACCCACTGGTTAAAAAATGTTAAATATTTATTTTCAAAGGATTAATTTATTAACCAGAAGGATGTGCAGATCTTCCAACTCGGAAACCATTTATTATCATTGTTTGACTGTCTTGGTGTCCATTTTCATCACATAAGCACCTATTGCAAAATTATTTTTTTCCTTGACTGAATCCTATCATGTTTTATATTCAAGCTTTCCTCCAATGAACAAAGGTAATTATATTAATTAAGATAACATTAAAGTTATTTTTAAATTTCCTTTTTTTTTTTCATAACTTCTTAAAAATATACATTACTGTTTGTTTTGTTTATATATAAGAATATTTATAAATTAACCAAATCTAGCAACTGATCTGTAGCAAAGCATTTTGTCACTCATTTTACTGAAAATAAATATTATTTGTTTTAAGGAAATTCTAAAATGCTTTGTCCCTTCAGGACATCATAAATCTCCAGATTCCTTTTTCAATATTATCTGTGAATTGGCATGCATTCTTGAGAAATACAGTGGAGTTTCACCCCACCCCCATTCATTTCCTTCACTCCAGTTTAGAGCTATGTGTTTTCCTTCTTTTAGACTAATTGCCACCCAAGGCTAGAGAGCCCACTCTACACTGCTATTTAATTCATGGTTCGAAGGAGAAGAAATGGATTCACACCTTTCCCCAAGAACATTTGTGTGAAACTGAATACAGGAGGTTAAGTTTGAATTTGACCTCAGTTCTCCAATTCTGCAACAATATCCTTTACGCTACCCATGCATCCCTGAAAGAAAATTCTAATGAAATATATTTAATTCATCTATTTTTCTCAATGCAAACAAAATAGCCATATCTTATTTCTTTAGTATGAACAAAGACCCAACATCAATACTTGTATCCAAAACATTCACCATAAACATTTCTGCTGTAGGAAAACTCACCTCAGGAATTTTCGCTGTAGGAAACTTTGCTGTAAGTCAATTTCACCGCATTTTTTTTCGCTACTCTTATCTTGAACGTCCCTTTTGGAGTATTGTTCAATTTAATATGCGAAATACCTTGTTATCAAGTATATATATATATATATATATATATATATATATATATATATATATATATATGGATGCTTTTTTTTTTTCTTTTTTACAGGGTCAAACATCAGAAAGGAAATTAAAAAGTAAACATTTATTTAAAAAACAAAAGACTAAAAATATATCAAATTAACAAAGAAATAATTAAAAATGTGTGCAAATTCCAAGCAATGCTTCATAAATAATGTTTTTTGCATTGGACTGTAATAAAGCATTTTCGGCTGAAGTCTTGCACTGACATCAAGATATATTTTCTTTATTTGCACTGCATCTCCTTGATCTAAATCACACTTTTTCTTTTTTTACTAAGGTCTCTTCCTTTTTCAAATATGCAATTAGTTTACACAAATTTGGGCAGATGTTAATATAACTTTGTTAATTAAAATGTTTAAATTGAAGTAACAATAGTGTGAGCCAGATATACTTGATAACAAAATACTTCAAATGTTAGAAAAAAAAAAAAAAAAAAAAAAAAGGTGAAATTGTCTTACGGCAAAAATCCTATATAGCGAAGTTTTCTACGGCGAAAATTCCTGAGGCGAGTTTTCCTATGGCAAAAATGTTTACAGTGAATGAACCATCAATACTAAATGAAATCATAGAGCTAAAGATCTAATCAGTTTTTTAGGTTTGACTACTTGGGCAAATTCATACAAAATTAATTATCTTTTTAGTATATCTCAAGAGTTGAATGGAAAATAAAAAATTAGCCTTCCACAAAACTCACATCAGATTTTTCCTCAGAAAGCCTAACTATGCATGACAGTTTTATCACTGATAAACCTATGAAAGCTATTGATTATAAAACCATAAAATAAATACAGTTTCTCCTATTCATTGAATGCTTGACATCATCCTTGTTAAAGTTTGTTTATATACATCAGTAATACAGGAAGTTCTGGGGGGTGGGGGGAAACAAACATTAATTAAACCAGAAGTTTATTCCTTAATTATTTTCAAGCCACACTGTTTAATAACAGATATTTCCTGATGGTCAGAGAAATATCAGATCATTACAGAAGTTTTTTTTTTTTTTAATTATTCCACCCCAAGCAAGGCACTAAAGCCACTGAAACACAAGTTATTGAGTGCGAAAGAATAAGAAAAAGAAAAACCTTATTAAGAAGTGAGAACAATAAAAGAACAGGAATCAAGAAGACAGTAGATAATGATTGAATTTGCATTTTTTTGAAGATCAAAGTTGGCTGGAAATCAAGATGGAATAGAGTTCCACAGTTGTGAAATGCAAGAAAGGAAACTGTTAGCAAAGAATTTACAGTTACATCGAGAGCCAATTCAACTGTAAAATGATGAGCCCTTGTTGCTAATCTAGTAGTACACTTATTGTCTGATTTTTATTAATATAAAAAGGCCGAAATTGTTGCTGATTTCTGAAACCTTTCATCATTCAGTTGCAAGTCAGACTTGGCATTTTATCGACAAATGAATGCCTTAAAGATGGAAGATGAAAAGTTGCATTTTTGCCATTTTATGCTCTATAAATGTTGGAAAGTGTTGGATTTGTGACAAAAAAAAAAAAAAAAAATTCATTCAGATGGTTTATCATGCTCCAGCTCTTTGAACAGTCAAAAAGTGGTTTGTCAGAATTCATCAGGGTAATTTTAACCTAAATGATCAATCATGCTCTGGGTAGCCTTCCAACATCGATGAAGATGCTCTATTTGCTATCATGAAGAATAAACCAAAGATTTCAACAGAAGAGATTGCTAAGAGTTTGAAAATAAATATCTCAACTGCCTTTTGCCATTTGAAGAGATTTAGGTCTCAGAAAAGTGGACAATTTTGGCAAATCAAAAAACCAAAATCAAAAAAGTGTCATTTTCCACCCTGACAATGCAAGACTGCACAACAAACCTTGCAGAAGAATAAAGAGTTGAAATAGGAAACACTCCAGCACTCGCTATATTTCCCTGACATGGCTCCTTTGGCTTTTCATTTGTTCCAGTCTCTACAGAACTATTTAAATGACAAAAAATTTGATTCTTTATAGTCAGTTAAAACGACTTCACAACCTTCTTATAACAAAAAACATGATGTTTCTATGAAAATGGTATCAACAAACTTGTAGAATGATGGGAAACAGTTGTTAAAAACAATGGAGACTATGTACTTGACTAATAAATGACTTTTTGTGAGTATGTAAAATTTTGTTTTTAATTTTCTAATGGAACAGAAACATTTGCAAATGATCTAATAATATAAAGTAACTGAAAATAAGATGAAAGTAATAATTTACCTTCTGGTAAATGTGTTATATACAGTTTTGCAGATGGATGGGCAACAAAAACACAACTGATGAGTTTATAAGACACATTTTGATCATCTGCTCTTTAAAGCTCAGGCCTATAGGTTTATCAGCATATTAAACCTGAAAACATAATTCCTACACCAAAAGAACCATGCCATCTGCATAAATGGTTTATTATTTTTATTGCACAAAGATAACAGACCACTATTTTCTTGCTGTTTTTTTTCTAATATTTTCTAATATTCCATAGACAAAACCTACTCTTTAAATATTCATCACAACTGAAAGTGAAGGATTAACACTGCAGATTTTTTTGACATTAATGCATTCTTATTAAAAGATTAGTCTACCTGTGCTATCAAAAAAAAAAATAAAATAAAATAATAATAATAAATAAACAATGGCAATATTTAAGTATTTATAAGTAAAATGCAATTACAAAATTACTATCCTGAGATCTAAAGAGAGTCAGGGAGATAAAAATAATTTAAGACATAAATTATGGCATCTTATTTATAAATGTTAAAATAAGAAAAAAAAAATTCCTAATACATCATTAGAAGAGTCCAATACATAGAAGTGGGGGAAATGCTCATGTCTATATAATGGTCTATTCTAGTAATGTAGGAAAATGCTAGGCAAACACACACAGACCAATGCATTCTTTGTGACAGATTGATGCAAATTCAGTCCCTGTTGGGAAACACATTTTCTTTACTCTGATTTTAGGATGGACAGGCTGATATAGACTGTTTAATAGATAAAAAATAGGGCATCTATTTCAAATATGAAATACCCACTATAATAATGTTTCATATATATATATATATATATATAATGAAAAAGTGGCAAATGTTTTCTTATGATGCATTTTGCCATATCATGTGATGTCACGTTACATGAAACCTTTTTCCACTTTGAAATAAATCTTTCCCCCAAAATTGTTCTTGATATATATAATATAAAAGGCTCAAACACTAATATTCCATGGTTATAATTTATTACATTGAAATTGTATTCATGATCCAATTCATCGGACCTACAAATTCAAAAAGCTTTTGGAATTTGCAGGTCTGATGAATTGGATCGTGATTACGATTCCAATGTAATAAATTATAACCATGGAATATTAGTGTTTGAGCCTTTTATATTATATTCTTACTCTGACCTGGACACCGAGTTCTGCTTGGATTCTATCCTCTTGGGAATTATATATATATATATATATAAACCACTAATATTATCTATATATATGAATAATAAAGTCAAAAGGAAAATCTTTTCTCTTTATTATCCAGTCTTTTTACAATTGCTTCTAGTTATATCTGAAATTATACATACATACATACATAGATACATTCTACATGTGCACACACACAAAAAAAATCCACTTAATACCAATATACAGTGCATAAATTATTTTTTTTTTTACTGTATATAAAAATAAAGAAAAACAGCAGACAATTGCTGATACCTCCTGACACATGGGTCAAATGTTTATCCAAAGGTTCATCCATGAAACTCTAGAGTTGGGGTACTGAATATAACATCAATTCACTAAGTGAAAAAGTATATATACACACACACACACACAGCACAACACTCTGAAGGAGTATGCAGATTTTGATCTGGGTACAGTATATGCATACAAGTGGGTAACATTAATAGGGTTACTGAATGATCACCCCATGAATTTATTCACAAATATGACAATAAGAATAGTATTTTAGAGACAGCAGAAGTGATTTGGGAATAGAAAGGTTCATTTGAGCCATCTGCATAATTGGGTCTGATTGAGAACTGGAAATCAGTCCATAAGGGAGTTAAACTAAACAAAAGGTTCCAATCTAATGATGAAATTCCAGAATTAAGATCATAACCAGAAGACTTCATAAAAGTTAGAGCTTTGTCTAAAAACCTAATATAAGAACCTCCATTTGGGGACTCAAGCACTTGTTAACTGTGGCCAGGAGAATCTCTGTCACTGGGTTCTTTTGTTTCAATTCCATCTTTGATGCAAAGAAAATCTGACCACCCTCTACTACATTTCACACCTAACCCAGTAGATGCCTTGATAACATGAACCTGAGTGAAGACAAAGCAGATCACTTTTGTACAATAAATTCCAGGTAATACTAGTTGATATTGCTTCTCTCTCTTTCATACCTCTTTGCTAACTAATGGTCTCAAAAGAGCTGCTTTTTTGTAAGGTACTATTTCCCAAGGGTATTAGCACGTAAGTGAATGTAATGGATTCGAGAGCAGAGTTTGAATTCCAGTCAAATCCATTACATCATATATTTAAATATCTTTTTGGAAAAATGTAGAATCCTCATCTTGTCCCCCCCCCCAGCTATGAGTAAATAGCAGGAGAGACCAGGTTCTATAACCTTGGATGGCAACTGGACTACCGCAGAAAGAAATGGCAACCTACTGCAAAACAAAAAATCTGCCTTCAGTCATGTATCTTTCGATACATGATCACCTAAGCATGTATCACGCATGGCACATGACTATTTCCAGGATAGATTCATAGGAAGACAGCATCCTTCTATACATACCATCTAGTTTTTTTATTCATTTTATTAATACCTACACACATCATAGAACATGATAGATATGGCTATGTCTTGGAAGAAATTTTGTTTCATTTAATCTGATAGAGCAAATTTCCAAACTACTGACAGCCTGTCTGTATTGCAGCTCAAGCTTTGCCAACATGGTTGTTAATATTACTTTCAGTGTACTCATATATACTCAGTATTTATTAAGCTTAGTTTAGTAGAGCTAAACATTTGGAAATGGGTAGGATGATTATGCTTCTAAATAAGGATGCATATAAACTACTAACATTGGAAATCTTGGCGTTTGACCTGCACTCAAATACACAACTGTTTCAATCATGATGCAGGCTCATTGCATATGTTGTATGTTCACTATCTTGACTTGTTCATGAGAGATTCAATTAAGGAACAGGAAAATTTTGTTAGAAACAAAGAAAAGAGTACTGAACTTCTATGTAATATCAATATGAATAAAACTGGTGAGTGTTAACTGATACAAAATGCCACTTAAGCATAGAAAGCAGGAGAACAGTCTACACCTGTGGATTGAATAAAGGAATCAGTTCAAAATTCCAAAAAGATTAACAAGTATGATGACAGACATCTGGAAAAGGCCAGAGAGTACAATAGACAAAATGTTGTCAGTATAACAATTAAGACAAGCACACTAGTCCAAATAGCAAGATGTATAATAATTCCTCATCTCAATATTCTGACACAAAAAAGGTTTCAAGATGCATAAAATTATTCACAAAATAATTTTGTTTGTCTGGTTTAGAGTCTTAAACTATGATTAAGATGATCAAAATTAATAGTTTCTTTTTTGACTAAGAAAAAGAACACATCTTTAACATATCAGTATCAATCTGTCAGAGAAAAAAAAGAAAAAAAGCTGTCAAGTTTGATTCAAATCCAAAGAATTGTTCCTGAATTAGAAAAATATACATTCCAATTTTTATATAAATTGATCGTTCATATGATTTTAGTTGATTCATTTTCCGCAGGTTATTTAATACCAGGAAATATGTTTAGATTGTAAGAATTGGTGTGTGTGGGGGGAGATAACAATAGTTTAGTGATAAAAAGTCTTACTAATTAACCCATAGCTATGTGGAGAAGATGTATATTCATACCTTCCCAAAGGGTATTTGTGCATAAGTGAATATAATGAACACAATAGGAATTGGAACTCACCTCTCTGATAAACAATTCCAAGCCATTATCCATCATGTTATGGGATCTTACCCATAATAATAATAATGAACTATTCCATACATAATAAATACTGCGCCTCGGGAGTAGGCAAGGAATCAGTCAGTCGTTCACTACAGACTGTTCAGTTCAACTGTCTCTCTTTTGGAGGAACCCGAAGGAACCTTCTCAATTGGAGTCTCCTTCGGGAGGAAAATTTGACCCTGAACCCGTTTATACGGGTTCAAACAAATATTTTTTGGCCGAGCCCACAGGCTAGGGAAACCCACAATAAACAACTGACCTTGTGTCACATGTTGCCCCAGTGGGGGGGAGACTGAATATTGTCAGTCAGTAGTTCAAGTCGAGTCAAGAGTCGAGTCAGAGGCAGTCCAAAACAGAGTCGCATTCAGACAATTACTGCAAGACATTGGAATAGTGGTACTGGTCAAGACTACATTGTTCTCTCTACTAAACCTGATTATTCATACTAACACTTCTACTTCTCTGTACATATTCCTGTTTGTAATATATCTGTGTTATTCCATACCTGTGTTCGCATTATTCTTTATTGGTTCTACCTTGGACTATCACCGTGATACAAGGAACCGGACCATAACACATCACCCACATATCCAAGCTTACAGCACCAGGTATTCCTAAGCGGTCACCCATCTAGGTACTGACAAGGCTTGACATTGCTTAACTTTAGTGATCATACAAGAACCAGTGTTTTAATGTAATGTGGCTGTAAGCCTTTATCCATTTTGAAAACTAGCAGAACAAAATATTGCACAAAATAAGGAAAGACAGTGCCGGACCATATGTGGCAGCAATATTCTAAGCATGGGTGAATGGTAGATTTATAGATACGTTAGAGAGATTCTGGAGAGAAAAAAATTGTCTAGAACAACACAGTGTACCAACAAGAACAAGACATGATATAAACAGCAGAGGAAGAACAATCTATCCCATAGATTAAATAAAGAGTTCAAATAAAGAAATTCAAAGAAATTTAATAAAGAAATTCCATAAAGGTTATCCAAATTGGAAGACGCTTGAAGAAGACCAAAAGGCACAACATCCAAAACATACTTTTTCTCTAATGTTATACATGTCTTATTTACATTCAAACTAATGTCCTTATCTGTGTTAATAATAAAGACAAAGATATTATTTCAAATGTAAATAAGACATACATCACCTTACAGAAAGTAATATTTTATGCTCTATTTTCATTTCCCATCAAAGACACCAAACAAATTAATAATAGTAACCAATAAATTCAGTTTCTTTTGTGCAATTCTCAAAAGATATTTATTCCAGAATTTCACTGAAACTATAGTAAGATTTATTTTATTATATGCACTCTTTCTATTAAAATGAAACTCAATAGCAAAATGATCTTTTTTTTTTCGTTCACTAACAAACAATTCTAGAATTCAATTTAATGCTTAGTCACATTAGTGAGAAAGAAAATGATATTTATCAATATATTACCAACTGAAGCATAAATTTATTTCTATTATAGGTTATTTATATTATATTTCTTATAAAGCTAATGACTGCCCACTCATGAAAAAATCATTATCTATTTAGTTTTCATAAAAGCATAAACATAAGATACCATGACTATGGAAAAAAAGGAAAACAAAGACTACTGTGGCATTTCAATAAGAATTAACTAAGAATAGATCTTAAAAAATAGACACTTATACAGGTATATCAATAAATTCATCATATAAATATTTTACAACATAATTCATTTGAGAACATGAATTATATAGGTTAAGCATTAAACAATAAAAAGACCATGGTTGTTGACTTCACACTAATGCTCTTGAGAAGGGCATGAAATCATTTCTTCTTCACTTCACTATGAGTTAAATAGCAGAGTAGACTGAACTTTTTAGATATGAATGGGCAAGCAATATAGTAGAAAGGTAACTGAATTGAACCCCCTGCTAACATAGGTCAACATGGTGTGATAAGGCATATTACTCCCCAAGATTTGAGGAAGGCCGGAGTCCTCTCACAGAATAGAGAGGAAAAAAAATTATGTTTAACAATTTGGTCAGATTTTGGGAAGTGGGTCAAAGCCCAAAACCTACCAACTTCCTTTGTAGATTACTCCTTCCATATATAAGTATATTTCTGAGTATAAAACTTATGTGGTATGTATTTTGCAAAACTTGTATGCAAAATGCAAAAATATAAGGCATATACAAAATATTTATTAGCCACCCATTAGCAATAGTAAAGAAAGATCTTGGATGAATATCTAAAGGTGCTTTCATCAAACAAGTGCATTGGAATAGGCTTAAAAAAAAAAAAAAAAAAAAAAAAAGGTTAGATTCATACACCACATTACAAAAAAAAATTGAGCCCAGCTGCAGTTCCTTCCAGTGATAATGCAGTGATAATGCAGAAACATGTACAAGTCATGGCAGATTGCCTAAAAAAAAAAAAAAAAAAAAAAAAATTGCTACAGTCTCTCTAAAGGATAAAAATGTTTCTTTTGTGGGAACAATAGGCACCTTCACTGGATATGTACATCATGGGAAACTACACATAATAGATGAGGTTTGTACTTCAGTTTCCCCACTCTTGCTGTGATGGCAGCTACTACAGAAATCTTAAAAACTTCTATCTGGATTTTGGCGTATGGCCACATCACTTTGGAACACAGGTTCCCATACAATCACCAAAGTTAAATAACGTAGAACCTGGTCAGTACAAATATGGATGATTGCTTCTCTGGCTTCTGTGGGGATTGTATATCATTTTGGACATTTTGCTAATCTTCCCAATGATTGTAGCCCTGTATCTAATAAATCAAGGAAATATATTTACCCAGAAAACACTTTATTGCAACTGAAGTGAAGAGGCTACTTGCAGAACAGATAATTGAGCCAAGCAATTTTTTTAATCATTTCATCCTAAGTAAGATGATAAAGCCACTAAGATGTAATGGGTTACTGAGTGAAAGAATCTGATAAAAAATATTAAGAAAAGAGGACAATAAAAGAACAAGAATTAATGAAACAGGAGATGAATACTGGCATTGCATTTAAATTTTTGAAGATCAAAATTGATTGCAAATCAAGAAGCTAAAAGAGTTCCATAAGTGAGAAGTGAGAGAAGAAACTGTTAGCATAGAACTAGCCACTTCAACTCTAAGATGAGACTTCACCACCAATCTAATAGTATACTTAAATTCAAAAAGCTTATCAGAACAATCACCATGAAAATATTTATAAAAAAAAAAAAGAAAAAAAAAATTTCCTCTTGGAAAATTGTCATAAACACTAATGAATGACAAAGAAAGAGTGATAGTTGATTACTCACAGGTTATGAACTGTTTCAGGTTAGATGCTTACTCCCTACCAAGGATTGATAAACTGACAAACTATGATACAATATAAATTCTTTAGTACAACTAACATTTTTTTTAACTAATGTTCACCCAATACAAGGCCCAACAACCACTCAAATTAGAATGTTACTGAATGGAGTTGTATTAGTGAAAGAAAGGGCAAAAAATAAAGTTCTTGTAGTTATACAAAAAAGATAACAGCTAATTCTAGACTTGAAGATGTCAAGAATTAGTGAATAAAATTTCAGAGTTCAGTTGGAGACATTATAAGTACAGTACAGAAGTAGACTTTAGAAGGAACCCAATCTTAAACAGGAAACAAAGGATAAACCAATACTATTGTTCAAAAGACTGGGGAGGAGTATAAACTGGATGGGAGACAAACCTATCTACTCCTCTATCTGCCTAGCAATAGTTGTAGGAAAACTAAAAAAGAACATGACATTGACTTCAGATGTACTGAGGTTACAAAAAGCTTTAACTTAGCCTACAATAATCAGTACACATTCTCTGCAAATCCTGTGGACCACTGAATTATGCTATTTTTGAGGATAAAATTGGACTTGATCCGGAAAGGCTTCGACCAGTAAAAGATCTTCCTCAATCTGAAATAAGTATATTTTCATACTATTCATATTGGATTGCCAATTACTAAAAAGATTACTCTTCTTATACAAGCTAAAAACATTTCTACTACACAAGATGGATTTGTTTTTTTATAGCTTATCAACCTTTTGCAGGTTATTTAAAGCCAGAAAATATTTTTAGACTGTAAGAATATTTTTTGGAGATAATGATTTAGTGATACAAGTCTAATTAACCCATAGTTGTGGGAAGAAGAGGTGGATTCATACCTTTCCCAAGTGTATTTGCATGTAAGTGAATATAACAAACCCAATGAGAATTTGAACTCTGCTCTCCAAAGAGACATTTGAAGGCTTGAAATGTAAGACAAAGAATACTGTCGTTAATACTATTGATGAGACTTTATCAATTTTTTTTCTGATCACCTTAAATCAAGCTGGTAGATTGGTGGCTTTCAATTCAGCCTCACTTTTTTTCACTAGTGTCCTGAAAAAAATCTGAAAAACAATTTTAATTATCCTTTTTAAACAATCCCAAAATCAAAATCTGTTTTATTAACTTTGTTATCATTTATAGTTGTTAGTATTAGAAAAGGTTTACAAAATAAATTAAAATAGAAGAAATGTTAAAGTTTAAAAAAATAAAAAAAAATTTTATTTTAATTAAAAAATCAAGTTACCATGCCAACTTTATGTATAGTGTAACCCCTGATTTTTTTGCCATGAATTTTAACTCCTCCATGTACCACATTTATTAAAAACCTGTCACTATTGGTAAAAAGTATGTATTTTTATTTTAAGAAATTAGTTCCTTTTAGAATAAATATAATAGTAAAACTTTTCTTTGCTTTTGGTATTGCCTCCAAAAACCTCACCAATTATTTCAAATATTCTATCATCTCCAGAAAAACCTTAATCTAGAGTCCTGCATTAAATTATAGTAAGCAAAAACTCATCAATAAAAAAAAGTGCCATATACCACAGAGTAGACTCTGAAGAAGTGGAAACACTAATTAACTGGATGCCACTTTACTTATTGATCAGAAATCTGTGACATTGATTATATTATTCTAAATAGACAAGTAAAACTAAAAATAAAATTGAAAGATGAAAGATTAAGCTTACTTGATACAGCTTCAACAAATTGCTACCTTGAGAAGCATAATATTATTGTATATGCTTTGACCAGGGAATGCAGTTCTGTTGTTGATTCAGATGTTTTAGCTAAATAGTATAACTGTTGTCGTCATCTAGACGTTATCAAATGCTATACTTTGTTCAAACAAGGAATCTCCTGTTCTCTCTTAAGGATGTAAAAAGAGTTTTAACTGTGTTGTATTAGTACTGAATTCAAACCAGTTTTACTGACCTGATCAAAACAACTGTACCAGTTATGCTGATTGTAAAGGCTTTTTGCTATCAGCTTCAACTAACCAATATTTAGTTATTATAATAGATGTGTTCTCTTGCTTTCTGTTCATTTAATCACTTATGACATCTTGAAAAGCGACTCAATGCTTCTGTGAGTTATTTGCTATCTTTGACATCATCACATTCATGCATTCAGACAGTGTTTCTTCATTCATGTCATTGAATGTGAAAATGGACAGTGCAAATGGTATAATGGAATTATTAAGCCAAACAGCAACCTTTGCACTAAAATCATAACACATTGCCTATGACTCAAGGAGCACTTGTCCTACAGGATGCATTGCATTCAAATCACTCTGCTACTTTACTCCATATGGATGATTATTTAATTTCCAGTGCCAATCAACTAGTGGATGCTTTATTCTAACATGGTTCTGAGGTTAGTACAAACCAATTTTTGAAGACACATAAATCCTCCTTATGCCTATATGTGTCCTTGTAATTGTAAGGAGACCAGTGACACTTAGATTTTTACAAAAATAGCCTATTTTTAAGCAATTAATGGATTTTTTTTTTTTTTTTAAATTTGATATTTTCTAATACAAAAAAAAAAAAAAAAAAAAATTACATAAGTGATGTCTACTCAAATATGTACGTACTAAATAAAACATTTATAGAAATAAAATAGGCTATCTAAAATGAAGGACCCAGTCTGGCAACTGACAACTTTTAGATAGCAACATCATGAGAAGGATTCTGACCAAAGCAGAGGGCAGAATGAAGCTGAATCTATTGTACCTGTAGAAAAAAATCTGATTCCTCACATGAAGAATACTCAGATTCCATTATGCTGATATGAGTATTGTTACGTTAACCCCATATTTGTACCCTCACCTCAGATTTTATAAGTATATTTTCAGTACCTTTTGTATTTGCGACGAAACATATGAATCTTAAATTGTTTATTTCTTGAATAAGCAGATTGTGAGATATATATTGTTTTTATAACCAGATGAGTCAGAGCCAGTTCTCGGAAAAGAACCTTCCCTTCTACCCCCATTTCCTACCTGGTCCCTGATGCGTAGGACAAACAAACACTGTTTGACAGATAGGTGTGAATGATGTTAGCCAGTTCCATAGTCGCTGGCCGAAACAATGCTGTTTGACAGATAAGTGCGGATGACATTAACAGGGTCCGTGAATGACGCATACCTTTTTTTTGGGGGCCCAACACGTGACTCAACATATAGCAGTTTTTGTTTCACACATGTTGAGGTAACAACAACCTCACATAGTTGCTGGCTGTCGGAAGAGTCGGACGTCACCAAAAGCCAATCTTAGCTATTTGCCATTAGGAGAAGCAGTTGTCACCAGAACCAGACTTTGTTGTTTGATGCCAGAAGAATTAGATGCCATCAAAAACCAAAGGACCGACGTGAGAATCTAGAACAACATCGTCAACCCAAGTCAGCTATACTCCCGTGATTTTTCTGTGTGTTCTCCTCGCCATCAACACGGATTGGACGTCGCCAGTCAAAAATTCATGTTAGAACATTGTCAATCCCATCCATTACTTTCAAAGAAGTGTATGAATATCCTTTGAACAAACTGTACCCCGATAATAGTCAATCGACGTCGATTCCAACCTTACGTAAGTTTCTGCATGTTTTTCCATATCTTATAATCTGCTATCTCTGTATTCATATGTATTTCGCCACATTAGTATTTGTTTAATTAGTAACTTATCTCCCCATCCCTTGTATTGTTTAGTTTTCTTTTTCTTACATTCACACTCTGTGTATTCTATAAATAAAATCTTTGTATTATATATTCTCGTGTCATCTTCTGTTGTTCTGTGTCTGCGTATTGTTCATTTTCTCTCTGCGTTTACCGACGTCCGGAATTGGAGAATTCCCCTCCCAACGGTCTTTTCTTTATTTTTATATCGAACCTTGGGATCTCTTATTTTTTTTTTATTTTCTCGTTGTGTCCTGGCTATCGTAGTCCTAACGAAACCCCGGGCATAACAGTATAAACACAAATCACCTAACCACTACGCCTACTACTGGTATAATATAACCCAGTACAACCTGCTGCATCGACAGATGGTTGGTATCTAAACCAGATCACACTCTAGTTTTTTTTGTGTTTTCCTTTTTCTTTACACTGGTGAAGAGGGTGAGGACAAAAAACAAGACTTGTTAAGGGGCAGATTAGCTTCTTATAGAAGCCAATGGCCAATATATATATATATATATATATATATATATATATAAAAATGATGGGTATGACTGAAAGAAAAAAGAGAATGAGTAAAAACACCAATAAGAAGTGAGTGTAAAGTGAAATAAAACAACATTCTACACTTATGCACATACACACAGATGGTCACACACATATATACACTATGAAAAAAAAAAAATTTGCACCAATGAAAAGTGGAGTTAAAAAAGAAAAATTGAGAAGTATAAAGAGTCAAGTGCTGATAACCCCTGACAAGTGGATGGAATGATTCCTGGAGGGTCTATGAAATTCTGGAGTCGGGACGCTGAAGGTAACATCAATCAGCTAAATGACAAACTTTTTATTTGTAATTTTATATATATATATATATATATATATATATATATATATATATATATATATATATAAATAGGCTAGGATGAAGTACCAAGCCTTGAATGCCAACCTGGTGTCTCAATACAAACAATCAAGAAGATAATCTGGCCTTGTAAAACCTTGCCTTAAATCATTATGACAAATCCTTTGTTAGGTTGAACCCACCTTGATTTGTATGAGATTAATCCTGGTCCTGAATCAAAAAAAAAACAAAGAAATAACACATGTATGTATGCATGTAAGTATGTGCTAAGTAGGTGTTCTTTTTAATTTCATGCAGAGTCTGGTAATTTTGTTTATTACTTCTTACCTCCACTTCCATATTGTAATGACATTTGATTATTCAGTGTGGGATTATAAGTATTATGGCTGACAAGACTATACTATATACTTTACTACTTTCTTAAGTGAAATTAGTAGACTTTACTTGCTTCTTACTGAAAGGTTATATAGGTTGTTGTAATGTATACTGCCATGTCCTTTGTTGAAGTAAATCTAAAAATGAACTGTGTCCAACTACAGGATTGTATAATCTTGGTCAGTTCAAAATATGAAATGAACTAGTATCAAATAGCATTCACTAAAGTAAATATATAAAAACAACTAGATGCCATTCAAAGTGACCTAGACCATTAGAAAAATTGTTTTCACATGATGTGATGATAAACTTCAGGGGAAAAAAAACATCCTTATGGTATGACAGCAAATATGCACATGTGTCCATATCAACATAAGAACAGTATCTTCATCACACGAGTTATTTTGCAGAGTAGCCAGAAGAAAGACACTTTTCAAACTGAAAGTAGAGAAAGTGAGTGATTAAGATGGCAGTCATCTTTTAAAATAAATCCTTATTTAATTTTCAGACAGCAAATGAGTACAACTCCAGAGATTGCCAAGTCAAGAATTTTGTTGTAGCTGCCTCCAACCTATCAACATTTTTATTATTTATCTGTGGAGTAATTTGAGAAATCAGTTGTTGCAAGATTCAATTCACAAAAATACTTTTCCTAATGTTTATTGACAGTTATGTGATAAAAGAAATAAAAAAGTTCACTTTTTATCATTATAATAACAGACTAATTGGCAAAAGAAACTTGAGAATGATGAGTGTAAAAAAAGATTAATTTTCATGGCAAAGACAGTCTCCTGAAAATGGATCCAATGGAATATATGTCAGTTAGTTTAGATAATGAAATAAAGAAAATATTCAGAAAAAAAACATTGAAGATAAATACTTAATGTTTTGAATGTAACCTGGTATATATATATATATATATATATATATATATATATATATATATTTTTATTTGTGTGTGTGTGTGTGTGTATATATATATATATATATATATACACACACACACTTGCTCATGGCAATTTCAGCTAATTTGCATAATATAATTGAATTGTTTAGGTCACCAAATAAAGACTTACTTGAAAACAAATATATTTATATTTCTCATGTTTGTATATGATAGTAAACACGTTTTAAATAGTGTTATTTTCATCTTTTACCATAACATGGTTAAAACCTTTAAGTATTTTTTTAGCATTTTTCCTGTTAATTTATCAAATAATAACTTTAGTGTATAATGTGATAGCTGAAGTAGATTAATATTTACTACCAGTGTTTATATAATTTTTTTATTTTTATTTTGGCAAAAACAGTATTTTGAAGACTCATCTTCAAGGCAGTGCAATAAAACCTTATCTCTCATTTGGATTTGTGACAAAGAAGCCTACTAATATATATATATATATATATATATATTTTAAGATATGTCTCATTGAATAATTTAGACAAGTTTTGTCTACTTATTTTCAATAAGATACTCTCATATTCATGGACAAGCTATCCTTAGAAGAGAGAAAATTACCATTTTGTTACATATTCATTTATTCTAAGTACTTTCAACACAATATCATCATCATCAGGGAGTTGTTTTTTCTAAGACAAAATTGTTGTGTTCATCTGAAAGCTAAATTTATTAAATGTGATGTGAAAAATGCTAAGGTTATGTACTGTATGATTTAAAATTTCACAATGTAAATGTCAGGGGAGGTGACTAGGTTAGAAATGTCCAGATGTTTAAAAAAAAAAAAAAAAAAAAAAAATCTATTAGTTAAAACCTAGATATTTTAAACTATCTACTGCAAACATTTTAAAACATTTGTGCTGTATTCATAATTAATTTTATTAAAGGTTGGTTTCAATTTTTTAATATAAATAGGCCAAGAATTTTTAGTTTATGTTTATTATTTTCATGGAAAAGTATAGATGTATTTTCAACAAGAATTTTCCTAAGTTGCAAATGTGGACAGGCATGCAATTGTAAATGATGTGATATGTTTGATGCATCATTCAAATGAAAACTCAACCTTTGAGACAATGTAGTAGTAGTAGTATGATCAACATATATATTAATTTTTTCTGTTAGAGATACAATCTCCCAAGGAACATTAAAATTTATATACAATGTTGGTTTTCTGCACCACATTAATTGTTGGAGAGAAGTTACCTCCCCACCATTTAAACTGGATATATTAGTATTTATGAGATTTTTTTAGTATATTTTCATCTTGTTTATAATTAGAATGTATTTGGATTGCAATATAAAAGATATGTTTAGGATTAATTGAAGAAGTATTGTATTCTATTTGCTTGTTCCCGTAGACCTCAACAATTGATTGATGCTGTTTGTAAAAGTACAAGTTAAGAAGTTGCACAGTAGCCAGGAGCGTTGAAGATATCAGAGATTTTAAGAGACAGAACCATGTGTTATTTGTAAGAATTTTGGCCAGTGAGAACTAGAATTTTGTAAACAAAAATTCTAGCTTATAATTTTAATGGAGCCAGCTTAGCCACACCTACATGGCCGGGACGCTATTGGTCGAGTGGTAGCAATGGTGATAGGCAGATGTAATTTGATGAGCAAGACAGGGAAATTATTAATGCCCACTGAAAGGAATTGGTATGAGGTACCGATGTGAGAAGGAGGGAGTTTAGGAGGATAGTTATCCTGCAACCTCTCCTCACAACCGAAGGGATCCCCCCCCCAAAAAAAATGGAAAGTAATTAGTTTTCACAAAATGGGAAGTAATCAGTTTTCCTAGCCAGACAACAAAGAGGTCCCTGGTCAGAAATCAGGATCTACCAAAAACACCAGGCTGCATCTAACCCCACACTGGTTTTTGGTCAGTGTCTATATAAGTGAGTGCCCTTGGGCAATTTGCCAGTTGTTGAGAAGTTTCAGTTCATCAGTTTAAGTTGAAGGAACCAGAATGTTGCCTTGCAGAAACTGACTGAGAGATTCCACAACCTCCGACTTCACCTTTCCTAACAATAGCAAGTCATACTGATGAACGAAGCTAAGCCAGTACTTAAAAACTAAACCAGTTGACTTAGAAGACGAGAACTTGCTTAAGTATAAAAGTGTCACTCTTCAAAGAAATGGGTTAGGATAAAAACACACACTCCTGTGTATAACAGATGGATAAAAGTTGATTTGTTTCTTTCAACATACTTGAACCTCTTGGGTTTTTATTTACTTCTTTTCTTTATGCTTATGTGATATCACCTCCAGTTTAAACTCATCTTACACTACGGCCCGATGCCTGATTGATCTCATCTACCTAAGATCAAAATCACAACATGGGTAGGTTAGACTTGAAATCAAAGTAGTTGGAAGTGAGCTGAGAACGATAGAGCTGGTGTCAAACCAGTTGCATCTGGTGTGAAGCCGTTTGGCACTCTGACCAAAGGATCCCACCAGGCAGCAACAACCACTGATCAACGACTCAGTGTCACACATGTCTAATTGAAAACAGGCTGCCAAAATATATACTATATATATATATATATATATATATATATATATATATATATATATATATATATATATATATATATATGCAGCATATCTTCATTCAAACAGGTTTCATTGAATAATATAAACATTATGTCTGCTTATTTTTATACTGATCCTTTTCAGTTTTCTAATCAGTTTCTTGATTAGAAGATGAAATTCATCTAGGAAGGCGCCATTTTTTTTTTTTTTTTAACACAAACACAATCATCAGGGACAGACTGTCACCTCTGGGTGTTGATTTCAATGTCCACTTTTATATTTACATATGCTCTATCACTGATATTGAGCACTTTGACCCATAAATATAGAATACCTTAAAACTTATATATATATATATATATATATATATATATATATATATATATACACATACACGGGTGTGTTTCGTTAAAGACAACTGAAGAGGTATTGCGATTAACCTTTTTATTTCATTTTTCTTGTGTGTAAAGACTGTTCTGCATTTCCCAGTGCTTTTGGCTATTATTTTAGTCATTATCAAAGGCAATATTTATTCATTTTCAACTAAACATGTGGTTTTTTTTATGTGTCTAAATTTAAGGGAATGTTTTATTTTTCTAACATGGTCAGCACATTGTGACTGTGTTTATTAGTCTATAATAGTCTCATCCACATGTAAAAAAAAAAAAAAAAAAATTAAAAATAAGCCCTAATAAACACAGTCACATTTTTAATTTTTTTTTTTTACATGTGGATGAGACTATTATACTTGTATTTTCTACTAGTATGTTTTGGATGGAATCTGGTAGGTGTTAGTGTGTATTTAAAGGAGTCCTAATGGAGTTATGGTTGTATCAGTGTAGCTTAAGCTGTCTAGATAGGCATGTAATAGTGTGACCAATGTAATTATGAGTTTGGTTTGATCAGGAACACAGTTCCTTAAGGGCATTTGAATTCATAAATAATGTTGGTTCCTTGTAGTTTTGATTTTGCAAGTGTGTTGTTATTTTTGATGATAAGGTTACCTGTTTTATATTTTTTGTAACAAATAATTAATTCAACTTGTTCAGGTCAACTGGAGTTGTGTATTTATTTATGATATTTCTAAGAGAAAATTCATCTTGCTTATAGTTGACATGTTATTGTTTTTATCTGTATGTTTATAGTGAAGAGTTCATCTGAACAATTACCATGAAAGTATTTATAGAAAAAGCACAGGGAAGTAACTTGACAGTAGTGGGAAAGTGACAAACTGACACGCCAGATCAGGACTAATAATATTGATGATTCTTCTTTGGATTTTATCAAGAATCTAAATATATAGCAGGAGCACCAGACCTTATGTGGCAGCAATATTCAATGCATGTACAAATGGTAGACTTATAGGTAAATTCTGGAGAGAAAGATTGTCTAGGACAACACAGTGAACCCACAACCAGAAGACTTATCATTGGATTCAATAGTCTTTCTACTTAATGTCAGCAGAGAATGTTAACCTGAGAAGGCAAAACAAGGCACTCTCCTGGAGGTTAGCATCAGCCATGTTGATGAAGGACAAAAAGGGGGTCTCCAGATGTTTAATAGGGAGCAGTTTTGTTTTGGAAGCATTAAATTAACAAGCCATTCATTGCCCCTGTTAACAACAGATTGTAGGTAATTTTGGGGATAGCTGAAAATTTGAGCTTATCGAACTTATCAGAATTTGTTTGAGAAGTTAAAAAATGTTTTCTATGATAGGGGGGGGTCATGACTTTACCTGGTGTGCCTAAACAGGTATCATTAATTTTTAACTTGCCGTGTGTGTGTGTGTGTGTGTGTGTGTATGTTAGTGTGTCACTGTGTCACACTTTTTCAACTTTACTCTTAGAGACTGTAGCCCAACACGTACCATTTTGGAATCAGGCCAACTCCATGAGCAAATTAAAAATATTCCAGGCTGGATGCAGACAAGTAATCCTGAAATTTTGGATTCCCAAGTTTTCATTACTGTGATTGTTTTCAGTAATTTTTTTTTTTTTTTTCAAAATTTTTAAAAGTTGAAAATAAATTTGGGAATAATCAAAATTAATTTCAAAGTCCAGCAAAAGTCAACCATAAAATAAAAATAATTGTTTGTATGGAAATTAATGTCCTACATACATCAAATAGTCTTTAAATTAAGTGGCAGCAAAAGAATTATTATTGAACTTTTAAAAGGTAATCTTAATTATTAATGCAATACTTAAATGCAGCAATCAATTTTGAGTTCTGTAGTTTATCACATCTACTCCTCCTTACCTATTGTGATGAAAGCCCAATCAATATTATATATATATATATATATATATATATATATATATATATATATATATATATATATATATATATATACACACACACACACGTGAACATTGAAGTCAACACTTAGAGGCGACAGTCTGTTTCATGCTAGATACAATTTTTTAAAATCTTAATTGGAAGAAATTACTGTCTGAATTTTTGTGATGAAGAGTTATTTTTATTTATATTATATACATGTGAACTATTGTAATCTTTTTTTGTCTTTATCACAACATTTCAGCTTTTGTGCCCTCCAGCCTTCATCAGGTGGTTGTTCCTTCAAATAAATTTCAAATTGAACCCTTTATTTAATCTATAGGGTTAGTCTGTTCTCATTCTGTTATCCATGTCTAGGGATATCTTTTCTTGTTCTTATTTAGTACAAGCTAAGATATTGATCATCCCAGCAACACTAAATCAAACTCTGCACCACCCAACTAAGGGATTGAACTCACTATTAGTATGTCACCAAATTCAAGAGCCAATGCTTAAATCCACTAGATTATTGTCCCATGAAATTAGCAAAAATGTAACACAAATTGCTCTATTTTAAAAATTTTGTGAAAAAAAAAAAAAAAAAAAAACACACACACACACTTCTAGAGTTTTATTTTTTTTATTTCAGGTAGTTAAGCAGTTATATAATGGCAATATTAGCTGTTTCCTTATAAAGAAACATTTGGTATTCACGGAGTTGAAATTTATAAAAAACTTTCTATTAAAACAATTTTTCAAGAAAATAGTTTTCTCAAGCCTACCATTATCATTCTTGCCATTATTGATGGGGGTCTTCTTCCTAAACTTTTGTTTGATCATATTATTTTCTCTCCAAGTTACATGTGCTATTCATTTTAGTTGCTTCTGTTATTTGGTACAGTTCTTTGTGATTCTGTAGCACCAGTCCATGTGGTTAAAAAAAAATGATGGTCCTCACTTAGACTTACAGGTTTCATCTGCTCAAAGCTATTCTTTTGAAAAGTTATTTTTCCCCCAACTCTTTATATTCATGGGTTTGTTATATTCTTTGGATGGTATATTTATTAAAGAGTGGAGAAAAACTGTTTAGTCATTTTTGTGGTAAAAATCATCATAAACCTGTTTTAACTCATGGATGGGGTAACTTGAGTCTAATTGATGATATATAGATTAAAAACCTCCTCCACCCTCCTGACCAGCCACAGAGGGTTTGTTAATGTATTAAGTGTAATTGAAGTCTAAATGAAAATTATTTCAATTTTAATCTGTTTATTGTTGATAATTTTATATCAAACTTCAAAAACATGATAATTAAATTTATTCTTATATATTATTAAATTTATTAAATTTTTATTTTACATGAGTTTATGTTAACTTTAGTTAAGAAATTTGCCACTATAACTTTGCAAGAAGAAAAGAAAATCAAACACACACTTTACAATTAATGGTTTAAATAAAGTTTAAACATCCCCCAAAGCCCTAAACAAGACAAACAACTGACTATTTACATGCAACTCTGACTAAGTTTAAAAACAGACAAGTTGAAATGGGCTTGGACTAATGGTTTAAACATTAGTTCTGAAACACTGGACACCTACTGTAGAGCAACAATTAGCAAGCGGAAATCACTCGTTCATTGCTGATGGGTTTGGTCCCCATGAGATACCAAGTGTTGTGTTACACTAAAGCAAGATAAATAAGAGATTTGCTCAGCCATGTTTTCCATGTCAAATATGATAACAACACAACGTAAATCCTATAACTTATGGTTACAGGCAGCACTACATGTGCCACAGCCATGGCAGCAGTGTTTTTGAATTCAGAGTTTTTCTTCTCCTAGACTAGACCAAGAGAGCCAAATTTATTCTGCTATTTAACCCAAAGCTGGAGGGAGATGGATTCATGCCTTTTTCAGGAACATTGACAAGAAATGAATAAAACAGAACAAACTGAAATTTGAATTTGGTTTGCAGATTTAACAACGATAACCATTATGCTATCCACGCATCCAAATAAAACAAAAATGCATAGAAAGCAGTTACTAGTTTAATCTCAGTGTTGCTGACAGCTTTTTAATATAATGAGTCTCCAGGACCTACAGGTGGTGATTTGGGGGATGTCCCTGAGAAATTCAGTGGGTTCTAACTAAAATTTCTTAATAAATTGTGTTAAACTGTAGGGCCACAGACTAAGTTTTTTTTTTTTGTTTTCTTTTACCAATGTCTCCCCACTCAAAATTTTAATCATACTGGATTACTTCACAGAACATTTTTTTTAATTAAATTAATAAATTCAAAACAAAAAAACAACTACTTACACCTAATCACAGTTCAATTAAGAAACTATATTTTTTTGAGAATTATAACAGAACAAAAGTCCCCCCCCCTTATTGAATTTAAAACAAAACTAGTATTTAAAGCAATGGTCGACAAACATCAATGTGTACAGGTAAGTCAAATAAATTAAAAACACCCATCCCCTGAACCAAGAAAGTTTTGATGTCTATTTCATGCCACCACACATCCAACCAACCAATAAAAGAAGGAAAAAGTAAATAAAAGAAAGAACTAGTAAAAAGTATCTGAAAGAATATGTGCAACGTATATGTGCTTTTCATGGGAAACTGAAGTTGCCGCCATGGAACTCACAGATGGGAAAGTTACTGCATCCTTTAAGATTTTTATACATCAGACACACATGACATGCACCTATCAGCATCTCTGTAGTCTTGAAAAGAAAAAAAAAAGAAAATAGAAGGAAATGTGTTCCTAAATGAAATTTAATCAATTATTGATTTTAATTAGAAAAAAAAAAGACAATGGTAAATGAAAGAAAAAAAATGATCTTTTCAGGTTAAGTTAAACAAAAGTTCATTCTCCTCTGTCTCACTACTGTCACCAAATCTTTTATACGCTGTGTCCCTTCAGGATGTGGGTGAGCATGATTCTCCACAATCCCTTGCCCTTTGTAGCACTTAGTAAAGTTTATCTTTTTGATATCATGCTTAATCCCTGTTCTGCCAAGTTTGTTATGTAGGTTATTTGTGGATTTCCTGCTGTTGCTTTCTAAATTCTAAGTATTAGTGTTCTTTTTGTTTTCATTGTACACAACCACAAGTAATTTGTTTCGTTCTAAGAGAGAATTCAGTGGTATATATATATATATATATATATATATATATATATATATATATATATATATGATATAGATAGATAGATAGATAGATAGATAGAAAGTGTGTGTGTGTGAATATTAACTTAAATAGTGCTTATAAATATGATGATGAACAAGTACTACTACTACTACTAATAATAACAAATGACATTACTTGTTTACTTAAAAATGAAGACAGCAAATAAAAAAGGATAAATAATAGCCCATTATGACTATGTAACATTATCATTGTACATTACAAAAGAAAACATGTGACTGAATCTTTCATAAATAACATTACTGCTTATTTCACTCTGGACTTTGTCAATCATTACTGGTCAGTAGATATGTGGCTTTGGTAGATTCCCCAAATGTGATTTCTATATTTTCACGTGAATGTACAAGACCCTATTCTCTTTGTGGTGGGTATTCACATATATAATTCTATCCTGCATGTACACATCCTAGGTGCAACTGAGTTGATCATGTGTTCACATATCAGAGTAGCCACCAACATCTATTATGTGCAGATCTGTACCCAGTGGCTAGAAAGTCAGATCAATCCTACACCTAGCTTCCTTGGACACTTAGTGCAAAGTTCACTCTGGCACCATTTGTCACTCACTACAGTTACTTTGATAACTAAAATTAAGAACAGCTGAAAATCACTAAAGGATCAATCAAGTATAAAATAATGTAACAGCTTTTTAAAAAATCTGTAGTCTTTTCAGAACATGATCATATTAAATTTGACACAAATATTTATCTTCCTAATTCTTGTCTGAATTCTGTTGGATGAGAGTGAAGAACATATTCAAAAGTTTAATGTTAATAACAGTAAGTATTCAAAGAAGTTCAATTGTTCAAATAATATGTTGGAAAATCATTTATTATTATACTTGAATACATATAAATAAATACAGTAACTTATTGCTATGTATAGCTGAAGTCATAAAAGTACATATGAAATATTTAGATTTTGGCATTAAATAACCCATAGCAGTTGATAAGCCACTAAAACAAACCAACCATAATTTGACCGATTTGTTTTTTTTTTTGTTTTTTTTCAGCTTATCAACCCTTTGTAGGTTATTTAAAGCCAACACATTTTGTATTATAAGAATTTTTTTTTTTTTTTTGCAAGTGAATATTGCATTAACAATTATTTTGGGAGATAATGATTTCTCCAAACACAAGTCCTACTATTTAACTCATAACTGGTGGGGAGAAAAGAGGAAAACTCTTATCAGACAGAGATAGTATTTATAAATGAGACAATATACAAAAAGAAAAGACACTTTTAAGTGTCAAATAAACGGGGAGGGTTCTCCCACCACCACAAGCTTATTAAGACTACTTTCTTTATTAATCTTGTATGTATAAATGATTTTCTAACTGCTACTTTTATTAACCACCACCTGTTTATTGCATATAGAGTAAAATTCTGACACCCCCATTAAGATCCCACTTGTATTAGGCATCTAAAAGTGAACATATCAAGAGGTAAGGTTCATTAAAGAATCATCATTCACTGTAACACAGTTAATACCAAAAGTTTGTATAGTAAGCAAGCAGATATCACAATTCATACAGAACCTTACAAATATAGATAGATATGGATTCAAAAAGGTGACTTAATATTTATCTCTGTTAAGACAGAAAAATTATGCGAATCATTAATTTCCAAAATATGCCTCGGGAGTAAAAAGTGTTCATCCTCTCTTACAGAAATAATTGTATTTACATCGCACTGAAGTTCACTCATGCCAGAGAGGTTGGAAAAAAAAATTTAGCTCAAGTCCCAGGGACCCAATACCTCTTCTTTGGAAGGGGACTGGGGTCATTACCCAGCAGCTGAGGCATCCCCAAAAGGGGAAGTGCATAGTAGGCTTGAGTAATTTTTCTATGGCTTTAGTGATAGCCCACATTAGAACTTCAACCTCATGTCACATTTTGTTGCAGAATAATTTATCATAGTCTATACTCAATAATCCAGAGTAAATCAACAGAGTAAAACTGGAATTTGATAATATTGAATTTAGCAGTTTTTGATCGAAAATTTAAGTGACAAAATTCTGAATTACTCTCTGTATTTTGAGAAAAAGAAAATGAATTGTCAGTGGTCATGAATTAAGACAAGCATTGACATAATCTGGACAAAAAGATTCAACTTTTGGAGACTAAATGTACAATCTGCACACATGCACACAATGGAAGCAAGGCAGCCATCAACCACCAGCTACGGCCTTGTCCATGTACAGAATAGAAGGGATTAACCAGCAACTGCCTATTAAGCTTTAGTATATGAACTCACAAACTCATTAGGCTGACAGTCATAAAGTAAGTCTGTTCACACATTTCACATCACAGTAAGAACATTTAATTACTTGATAAAACAAACTTCACTGCAAGAAAAATTGGACATTTTATTGAGAGTGTGTGGCTTTGAGAATTTTCTTGGAATGTAGAGTTTTCTTCTCATAAGGACTGCACATCTTAAGTACAGCTGGGTCAACCTGTTCACATGTCAGAAGGCAGCCTGCTGACTACAGAGTTTTGTATTGACTGGCTGTCCTATCCTTGTGCTCCTAACAAAACTAAGCCTAGTGGTTATTAATATAATAACATTTTATAGCCAAAATGATAAAGTTAGTTGACAGAATGGTTATCTAGTAAATATCTAGTCTGCAGAAAATAAAATGACTATTGTAAAAGTTAAATGTTAAAAAAAAAAAAAATTTATACTTGAATTCTTGGATAACACTTTGATCCCTTCAGTTAAAGTTTAAAAATAAATATATTTATCATTTGGCTGTCTAGTCTAAAGAAAAAAAGTAAATAGATGACATTTTTAAAACCAGTCACTTGCAAACAAGGCTGTTATTTACAAATCAAAGTTTGTGTATCTTATTTATTTTTCTTCTACAAATAAAATGTTCTGAACTGGATTTACTTTTAGAGAAATGTTTCTATAAAAATAGTATTACTAAGAAAATTAACATTACAGTGAATTTGCTTCGCTTTCTTGACAAAAGTATCTAATGGCAGTTATGTATAAGATATGATATATAGACAAAAGTAATTTGGTAGAGTGATATTAAAAAAAAAATGATCTTTTTAAATTAGTATTCCTTATTGGGATGTGCGGTGTGATGTAATAGATAAGGACTCAAAATTAGAGACCCAGGTTTCAATTCTAGTCAGGTTTGCTACATTCATTTACATGCAAATAACATTAGGAAGCGTGTGAATCCATCTCATCTCCCCTCTCCCAGCTATAGGCTGAACAGCAGGACAGACTGGGTCATATAGTATTGTTTAGCAACCAGTCTATTGCACAAAGAAATGGCAACCTACTGTGGAAAAATCTTCTGCCTAGTCAGTCATGAATTAAAAGAGATATGATCGCCCAAGTGTGTATCATGTACAGCACCTGAGAGATTTCTTATTATGAGTAATTTAAATTTTTAAATGTGCACTTTTATCAAGTGCATTTTGTTCGAGCTTTTTCATCTTTAAATTTTAATATCCCTTTTGCACCTAAGAAACATGAAAATGAATACATGTTAAATGAAAGATTTGTTAGTTAATTATTTGATTGATAGATTCACTTTCTATGATTTACCAATACTTCATAGGTAATTTAAAGCCAGAAACATTTTTAGATTCTAAGAAATTTTTTTTGGAGATAATAATGATTTAGTGATACAAGTTTTATTAATTAACCCTCAGCTGGAGGGAGAAGAGGTGTATTCATACATTTCCCAAGGATATTTGGGCATAAGTGGATATAATAAACTTAACTGGAATTGAAACTCAGCTCTCTGATTAACAATTCTAAACCATTATCCATTACAAAACCCACACATCTAAGCTTACAGTGCCTAGTATTCCAAGAAGTCACCCATCTAGGTACTGACCAAGCTTAATATTGCTTAACTTTGATGATCATACTGTTCACCAATTAGTTTCTGGTTAATATTTACAGAGTAAAATAACTAGAAAGGTTACTAATTTTGCTTAGTTTAAAATAGCTTCTGGTTCATTATCAACTTTTTTTTATAAAATCACTATGTCTATCTCACATTGAAAAGATTTGGAGATACCTTAATGATTTACTATTACCAGTCATTGACACCATCCACAAAGTGCCCTAGCAGATAAGGTCCAGCTGCATTTATCACATATACTAGTATGATGGTATTGCAGTAAAGACTACATCTTCTATGTGTAAAACTACTGTTTATTCACTTCTAGACTACCTATATTGGTGTGAGGGTGTGTGTCTTGGAAGCTTTCTCCAAACATAGATCTCTTTTCAGTGAGGATGTAAGAAAATCTGTCTTTTCCTTTTCAGGTGATATACTTCTATATTTTGTTATCTGGTTGTTAAACATGTGCACATCATAAAAACAGCTGAAACAACCACTTGTCTACATGTTGGGGTAACCACTTACATCCTCTGAGGTGCAAATCTGCACCTGGTGGCTATAAGGACACCTTCCAGGTCAACCCCTTGATGCACCCAGCTCTTTTGATGCTCAGGTGTGACACAGAGTTCAAAGTTTACTTTTGTATCTTTTAGGGTGAGCCCAGATCAACTTCTTAGAAGAAATGTTCTTTACTAACATTAAATTCGATACAAATCTGGTATTTCCTGCCATAAATCATATGCTACACTAAGTTCAGATGTAATTTAGGACAAATTACAACCATAGCAGTTTTATTATTTCTATCAACCCCTCTTGCCTGACATCTACTGTAAGATTTTGCTATGTCACATAATATGTAATCATGAGAATTAATGAAAGTTTTACTGTATGTTTAATAAATCCTACCTGTGATATCATGGATTACAAAAACAGTGTGTGTATGTATTACTTCACATAACACTTAAATTCACACAGTCTCCTTGAAAAGAGATGGTGGAAACTAGACTGTATTAAATAATATTGTTCAAATTCCACAATTGTTTGGAGAGCACTGCATGAAGAGGGCGCTGAAAGGTTCTTGGCTAGGCCAAGAAAGGATATAAACAAAAAAAGTTATTTATGATGTTTGGTCATTATGTCAAACTGAAAAATTTTCTGCACCCCCACTATCACACACAGAGAAGAATATCAAAAAGCCTTATCTGACAATGAAAAGAAGCCAATATTTTTCCACAAGTATTTAATTTTAACCATCTCCTTTCTTGACAATATAAATGCTTTTCCATTAGTCATAACCTGAAAGATTATACAATGAATAACTTTCAGATCAAAATTCAGCTAATATCTATATCTGATATCACCTTTGTATATAATCTGAAGATTATAAATTCATATATGTAAATACAGGATGGTCCACAGGATAAGTATTTTACACTGTAATTTTTGTTTAACATTGTTACATTATTATTTTGAATTTGTATTGTAACCGATAAACTAATAATCAATAAATAAAAAAGAGAGCTCTAGTGGGCTTACTTTATACGTTTCCTATGGGGCCAGGGATGCGTAAACAATGTAATGGTTAACAGCTAAGTTAAGAAATCAGTTAGCCAAGTTTGAATTCTGGTACAATTTGTTACACTCATTTTTATACAAATACCCTTGGGAAAGGTATGAACATCTCTTTTTCTCCCAACCAGCTATGGGTTAGATAGCAGCACAGACTGAGCTATCTAGCCATCATTGGCAACCAGTCTAGAAAAAAGAAAACTGAATTCATACCTGAAGCTTTGCAAATGATTAAACATGAGCCATATCATATTGAAACACTAATGTCTAACCTGGTCAGTAACTAGATGGGTAACCACTTGGGAATAACAGGTGCTGTAAATGTAGATGTGTAGGTGGTGTAAAAGGATAATGGCAAAAATTGTTAATCAGAGAGCCAAGTTCCAATTCCAGGTCAGTTAGTCAGTTATGTGCCATGCGTGATACATGCTTAAGTGATCATGTATCTTGATACATGACTGGTAATTCATACCTTTCCCAAGGGTATTAGCATGTAATTGAATGTAATGGATTCGAACTTGACTCTCTGATTCCTCAATCTGAGCTGCTATCCATTACTCCAGTTAAGTTTGTTATATTCACTTATACTCAAATATCCTTAGGAAAGGCACAAATCCACCTCTTCTCTTCAGCTATAGGCTAATTGGTATGATTTGTATCACTAAACCATTATTATCACCAAAAATATTTTCTGGTTTTAAATAACCTGCAAAGGGTTGATAAGCCATAAAAAAAAAACAAAAAAAAATCAATTAAATAATTCAATCAATCAATTTCCAAGAATTTACATTGTTTTTACCTAGTCTAGAAACTAAGAAAATTGTTCAGCAACATTCTACTTGGATGAATTCACAAAATTTTATTTATATTTTACTTTTCAGAGAAAGAAAGAGAAAAAGAGAGAAAAGAGAAAAAGAGAGAAAGAAAGGAAGGAAGAACGGAGAAAGAAAGGAAGGAGGAACGGAGAAAGAAAGGAAGGAGGAACGGAGAAAGGAAGAAAACGGGAGAAAGGAAGGAAGAACAGGAAAGACTGGAAGGAAGGAGGAAAAAAAGAAAGAAGAAAAGAAAAAGAAAAGAAAAATATGAAAAATAAAATTAAAAAAAAAGAAATAAAAAAAGATAAAAAAGACAAGTCACATGGTGGTTCAGTGAAGAGATAAAAGGGAAAAACTGATACAAAATATCCTCTAGCATGGAAAGCAGAATAAGAGTAGAATGTAGATTGAACAAATGATTTGCTTTGAAATTTCTAGGTTACCAAAGAAAAAAAAAACCCAAAAAACTTTTTTCAGCAACAGTCTACATGAATGAATTCACAAAATTTTATCTATATTTTCTGGCATTTCACTGATGATTGATCATCTTAAAAACTCAACAAATACTCAAATAATCTTAAAATGTGCATATCACTCAAAAAACCATTTGACTTGAAGAATATTCACCAAATCCTGACAATGCATTTCTAGGGAATTGGTAACAAATCTGCCAAGTTTCAGGAAAAATTTGATGCAAGCATATTGCTGAAATCTATCAGCCATCATTAAGATTGCAGAGATGTTTTAATGTAATGTTACAAAACTTCACATAATATTTGAAGGCAAGCAGATAGTCTGCCAAAATGTTGATTTAGCAGGCTGGATTTACCAGTGTTAACTGAACCTAAGTAAACAAAAACCTTTTGATGGGATTTTGTTTCCATGGACTTCCTTTTTGCTCAACAGGTTTGCTTTACTTGGAATATGACAAAAATAGAGAATTTTAATGAAGAAATACAGTATTTATATTATTTGCATGCAGACTATTTTCTCCATCTTTGTTGTTTTTATCAAAACTTTTTGCCCATGAGACACTAACCAAGTGGATTAAAGCACTTGTTTGTAAATATGGTGACAGTTTATTTAAAAAAAAACAAAAAAAAAAACTAATTTTCACCCTATTCAAGACCCCAGAACCACTCAAGGCAAAGGACTACTGAAGGAGGTTATTGTATGAATGGTAAGAAGTGCAGTTTATGAGGATACATGGGAAAGTTAACGGTTAACCATATACTCAAAGAGGTTGCTTGTAGCCTGGAAAGCATCCTCTTAGGAGTGTATCGCAAAGTTGCAGTTTGTCAGAAAAAGCTATCTAAGTGGAAGTGTTGTATAGCCCCCTTATGCTGGAAGGTCAACAGCGCCAATTTGTTACAATTTTAACTATTTTATTAATGTTGACATGTACTAACTATCCAGTGGGGTCGTTCCCCCTTACGGGGGAGCTGTTTCAGACAGAAAGCGAACACATCTACATCTCTGAACAGTTAAGAACAACTCTCTGAAAAATCTTTGTCTATCATTCCCATGCTAGCACAGCCAATGAAAATAGACTTCCTTATTTTGGCTTGCATCTGACCTTGAAGGTCAATCTCCAGAATTTGCAGCTGAGATACAATTCCCCTTAAAAAATAAGGGTCTGCTAAATTATTATTTAACAGAAGTTCTTTTTTACCAATGGAACATAAAGGGGATGGTTCTTCCTAGTGTTTACAGTTCAATCCATGGGCAGAGCAGTGTGTACTTGGAGTAAACTGAGTAAGCAATAACTGAGCAGTACTAAAACAAGAACAAAACAAGATTTCTCTTGATATAGACAGTGGAATGAAAACAATCTACCCCATAGATTAAATAAAAGGTTCGGTTTCAAATTCTCTGAAGTTAACAGAGATTGACAATCACCTGAAGGCCAGAAGGTACAACAGCCAAAACATTAATAACAACAACAAAAATGGAGATAATAGTCCACATGTAAATAATAACTTCATCCCAGCAATTCAGATAAAGAAATACAGTGGTTATTTTTTTTTTAAGAAACAAACTTTTATTTCAAATATTAATATCATTTTTTTGATCATTCAAAACACTTTCCCTGAAATGGTGAAGGTGAGAAAAAATATTATTCACTAGAAAGACACATGAAAATTTCTCGGTTTTCTTATTTTAATATTCTGATGAATCTTAATTCATATGTTAATGATTGAGTAAGCTCATGGTGAGTTATACAACAATAAAATATCCATAGAAATTCCCCTATCGCATTGTAAAATATTTGAGCTTAACAACATTAACAAAATATTGCAATAACAATCATAAATATCAAAGTTGGTTGTTATTTTAAGAAGTGGGTACAAATGAAAAGATTTGAAATTGACAATGTTTTCATTTCTCTGAAACAGAGGTTAAACACTTCTATCTATCTTTCTTTTATTCATTTTCTCATTGAACCCAAGTAGCATCTCTGATATGTGTTTTGTTTATAAAAACGGAATAGTTCATTATTTATGAGGTATTGGCAGGAGAAAAAAGTCACCTGCTGGTTTAGCGAAGTGACAAATAATATTGCAAGAATGACTTGGAGAAAAACTGATATAAAATAAAATATCCTCTAGCATGAAAGAATCAACCCTGTAGATTGAATAAATAGCTTGGTTTGAATTTCCTAGGTTACTACCAACTACAACAGATTTGTGAAGGAGGACAGGTGCTATAACAGACAAAATACTGCAAATACTAGTCCAAGTAAATCAATGTATAATAATTCCTCATCTAAAAAATCCAGAAAAAAAAAGTCATTTTTAATTTTTATACAATATTGAATTTTTTATACATACAATTTAGGTGAAGTGCTAAAAAGCTTTCAACCTAACCCACTTATCTGACCAAACAGATTGTCTTTATAGCAATTTACTAAGCAGAGCTTAGATGTAGAACAAAATCAAAAGTATGGAACACCTAGTGAGGATCATACTCACTTTGCAGTCATAATTGACTTTACAAGACAAGCTTGTAAACTATTCAAAATTTCATTATATGTTTTGCTATTCAAACCATCATGCTCATCAACGTTTTGGATGTTGTACCATCCATCCTTTGTCAAAATTATATTTGAATCCCTTCTTGGCTAGAATAAAAAAAATTTCAACACCCTTTCAGATATACAAGAGAGAGAGAGAGAGAGAGTTATGTATTCACGGTGACAAATACATTGCAATAATGATTATATATAGATAACATTTAATTATTCTTAAAAAAAAAAAAAAAAAAACATTTTTATTTAATTTTTTCAAAAGATATATATATATATATATATATATATATATATATATATATATATATATATATATATATATATATATAATGAAATCAATTAAGTCCAACAATTATTTTATTTTCTGTTTATACGTTTATTTTATAGATACAAATATTTAAATAAAGGCCGGTAAATGTAGTTAATATTGTCTATTGTAAATAGAGCATTTACTTAAATATTTGTATCTATAAAAATAATGTATAAACAGAATATATATATATATATATATATATATATATATATATATATATATATATATGTATGAGAAAGATACAAGGAACTTACAAAGAATTGTAGCGTCAATATGCAGCAGGAGTAATGATGTATTTACTTAATCTATGAATGCTTTTTAATATTTCTACGTATCTAATGCAGAATAAATTGTTTCAGCACATAAAACTATATAAGGTGATGCTGAAAAGTTCTTGAAGCTTATAAAAAAAAAAAAATAAAAAAAGTAAAAAAAAAAAAAAATGAAAAATAAAAATAAATAAAAGTAAAAAAAAAAATGAAAAATAAAATACATCAATCAATATCAATATTTTGATATTTGGTTATTGAAATACTGATTTTGGGGAGTGGGACTAGCAAAGAATTTTTCATTCTATGACTAAAAAAACAAAACATATTTATAATAACTTCCATTATTTGTGAATAGTTTTTGAAAGTTTCACTTTCATCCGACAATTATTTTTATTTTTGCAAGATTTTCCAAATTAATGTCTTGTATGACAGATTAATTTGAAAAAAAACAAAAAAAAAACATGCTGAAAATTTATTTTACTAGCTCTCATGGAGGTACCTATATTAAATGCATTAAAAATAAAATACTATCTTAATTATAGATACAAATAGAGGCTAAAAAATACATGCAAGATTTTCTTTTTCTCTCTTTTAAAGATTGAAAAATCACGATCACATTTTTGGAGAATTTCAACATTTTTCAAAACTTTAACTTTAAGTTCCATTAGTGATTTGGGGACGGCTCAATATTTAAAAATTCTGAGATTTTTTTAAATGAAGGGTTGTCAATCATGCATATTACATTTTATCTGAAAGAAAAAAAAAAAATTTAATTTTCCCATTTCTAAGTCATGTATCATAACATGGAGACAGATTTGTAAACAATAAACCCTATAGAATTTTAAAATTAATCTTATTTCAGTTTTCTTGTTTATTTAATAAAATATGCTATCATTTTTCTTGACATGAGTAAATGTCTTTTTTTTAAAACACAATCCTTTCAAATATTTTAAAGATGAATAAACAAATATCTTCTAGAAAGATTGGCTGAATGTTTTATATCACATCATAAAAAATACATACAAAGTTGTTAGAAATCAATTAATAGAATTTAAATTTGGAAGATGTTTAAAATACACATTGAAATATTTGTATTATTATTTTTTGTGGCAAGAAGTGCTTATCTTTGTCTTTCCTTAGTGATTCTATTTAATTAACTTCTTTATGTGCCATGTCCCCTCTGGACATAGGTGATCATGGCTCTCCACAATTTCCTGTCCTTTTTAGCTCTTAAAATTTTTTTTTTTTGTTATTTCTCTTAAAACTTGTTCTGCCATCAATTTAATCAAGCTTGTTAAGCATGTTATGCAATGCTTTCCTCTATCCCTTTTGTCTTAAATCTGTCTTGTGAGTATCAGATTTTCCAAGACCCCTTTCTTCACTATGTGCCCTAGAAATTTCAACATATTAAGTATAAGTTTCCTTTTTGTTTCTATTTTCTCTAAAACGTTGTCATTGCACACATACTCAGTCTATAGTATCATCAGCATCATTCTGTAAAAGGACATTTCTGTTACTTCAAGTCTTTTCTTCATTATTGAGAAGACTGTCCAGCATTCACTGCCATAGAGGAAGACATATCACGTAACAGTTTAGTACACTTTTCTTTGTTTCTAACTAAATTTTTCTGTTTCTTCATACTTTGCTTAACTTTTGGAATGCATCTTTAGCTATCCCAATGCATCTTTGGATTTCAGTGTCGCACTTTCCACCCACTGTTAAAACACTTCCTAGATATATAAATTTATTTTTTCCCCAAATCAGCCAGTTATGTGCCATGTGTGATACATGCTTAGGCAATCATGTATCTTTCAATACATGACTGACAAGGCAGTAGGTTGCTATTTCTTTCTGCAGTAAACCAGTTGCTATCCAAGGCTATAGAACTCGGTCTGTCCTGCTATTTACCCATAGTTGGGTGGGGAGAAGAAGAGGGTTCATATCTTTCTCAAGGGTATTAGCGTATAAGTGAATGTAATGGATTTGAATGGAATTCAAACTCAGCTCTCCGATTTGGAAAAGTATAAATACAACTCTTCTCTTCCCAGCTATGAGTTAAATAAGAGCTGACTGGGCTCACTTGTCATGAAGTGGTAACCAGTCTAAGAGAAGGAAAACTTAATTCAAAACCAGCCTGAAAGGGGATGAACTTCAGGCTATTTTGCCTGAGACACATCCCTGCTGCTATGGTTGCTGTACATATGGTGGCCCCTACAACACTAATGGTTTACAGGAACTGTGACAGGACATGACAAATTATATAACTAGATGAATCTATAAAAATTCTGTAGGGTGTTGACAACTACTTTTCTTTCACATTTTCATTGCCTCTCTTTATTGCACTTATATCTTCTAATCTTCATTGCCTGACCTTGTTTTTTATCTAAATGTTATATAAACATAAATTAGTTTAACATGCAAATAAGAAATATTCAAATATTTTTTCTATGGTAGCCTCTTATCTTTCTTTTGGTCTATATTTCCATAAAGAATTTCAATGTACTGCAATTTCTCTGCTTTTTCCATTTTTACCTGATTTTCATTTTTCTCATTATTTTCATTTTTTCAATCTTCCTATTTTTTCATTTTTGTGTATATATATAAGTTTTTGTAGAAAACAATAAAAAACAGATTGAAATATATGATTTAAAAAGCAGAAACCCCCAAAAATGGACATTTGCCAAAAGACTTTGAAGTTGGGGAAAAAAAAATATATTTAAAGTTAAGTAATCTTTTTATATTATTATTATTATAAAAATAATAATAATAATAATATTGTGTGTGTGTGTGTTAAGCAAATTGGAAAAAATTATATGTAATGTGTTTTGTCCTTCATTGAACTAAAGTAATGTTTTTACTGATGGAACTATATATGTGTGAGGGGGGGATATATATAAAAATATCAGTGTCAGTTATAATTATGTACTGAGGAGAAACATTGAAGATATGGGAGTGCTGAAATTTCAAATTTTTCAAATTTCTAGAGGATGAAAAATGTTACAGAATTTTTCTACTTTGTCATTCACTTTTGTAACATTGTTCTAATTTATGTATCCTTATTCTCATATTATATTACATACATATATATATATATATATATATATATATATATATATATATATATATTATATATATATATATATGGAGGGGGCACATTTATGTATATTCTTCCTTTCATTTCTCTTTAGCCTCCTTAACTCCGATTATCTCTCCTTTGTTTTTTCCATTTCCTTCCTACTGAATATTATGTTACATGACCAGAAAGCCAAAGTGATTTCAGCTCATAATGGCTGGGGATCAGGCACTATGAACCTTGGTAGAAAAGCATAATGGTCTACCTAAGACATACAAAGGAAGTGGAGGATAATGATAGTAGCTCAATGACTTTTCTCTCTATAATTGACAAATAAAAAAATAAACATTTTAATATGAAAAGAAAGACACACCACATTGGTGAAAAAGAATATAATCAATATATATTGTCCTAGGGACAATGGCTGAGTGGATAAACGTGTTGGTTTGTGAACTTGGTGACAGTGGTTGTGAGTTCAATCTGTAGGTCAGGCAGTGTATACTTGCACTCAATGGAAACGGGTAAACAGTACTAAATAAAATAAGGTGTACTGTGTAAATAAAATAAGAACTTGACAATATCCCTAGACATGAGTAGTAGAATGAGAACAGTCTATCCCCACTTTTTAAACAAAGGGCTCAGTTCAGAATTCCATGTAGGTTACCGAGATTGATATACACCTGCAGAAGGCCAGAGGCCACAATGGCCAAAATATTGTGATAACAACAAAGATGAGGACAACAGTCCAAATATAAATATTGTAAATAATATACATTGGACTTTCACAACCTTTTATTTAATAAATATTTGTTCAACTCAACCAAATGAGAAGGAACACACTCACCAGTTATAGCTTCTACAGGTTAACCCTTATTATATATAAAAAAACAAATATGTCAGGACATAAGTGATTATATCTCTCCACTTCTTCCTTTCCTTTAATATCTGTAAGTTGAATGGTCTTGATTGTTCTTTGGCTAGATAGTGGAATGTCTTCCTGTTGCCTTCATCACAGTTTTGAATTCAGAGTTGACCTCCTAGACTGGTTGCCAACTAAGGCTAGAGGGTGCAGTCTACTCTGCTATTTCTCCATCAACAGCTAACTCCTGCAATAAGCTTTCTTCAGGGAAGTCAGGCAAAAGGACTGTTTGCAGTCAGTATAAGTGATACAGGGATTATATCAAGGTCAGCCTGATTACCAGTAATAACTTCACTAGTCAATTAGAAAAGATGTCTTATGACCTGCTTATAGTCTGGAAAGCATTCTCTTAGGAGTGTATCGCAAAGTTGCAATTTGTCAGAAAAAGTTAAGTGGAAGTGTTGTATAGTCCCCTCATGTTGGGAGGTCAACAGCACCAATTTGATACAATTTTAACTTAACTATTTTATTAATGTTGACATGTACTAACTATCCAGTGGGGTTGTTCGCCCTTACTGGGGAACTGTTTCAGACACGAAAGGGAACACATCTACATCTCCAAATGGTTAAGAACAACTCTCTGAAAAACCTTTGTCTATCATTCCCATGCTAGCACAGCCAATGAAAATAGACTTCCTTATTTTGGCTTGCATCTGACCTTGAAGGTCAATCTCCAGAATTTGCAGCTGAGATACAATTCCCCTTAAAAAATAAGTGTCTGATAAATTATTATTTAACAGAAGTTCTTTTTTTTTACCAATGGAACATAAAAGGGGTGGGTTTTTTAATTTGTTTAAATAAAAAACAAAAAACATTTCTATATAGGATGAACTCTTCTGTCATCTTTGATGTATCAGCGTTCAACAGCATGTTATGTTTTATGTCTTCGACGACTATACATCTCAGATCAAAAAACAAAAGAAAGAAATAGGTGTGTGTATGCTTAATTAATAAATCATTAGTACTTTTTAATTAATAAATCATTAGTACTTTTTCTGCTAAGTTGGCATTTCTAGTGATGAAAGAAAAGAATGAAAAGGAGTGACTTAAAAAAATATTCTGAAAAATCGAATAAGGGTTTATCTTAAATTAATTTCAGAAATGGCTACATGAATCTTTTGTTTTTGATCTTTCTGAAAATAAGATGAGGATTTACCTTAAATTAATTTCAGAAATGGCTACATGAATCTTTTGCTTTTGAGCTATTCTGAAAATAAGATGAGGATTTACCTTAAATTCAATAAAGAAAAGCTGGGAGAATATATATAAATAACTTTCAACATGAACTAAGGATTTTAAAGAAATGATACATTACAGCAGTGAGAAAGTAACTGAAGCCAAGATGTCAGGTTAGGACCTATAACATTGCAGATTCTTTGGATTTTATCAACAATCTCCAAAATATATAGTAAGAGCACCAGAACATATGTGGCAGCAATATTCAAAGCAAGGATGAATGGCAGATTCCAGAGAAAAAAATTATCTTGCAGGACACAGGGAACCAATTTTCTTGGCAACAGACCTAGTAACTGATTCAATATAATTCCAAATATAAAGAAAACACTTATGTAAGATGCTAATAAAATTATGTATCATTAATATGAAATAAATGTCAGATCAATCTACATGTGCTAATGGTGTTATATAACCTAATACTTCTTGTCAAATGGTTGGATCATTGGCAACTAAATCGGTTCCCTCACCAGGATTTCTTGGTGAGAAAGGTGGCCAGGCAGGCAGCAGAATTTAAAAAAAAAAAAAAAAAAAAAAAAAAAAAAAAAACAAGATGTCAAAAAGGTGGATGAACATTCTTGTAGGATCAACAGACATCTAGCACAAAGGAGTAAACTGGGTCTCTAGCTATGGATGCATTGAGTGCAGTGATGTATCACTGAAGTCAATGGTCAGGGTGGAGGGTTCCACTAATGGAATCAACAGGCACAAGCCCATGTCCAAAGCAAGCTTGCAAGTTGGAAGACAGTGACTGTGGTTTGACCAAGAGAGGGTTGAGCTCCACCAGGTCAACATGTCCAAGATACACTGAATGAATATCTTTCTGGATTTCAATATGGAGCAAGCTGGTCAGATGCTCAGCAACACAGTCATGAGTTTGAAGATGGTAATAACAACATGAGACTGACAAGATCTAACGTTAATTTCTAATATATACAAACCTAAAATATAAATAACATTTAGTATATATGCATGTTATATTGCATTTCATGATATATAAAGCAGATTTTCCTCAAAAAGTCCACCAAAGTCCTTCTACAGCTTCAGTCAGTTATATGCCATACGTGATACATGCTTAGGCGATCATGTGTCTTTCGCAGTAGGTTGCCATTTCTTTCTGTGGTAGACCAGTTGCCATCCAAGGTTATAGAACCTGGTCTGTCCTGGTGGGAGAAGAAAAAGATTCATACCTTTCCCAAGGGTATTAGCATGTAAGTGAATGTAATGGACTCGATCGGAATTCAAATTTGTCTCTCCGATTCCACAATCCGAGCCACTAACTTACCCAATAGTTAGGTTACTAGCCATGGTAAAGGGTCCATGTAGGTAACACATGCACTGCATGGCATAAATTCTTGTGTAATAAAAAAAATTATTGATAAGTTTTTTTTTTAATCTCCCATTCCTTAGGATAAATTGCAAACAAGTATTTATTTAGTCAAGCATCATAAGCAGATAAGGCCTCTGCTTCTATATACCACTCCCATGCCAAAAGAACTGAGGTTGAGGAATTCAGGTTCAATGAGCAAGTAAAGAAGAAAGAAAAGCAGTCAAGTTAACTGCTTCTTTCTTTTAAAGAAGATGAAATAGTGTATGGTGCTGATACTTTCCACAACAAAGTGATCAATGAATTTACCAAAAAGAAACAAAGTGAATTTACAAATAAACAAGTTTTAGATATGTCATTATTTGTTGATTTTCTTATTTTCTCACATAAAAGTCATCATGGACTGCATGCCCAGTTTTCAAAGTCACCCTTCGTCATTAGATAGATAGGCAGAATGCAGTGGAGGGAGAGAGAGAGAGAGAGATACAGAACATGGGGAGAAAGAATGATGAATCAGTCAAATATTAGTTCTTATCTGATTATAGGTTGTGCATTTTATATAAGTGAACATATAAGTCAACACTTAGAGGTGACAGTCTGTTTCATGCTAGATGCAATCCTCAGGGCTGAGGATTGCATCTAGCATGAAACAGACTGTCGCCTCTAAGTGTTGACTTATATGTTCACTTATATATTTACACACACTGTCTCTGATATTGAGCACTTTATCTCATAAATATAGCACATCTTAAGACTATATTTCTTATATATATATATATATATATATATATATATATATATATATATATATATATATATATATATATGGAAGTAAGGTATGTAATTGGAATAATTTTAATTTTTGTATTTACCATTATAATATATAGGTATTTCTTTATTCTGAAAGTGTACCTACTAGAATAGTAATATGCAATAATTAGCTAACTGTACCATAATGCCTACATTGATCCATTTTTCTTTAAATATATAATACACACCATTGTATCTATCATGCATAACTAATAATTCTTCTCTAATGTTAGATATCACTATAAAGAAACAAAGAATAAACCTGGCTTTCAAAAGAAAGAAACAATGTGTTGTAATATAAGTATTCAAATTCAGTCAATTACATGCTAAAGAATAAAATAGGAGTGGTAAAAATAGAGATAATTTTTAGATAAACTGCTAACTAAAGTATTTAAAAAGCGAGGCCTCTCTCAAGAGAATGTTTTGGAATATCGTTATCTCACCATTGCACTCACAGGGTAAATATCAGTGAATTTACTGGAATTATATCTAGGCCTTCAATAATAATAACCTAAGGAAATTAAATTACCGTTAATAGCAACTGAAAACAACGCCATAAGAATGAATTATGCAAAGGCCAAAATAGAGTAAAGGAAAACAGCAAATGTACAATGTGTAGAAATAAAAATGAAACAGTTAACTACCTAACCAACAAATTTAGTAATTTGGCTAAGAAACAAGACAAGAATGGGCATGCTTTTGTAGTGATGGTGATCCACTAGGATCTGTGCAAGCAACTACATTTTGATTGATTTGTTTTGTTTTTTTATGATTTATCAACCTTTTGTGGGTTATTTAAAACCATAAAATGTTTTTTATATTTTAAGAACTTTTTGGAAATAATGATTTTACTGGTACAAGTTCTATTAATTAGCCCATAGTTGGTGGGAGAAGAGGTGGATTCATACATTTCACAAGAGTATTTGTGCATAAATGAATATAATGATCCTGACTGAAATTGGAACTCAGCTCTTTGATTACCAATTCCAAAATATTATCCATTATACCATCTGCACATTCAAACTGATAGCAGCTTATATTCCTAAGTGGTCACTCATCTAGATACTGACCAGGCTCAACATTGCTTAACTTCAGTGATTGTACAAGACCCAGAACTACATGGTATAAGCACAAACCAGACTGTCCAAGAAAAAAGAAAAAAAAATCAAATCTTCTGCAAGTTTGATATCCAAATAAATCCCCCAATCCAAAAACCAGAAGATTGGATTTGTTTGTTGTATGCAAAGACAGAAAACATGCCAGATAGTAAATTTTACTGTTTTGGCAGACCACAGAACTGATCTTGAAAGAAAAAAAAGAAAAAAAAAGAAGTGAAAAGATAGATAGGTAGCTCAATGTTGCCAAAAAGATAAGGAAGTTGTGGAATATGACAGTTGTGCCAGTTTTAAGCAGAGTACTGGGAAAGGTCCCAAAATGCCCAAGAAAAAAAGCTGGAGGAATTGCAAATCAGGTGTCAGAACCATCTAGATAACAGCATTGTTGAAAATAGCTGGAATAGCTAAGTGATGGATTACTGAGTACATGCCATTACTTAACCTATCAGTGCATAAAACCAATTACTACATATAATAATATCACAATAACTTCTATCAGAAAGATTAAAAAAAAAATGTTATGAACTGATTTTTTATCAATAGTCATAAAAATTAGAGAAATACAAGTAACAACATAGAAATCAAGTTAAAATTCAAATTTTAATTTAAATATTTTCAAGTTTAGCAGAATAAAATTAGCACAGTGTGTGTGTGTGTGTGTGTGTGTGTGTGTGTGTGTATATATATATATGATAAAATATAGTTTTAAGGTATATTTATGGGTTAAGGTGCTCAATATCAGTGTATGTAAATATAATATTGTGTTGTTCTAATGGTTATTTTGATGGGTGGTAATTTCAAAATATTCTAGGAGCCATTGAGTGGAAATAATTGTGGGTCCTGGTGCAGATTTTTGTCTATGTATAGTGTTGTGTGTTATGTTTTTTTATTCATTATTGATTATTTTACTGTTTACTTAATAAATACTTATCAATAAATAAGTAAATAAATCAAGTAAATAACAAACAAATTAACAACACAGGAACACACACATATGCACAAGCAAATGTAATAATAACAACCAACAATAGACTTACCCACAATGCATCACTGACTGGTATATATAAATAGTCAAGCAAAAACACAATGCATATACCCTGATGATTGCATTCAAGTATGAAACAGAGTGCCACTTCTGGGTATTGACTTTAATGTCCACACATACATACATATACATATATATATATATATATATATATATATATATATATATTGGAGCCCTCTGACTGATTGGCATTTGTTTACATTGATAAAAACAATATGCTAGAATTACCTTTTTCTCTCTGCTGAATGATGATAGCTCAGTGGTAGAAACTGACACCAAATCGGTTGGGTTTCAGACCTGGCTTGAAGCATTCGAATGTCTAAGCACACTGAGGAGCTGTGATACAGTGAAACAGAACTGTCTGCGAATAACATAATTAAGCTCTTGAAAAATATATTTCAATTGAGCACTGTTGAGAGATTCTATAGACAACAGCCACCTGCGCTAATGCAAAGCTCTTCAGTAAAATGAATTGTAGCCCTATGACTGACTGGTGTTTGTTTACATTTGTAAAAACAATGTATATAGAATATATAAAACAAATTAATCCTAAACTAAAATAATTTAAATACTAATTTGCATTAAAAAAATGTCAAGATCACTTATTTTCATTTATTAGACAGAATTGTATCACTTGGCAGAAAACAAGTCCACACTGAAATTGCTGCTAATTTCAGTGTGGTCTTCATATCTGTCTTGAGTAGGTCCCACTCTAATTACCACCTAAAAAAATTAGAGGCCATATACATTTTAACTATAAAACCTCTTTGCAAACAGAAGGATTGTGTCCTTGGCCTCTAATTGAATATATATATATATATATATATATATATATATATATATATATATATATATATATTTTTTAAATATTCTCCATTCCTTTTATCGATAATGTATAACTATTTAATAACCACAATTTTGCTCTGTTGATCAAGGTTTGAAACTGCTTAGCTACCTCTTTTTTCATTTTTTTTTCTTTCAATTACTATCAGTTGTGGTAATATTAAAAATAAATTTTGTCTGTTTATGGCCATTATTAAGTTTTGAACCACCAATAAAATTTTCACATACATATATTTACATATACACACAAAAATATATACATAAATCAATGCATATAACTTTCAATAAATAATGCAAAATAATTGTATGACTGCAAAATAAATACAAAATAAAGTTCTATTTATAAGATAATTTAAATCCATTTTTATGGCAACATTTAAATATGATCTCATTTCTTTTGGTTCAATAGCTGGCTAGTATTTTTATATTTGATTATTTTAAGTTTTTCTTCCAGACACAAATTACTTTTATTTCTGAAGCTGTTAGGGGTTTAGGCTTAACCTATACTCTTCCATTCTATCTGTGGTGTGAAGTTTCTATCCTTTAATTCCTAGAAATATTTAAAAAGAGCTGTTTGGTATTTTAGATAAGGGTCAGAGAAAGAATGCTTGTGATTGTAGAACCTCTGCTTCCAGACCCCAGTGGAAATTCCAATATATACTTTTTTTACTTACATTTTCTTTAAGGAAAATGGTTGCTTGCTATATAACATTTTTGGATTTGCATATACTTTCAATGGGGGAGTTGTTTTTGGTTCTACAATTACAAGAGGGTTTGCTATCTGGTTAGTTATTGTTATAAAATTTGTTTAATATTTCATTATTATGTAACTTAATAATATTATAGATGTTATTTGTGCAGAAGTGGCTAATTTTTAAGGTTGTTCTATTAAAAATTTTACTTAGTGGGTTTTATTGGTTAAAATGTTTGTCAATTAATTCCAGAAAGTATTGACTAATATTTATATTACATAAGTTGGCAGAAAGGTGGGGGTTAAGTCATAACTTTTTCTATGTCTGGGTCTATTTATTTTAGTATCTTTTAAAGATTCCAGGTAAAATAATTTTTGTTTAAAACAACTTTTTTAAGGGCATCATAAGATTTCTTTTTTTATTTTCATTGAAAGTTTTATTATTAGAATATAATCTATTAATTCTAGTATTTACAGTGGTAGGAATTTGTCTAATTATTGGATTAGGAAGATTGGAGTTAACATTAATATAGATTGGAGTTTCATTATTTTTGTGATATGGTTTAAATGTGAATTTGAAAGCTCTGATAATTTTCTTTTGAAAAATTTCTGTTAGAAGATAGTGGACCATTACTATTAGGGATAAAATAAGTCCATCATCACTATATAGACCAACTTCTTTAAGGTCAATAATCCTACTAAGGGTATTTAAAATATAGATGCCTACTAAGTCTGCAATTTGAGCAGAGTCAAGACACCCATAGGAACATCAAAATTATCATAAGTTAATATAACCTGGTATTCATCATCCATAATTTCCAGTTTTTTGCAAAATTTATACTTTTTAATAAGAGATCTTTGGAAATGGAGGAGTAGAAATCAATTATGTCGAATTGAATAAATGTGGCCTTATTTTTATTTTTAATATTATGGAACCATTTTATTGTATCCGAAGAATCTTTCCACAAATTGCTATAAGAAGATTCTTGTATTGTGTTAATTATTCTTTTAATTATATTTTTAGAAATTAAACCTAATTCAGTTTTGGAAGGATTGATTAATCTAGATTGTTGGTCGTTATCGAAATTAGGTTTGTGGTCTTTAAATAGTAAATAAACATTTTTTATGTGGATTTTCCCCATTCTGTCATCAATATTGAATTTTTTTTGCAAAATTACTGGTATCTTTGTTAATTATAGAAATTATATTATTATTTTTGTATAGTTTGTAAGTGTTGGTGATTTTTATTGAGAGAAGTTTGTGATAATTTTAGGGATTGATATTTTATAAATATTTCTCGATCTGTCAGCTTTGACCTATATATCATGAGACTTTTTAATAGTTCTAATGTCTTTGTTCACATTAAATAGAAATTCATTGGATGATTTTCTGAAGCTAATTTTTTAAATTAAGTTCAAAATAACCACTTCAAAAGGGTTTAGGAGTTTTTTGCTAGGTGGAGTCCTGAGATTTTAGGTTGTAATTTTCTTTTTTGCAGAGTAGTGTTCTGGAGGGATTTAATTAAAAGATATGTTTTTCAGCATAGTCTTTTTATAAGGTCTGTTATTTTATCTGTGAGAGACAGAGTGAAAGAATGTAAAGATGGATAGGGAATGTTTTTTAGAGGAATAGTCTGGAGAAAATTTATCCATTTGGTTGGTATAATCTGTAGATAATTAAAATTTTCCAAAGTGGAATATTCCTGAGAGAGTTCAACTTAAAATTTATAAGGAGCAAAATAGATGATATCAAATCCATAAGTGGCAAGAATAATCTTAATAATAATAAGTAGGTCTTTATAATATGAAATATTAAAAAGTTAGATCCATGAAGAGAGCTCAATGTATTTATATACAGAGCAATATGATATACATCAAGAAGAAAAAATCTTAACACATCGAAGAATTATATATAAAAAATTTTTTTCTAAAAATATGATTCCATTGCGACACAGACATTACTATGAAACTTGATTCAAGTCCTAAAGTTTAATTTCAATATTAAACTTAAAATCTAGAGTACAGTTTCATTCTCAAGTGATGTTTAGAACTTAATTTTAAGTTTAATATTGAAATTAAACTTTGGGATTTGAATCAAGTTTCATAGTAATTTCTGTGTCACAAAGGAATCATATTTAAAAAAATAATTATAATTTAAGCTCTACTTCTGTATCGAGCACTGTTATTTAAAAATAAAAACATAAATACTAAAGAACTTTGGATCATTAATCTAACTGTTCTTTCCTATTACATCAATATAACACACACAAGATTTAACAACCTAAACATGTTTTCTCATTAACCTTTATCACTCTGTGACTTCATTTCCTGTACAAAAAATTTCATCCTGTCACTGAAGGTGACTGATCCCTGAATAATAGTATGTTTGAATTTCATAGTTGTGTTGTCATATCCTGCTATGTCAACAGAAAACAATTTTGAGAGAAATTAACAATAAGGATACCACAATTGAGAAGCCTTGAAAAAGAATGCAGTGGAAATGGAAGTAATATTAATAATGTAGAATGCTAAAGGTTAAGAATACACTGCATTTTACAAATACAATTTTATTTCATTATTCTTTTGTATAACTATGATCAAATTTTTATCAATTTTAGTATATATTTCTAAGAGATTTAAAAAGAAAAAAAAATTCTTAGCAATCAATTAGCAGAGTTACAATACTTGTTCTTGCTATATTCCACAGTACTGTACATTGTATTATTCCCTTTATTTTTACCCAAATTCTTGTCTGCTAGAATTATTCCTTAAAAGACATTTTGTGATTCCACTGTAAAGTTTAAAGATGGCCATATTACAGGATTTTCAGAGTTTGTGTTCATTTATTTATTTTTATATACACAAGATCATCCTTTATATAGAAGTATAATTGACATAATGTTTATCAGTGTGAACAATAGAATTGGTGAACAAAGTTCAGATTCCAGTTGATTCTGTTTATATTTGCATTGCACTAATGCCCTCAGGAAAGACAGGAATCCTTTTGATCAGGCAAGATTTTTAAGCTTTGATAGGAGAATCTCATTAGGAGAAAGACAACGCTGAATTCAAAACCAGCCTGTAGTGCATCAACATGTTAGTGGTTAATAAGGTTAGTCTAGTTATCATAATTATGGAGTAGTGAGTTCACTATTTACATTATTCGGACTATTGTCCTCATCTTTGTCGCCATATTTATTACAACGTTTTGGACGTTGTATGCTCTGGCCTTCTTCAGGTAGATGGAATGTCAAAATCTAGACAGGGTAGCAAGTTCAATCCTCAATGGATGCCCCATACAGAAATTCAACATTAAATAACCAATAAAAGTTGACATGTAAAAACCAAATTTATAAAACCAGATTGTAGAAAGGATGGGCACCTACCCTGTCAGGTGATCTTACCTTAGACCCACCCATTGCTGCTGCTACTGCTGTTCAAGTATATATCCCTAATGGGTTATGGGATGCATGCAAACCTTTATACTTTCTGATTGTTCTTCAAACATACATTCTCTTTGTAGGTACATTTCCTTTGTTATCTCACGACACTCTCTCTACTATTATTTTGGAGAGTGGAGACATTAAACGATGAATGGTAAATTTTGAGATGACTGTGGGTATGCACATTAGGAATTTTTTCTTTTTTTAAAGGTCACTAAAATTCATTAAAAAAAAAAAAAATATATATATACGCGCGTGTATGTGTAGGTAGGTAGGTAAGACTATGCACAAAGCGTGCACATACACTGATCCTTGGCAGAAATATCCATCCATTCCATAAGTTAAGTAAAATAATCCCACCATTTTTGACGGGTGCTATGCTAGTACGAAATGCTGCAACCATTAACTACACGCAAAGAATGCGTGTGTGTGAATGTGACAATTTTTTTTTTACTTGGTAACATAACAGAAATCTTTTTCTATTTTTTTTTTCTTTCTTCATATCGCTTTCTTCTTAAATTTACAACGTGAAAGGTCCTTTCTTTCACGTTCTAAAGGACAATACAAAAAAAAAACATTATTTGTAATGTAATTTGTGTGTGAGTATAAAAACACTTGTGGTTGGCAAAATTCAACTTTATACAGTTTAAAAAAAAGCGATCAATAATAAAATCTTGTTATTTCCAACTTTATTTTAAAATATTACCTACTAAAAAAACAAAAACATAAAAAATGAATGAACCCAAATGAAAAAAAAAAAAGATTCAAGTTTTTACAATTTTACACAATAATACTTAAAAAAACTTATTGTATTTTTTTCTTTCTTTGAGAGCATTTTGAAAATAAATAAATTATTATTAGAAAGAAGTGTGGGTAAGAAATTAAAAAAATCATTTTGATTTCATTATTCTTCTAAAAAATCTAATCAGAAAACTTTTTTTTACATTTAAAAAAACAAAATGAAAAACTTATAGATCGATTTTTTTTATTGCACTAAGTCACTATTATTAATTAAAAATCAATCATCAATGAGTGAAAATGATCGTTACTAGTAGATGCAAATATACAAAATAAAATAAAAATATTTCTACTTACTATTTTTGTGTTAAAATACAAATGATACTGACGAAAGGTTTTTAAAATCGAAAAAATAATGGGTCCTACAAACTAAAAAAGATCTCAAAATTCTAAATTTTGCTTCGCATGCAGAACTCTAAAAATGAGTCAGGAATTTTTTTAAAAAAATGTATACGAGAGAGTAAAAAATAAAAAATTAACTAAGTGCTAAATAAACAAAATGTTTTTTATGATGTATACAATTTAAAATTTTGACTAATTTTCTTTTTAATATGGAGGCAGAGAAAATATTTTTTAAAAAATCATTATAATACAAACTTTGAAAAATAACCTAATTTTAAATAAGGAAAAAGTAAAAATCTGTCATAAACTAAGGGTCCAGGATATTTTATCATAGTCACACACAAAAATATCATATACTTTATTTTTTTGTTGTTGTGATTTTTAACGCTTAAACACAGACTTTTTAAAAATATTTAAAAAAAAAAAAAAAAAATCCTATCACCGAGAGAAAACAAAAGCTAATATTCCACTACCTAAACCAATAGAACCAGAGAGTCAACAATTCTCAAAGTTAGTACATATTTTTTAGTTAATAATATATTCTTTTTTATAAAAAAATAGTAAAAAAATTAAATTTTTAAGTGTCTAAAAGGTAGTGATGACTTTTAAAATTTTTCATTATTTATAGATTTCTTTTCTTTAGGGATTTTGATGTGACGTTATTGACAAGTTCATATCACCAATGCCAATAATTACTAGCATCGATCTTTTTAAAGTTCCAAATTTAAAATTTTAGATTCTTTGGTCCTAATGACAGATTTAATTCTATTGAACAACAAAGGTTAAGATAAAAGCGCACACACACACACGACACGATTGACCGATTTTAAATTGTCTGTTTGTTTAGCATCAATATACCAATTTAATTTGCAACTTACTTGCTGTTAGTGTTGTTGGTGGCAGTAGCATTGATTATGACCATCTCATCTATCTTCCTGTAATGTGTTAAAAATGAAATGTAATTCCACATTTACTTTTTTTCACCCCAAAGACATTTCCCTGGCCATGTCACATCTGTCGGATCTTATTTAAGAAGTTAGTTAAAAAGTGTAAAACTGAATATAGTGATTTATTTATTTAGTTTAGCAGGTGAGTCTACATTCACTCCCTGCAAAACAATAAGAATCTCTGGTTCAACACATGCTTCATTTTCGTAAGATAACAAGCTTTCTTTTTATTTACCATGACTCGTATTGCAATGAGTCCTAATTTTTAAATAATAATAATTAATAACAAAAAAAGTATCTGCAAATTTTTAAAAAACAAAACGAAAGATTGTGACAATGTGATTCTTTGAAAATCGCTCTAAAATGAATCTAGTAAAAAAAAAAAAGTATTATGTTTTTACTTTTGTAAAGTACACAGTTACGTTAATTTAATTAATTGCAATCAAATCCAAACCTCTCCAGCCCTGATTTTAAAAACAGTTTTTTTAAATAGTGTCGTTAAAAATTAAATTTGCAATAGAATTCTTTACTCTTACTGTGAAATTTCGTTTTTTTTTTTATTCTTGTATATAAGGAAGCAGGAGAGCAGATTTATTTTTACTACAATATGAAAGATGCCAACAAAATTTGGTTTATTTTCATAATGGTATTTCAAATGCTTATTCCTCCACCTGTAGTCTTTTTCATCTCTTTCGTAAAAGTAAACATTTTCTTCAGTGTCCATTTATATTGCCATTAAATATCCATTTCAATTTCATTGATTTCAATAAAACTGTTCTTTCTAAGTACATAAAGGTACGCATCCATAGTATATAAAAATATATTCTTTATTCCTTTATAAACCAAAAACTGATTGTATCCATCTCGAACTAAAACCAGACTTTGTACATTTCTCAAGCAAGTAGAAGTTTCTTTTTAGTATCTACATATCATTCACAACACAAACGGAATAAAAACTAAAAAGAAAAAGAAATGGGATTCAACATTCCATCCCAGACTTCAATCATCTTTTCGTCTTTAGAATTCCTTCTAATTTTCTTTTTTTTTTTTTTTTTTTTTTTTGGCTAATTATTTGTTTCAAGAATCGCAAATATTCCAAACGTGTGTGCTCTACAAGATTACCATCACTATCTAAACAAAAAATGCAGAGAGTTCAGTGTAAAAAGATGAAGTGAAGAAGACGGTTTCTGTTCGGCTACATCACCATTTAAAAACGATGTTAAAAAAAGAAATGCGCGTGGAGATGTTGATAAAAAGGATAAATAAAAATACATATTGGAATAATAATTATTATAGTTGCTTGTTAGTATTAGTCTTAATTTTACTTACGGCATAATATCAATAAGTAGCAGGCCACCACCATCCCTTCAGCTGTACTGGTATGGTGTCCAGCGAGTCCCAGTCCAGACTGACTGTGGTTGTCTCTGTACTTTTCTTTTCTATATAATAACAGCACCAATGGCTGCACATTTCCGCCAAATAGAGGCGGTATTAGAGTTGCTTGATGCTTATTATTAATAATATTATTATTCTGATGCTTTCCCAACAACAGAATAATATTCAGTACTGGCAGTCCTTCTCTCCTCTCTTTTACCGTTGTTCACCTACCTCGACCGTTTCTATATCTCTCTCGTTCTCTTTACCCCTCTCTCTTACTTTTTTCTTTCTTTCTTTCTTTCTTGTTTTCGTCATATATCGAGCTAACGGGTGTTTCCTTTTTTTTTTTCCTTCCCCGTGCTCCTATGCCAAGTTAAGTTGGACGAAGGTCAAGTTCTTGGTTTTGGACTTTTTCAAGGAACTAAAAAAAAAAAAAATAGGGAAAACTTCGTCCTCATTCTAAGAACGTGAAACTATTTTTGTGAGTATGTGTAAGTGGGGTGGGATAATTAATTAAAAAAAGAAAAAGAGAAATCAATATAGATAGAAATATACAAGCAAAACTCTGAAAAATTACAAAAAATAATTTTAATATATTTTAAATATTTATGTAAACTTAGATCAAATTTTAAAAATATCATCATCATCAAAATAACATTTAACGATAATGATGAGTGACATTTATTAACACTATTTTTTGTCAGTTTTCACTATAGCAAAATATAAATTTTATAATTATATATACACACATTAGTTTAGAATAAAAATTTATGTACCTAGATAAAAAATAATTTATGAAATTATATTTTTAAGTACTTGCAATTAATATAATAGATTATTTCAAAGCAATATTATTTATGTTTGTTTTATCACTACATTTAAAAGTAATATTGTAAGAATATTTTTATATGTTGTTTACTTCAATCATACTATATATATATATATATATATATATATATATATATATATATATATATATTCAATATATATATATATATATATATATATTCAATTATATATATATATATATATATATATATATATGAATCCAGCATGTGGAATTAGTAAATACTAAACACTTCAGATACTATACTTTGGTGCATGGATCAGTATTAACAAATTTAATATAGTAGAAAAGGAAATTGAACATAGACTAATAGGCTGTGTCAAAAGTAGTTTCACTCAACACCGTAAATTGCTACAAAACCAAAACATCAACAGAAAACAAAAGTTATATTCTTAAATTGCCTTGTCAGATTGAAACTTTCATATGGATGTCAAATCCTGCTCACTAATACCTAAATTGTCAGTTGTATACAGCATCTTTCTAAAATAAATGTTTAAAAAGGCTTTGAGCAAGTAAAGCCTGAGAGTCTGGGCAAATATCATCCTACTTTGAACATTGTGGACTGGCAATACAGATTCACAAACAAAAAAGGGTACCAAATAGCCAAAAGCACATCACTTGAGGACTACCAACAGTAGCAACAATTAAAACGGATAGTACATGTAACTCAAAGAGAAAATAATGACATAATGAAGATGTTGATAGTTCACACTACAGCAAATAAAAGGTTATGAAGGAGACCTCTAAGATCTCATTTTACAATTAAAATGGCTAGATCTAACTGTAAGTTCTATGCTAACAGTTTCTTTTCTTGCACTTCTTGCTTGTGGAACTCTCTTCCAGCTTCTTGCTTTCCACTCAAATTTGATCTTCAAAAATTAAATGCAATGTCAGCTGTTATCTTCTGTCTTCTTAATTTCACTACTTTTATTGTTCTCACACATTAACAATGTTTTGTTCCCATAAAATCACTGAAGTATCTGTCTATCTACATTATTCAGACTATTTCCCCATCTTTGTTGCCATATTTATCACAACATTTCAGCCGTTGTACACTCCGGCCTTCTTCAGTATCTGTCTATATTTCTGAGATGAGGTGTTATGTACACTATCTACATTATTCAGACTATTTCCCCATCTTTGTTGCCATATTTATCACAATGTTTCAGCCATTGTACGCTCCGGCCTTCTTCAGTTCGATATTCCAACCACCTGAAGAAGGCCGGAGCATACAACGGCTGAAACGTTGTGATGGTGAGGACAATAGTCTGAATAATGTAAATAAGATCACTGAAGTTAAGAAATGCTATGCCTGATTAGTACCTAGATGGATAACAACTTGGAAATAGCAGGTATTGTAAGCTTGGATGTGCAAGTGGTGTAAAGGATAATGGTTCGGAATTTTTAATCAGGAAAATGAGTTTAAGTTCCTGTTGGTTTTGTTGTATTGACTCATACAAAAGTACACTTGGAAAAGAGAAAAATCCAACAGTATTAGTGAATAACAAATAAAATAAAAATCTAGCATGAATTAATGAAAAGTAAAATAAAAAATGTATGAGATTAATAAAAAGTAAAATAAAAACCTAGTATTAACTGATAAAAAGTAAAATAAAAATCCAGTATGAATTAACAAAAACTAAAATAAAAATGTAGAATGAATTGACAAAAAATAAAATAAAATAAAATAAATATTAACTGATAAAAAGGAAAATAAAAATCCAGTATCAACTGATAAACAATCAAATAAAAATCCTGATGAATTAATAGAAAATAAAATGATAATTCAATATGAATTAATAAAAAGTAAAATAAAAAAAACAGTAAGAATTAATAAAATGTAAAATATAAATCCATTATTAACTGATAAAAAATAAAATCCAGTATGAATTAATAAAAAGCAAAAAAGATTACAGTATGAGTTAATAAAAAATAAAATAAATTCCAGTATTAACTGATAAAAAGTAAAATAAAAACCTCAGTATGAATTTAAAACAAGTAAAATAAAAATCCAGTTTTAATTCATAGAAAGTAAAATAAAAATTCAATATGAATTAATAAAACGTAAAATAAAAATTCACTATGAATTAATAACAAATAAAATTCCAGTATGATTAATAAAAAGTAAAATAAAAATCTATTATTAACTGATGAAAAGTAAAATAAAAATCTATTATTAACTGATGGAAAGTAAAATAAAAATAAAAATATTAAATTATAAAACTTAAAAGAAAAATCCAGCATGAATTAATAAAAAGTAAAAAAATAATTGAGTGTTAACTGATAAAAATAAAATAAAAATTCAATATTAACTGATAAAAAGTAAAATAAAATTCCAGTATGAATTAATAAAAAGTAAAACATATTACAGTATGAAATAATAAAAAGCAAAATAAAAATCCTGTATTAATTGATAAAAAATTAAAATAAAAATCTAGTATGAATTAATATAAAATAAAATAAAAATATGAATTAATAAATAGTAAAATAAAAATCCAGTATTAATTGATAGAAAGTAAAATAAAAATACAATATGAATTAATAAAATGTAAAATAAAAATCCAGTATGAAATAATAAAAAAGTAAAATAAAAATCTGATTAAAAGTAAAATAAAAATCCAATATTAACTGATAAGTAAAATAATAATCCAGTATGAATTAATAAAAAGTAAAATAAAAACCCAGCATTAACTGATAAAATGTAAAATAATTATCCTGTATTAATTAATAAAAATACAATAAAAATCCAGTATGAATTTATAAAAAGTAAAATAAAAATCTAGTATTAATTATAGGTTTTAAAAAATCTGGTGTTATAGGTTTCTAGCCATAAGCCATTAATACCCACTGCCTTAAAAATATGACAGTGGATATTAATAGGTTAAATAATAATTGGCAATAACATGAAGAAAAAAAGAAAATGGATTAATTTACAGCAGAAATAGTTTTTTTTAAAAAATGCTTGGTGATTTCTTTGAAATATCTAGGAAATGTTTTTTAATTTTTGTTATCATTTTCAATCAGTGACATTTAATGTACATATATTATAAAATATGGTATTTTTTTAATATATTGTAAAATTAGACTTTTTAAAAATATATTTTTTCCTTGATGTTTTGGTATCAACTAATGGGATCAGTAAAAACAAAAAAAAATTCCATCTGCCAACACTAAGTTTAATCACAAATTTGTTGTAAACAGTCCAGCAGGCAGCATAGTAATGAAAACGGGGTCAGAAATTCAACCTTCCCTTCGCAAAAAGCAACAGCCCTTATTCACTGAGCAATTTTTCTCATTCGCTATGCAAGTTAGAGATGAAAGAATATTAGCATAGTTTCTCTGATACTTAAAGTGGCAGATTTTTGCTAACAATTTTCTTTAATTTTCCTTTGGCAGACCACGCACAAAACATAAACTCTTATTCAAGGTATGTGATTTTCTCTTTCGTTACACTCCCTCCTGTCACATAGGTGACAACCATGCATTGGCCTCTTTACTCTTGAGTTTCTCTGAAGTGAGACGATTACTGGAGGAGATTGAATGGAATGTTCAGAATACTCGTCTCCTGAAGAGTCCTCTGGTCCAACAACCTCATGCACAGAGTCTTCACCATCTGAAGATGTACTCTGGCCCTACCTCCAATGGTGATTATCCTTTCACTTCCAGAGAACACTGCTAGTGTCACTTGCCAAAATGTCCAAACCTACACAGGGACACATTCTTTTCAGTATAGTGTATGAGCTGCTCATTCCAAATATATGCCCCACCCAGTACTGAGTTGAACACTGGCTCTGTGGGGCTTTTATCCACATACGATCACCCAGGTTGTATGCCTTGTTCTTTTACTCATTCAGTTGAGTGCATTGTGTCAATACCACAAAGCCAGATTTTGTACTGGTAAATCATGATGGCTGGCGCAGTTGAGGGTGACACATTATCTTTAGGGGGGATGCTGAGCCAATATACAGCTTCCATTACAGAACACTGTTTCCTGGCAGCAATTTTCTTGATGATGCAATGGCATTGCTTGATTATGCCATTTCCTGATGGGACGTATGCACAGCAAAACTGGAAGTGGACTCACCATGAATCAAAAAAATCTTTAAAGAGTTTACTGCAGCATGCAGTCTCATTGTCACTAAGAAGTTCTGTTGGAGGTCCACGTTCAAAGAATAACAACCTTAAGTGGTCAATCACACTTGCGGAATCCTGTTGACACAGACGTTGCCAAATAGTGAACCAGGCTGGGCCACAGAGTTAGATAGTGGTTTCCATTATGGTGGGTGATGTCTATTCCAACCTGGTGCATGCATTGCTCACTTTCAGCCATTGCACAGGTGGTGGGTTGATGGACTGGAACTCCTTGCATTCTCTGACCACCACTCTGATGGCAGCTTTGGATATGAAGGGATCAATCTGCCTCACAAAATATAGGGTCTGTTTTATACCTGAACGTCCACTTTGACAATGCACAGATTTTAGTAGATCTGAGTTGCAGTCATTTGCTGATGTTGCACAGACATGTCCCACCAGCTCTACCTCTTTCTTAATAGCATCAAGCCATCTCCGGGGGACCCTTGTTAAAGCATCCACCTTATTCTGGCTTGATTTGACCAGTTGCATAGCTGCTGATAAGTTGTATTCACTTACCAACTTTTCTAATGTGTCTAGCCGCCTTTGAATGAATCCTGGCCTTCCCCATATAAGTGACTGCTATCCACTTATGTGCACATGCCAAATTTGTAAACAAATGCAATGCTGTTGCATTCCATTGAAGGGCTATGGTTACCTCTTTAATGACAACGTCCAATTCTGATAGGTTGATATGTTGCAATTTCCTTCTTTGGACACAACCAACATGCGTCTTCCAGGACAATTCCATTGAGCTCAAGGGACACTCTTGTGACAAGGGAGCTCGCATTAACCCAGACTTTAAATTCACATCCATCAATGAAACATTTGGGGTCATCTTGACATACCCTGGTAATAACTTCCATTATCATGTTTCTAAGGGGAGCATCAGTTGTTTTGTCATCCCAGCTGGGAGTGACAACAGTCACCCTGTGTTTGATAAAGGCAGTCACATTGTAGATCCAGCCACCCAGAGGCACCAGCCATCATGAATGCTGTGCTATCTAAGGATGAGACAATTCGCCAAGTGACATCAACTTACATTGACGACATCTGCACCAGCAAAACCATAGTAGATGCTGCACATCTGAGACAGCATCTTGCTGAATTTGGGCTCAAATGTAAAAACCCAGAACAACTGGAGGACGGTGCTTGGCTTGCAGGCCTGGGTAGCATAATATACTTTACTGGAAAAATGGAATTGAACTCCCAGAGATTCCTGGACACATTACATGAAGCAGCGTGTTCTCATTATGTGGGAAACTAGTAGGACATTTTCCTCTGCTGCCATCAACGTGAAGGGATGTGCAGTGGGTTGGCACAAAAGTCACCTCCCAATGTACAATGTGTTAAATGTCAGAAATTAGGCCACATTGCCACTAGGTGTCCAGGAAATGGAATGAGGGACACAACATCAGTTCCAGTATCTTCCTCCCACAGAGCATGAAAGAGGCACTCACTGTGATTAAGGTGCACATCAATAGGATAACACACACTACTTTAGTAGATTCAGGCTGCTCTTGGTCACTCATGAATGAATCAATCTGTCAGCAGTGGTGAACACAAAAGATGGACGTAGTAATAGCCAATGGAAAGGCTTTCAGGAATTGAGGAGTCTTCATGATCTCATAATTTGCAGACCAGTTCCACATTCTTGATCCACTCAACCACAGGCTGTCCAGTCTTATCACAAAGGAATTCGGGGACCTGTTTTATGTTGAACAGTCTTTATGCGATCTTGCAAGAGACAAAGTAATGCCGAAATAGCTTGTTTGGGTATCAACCAATAGGGTCAGTAGAAACAAAAAAAGCTGTGTGCCAACACTAAGTTCAATCACAAATCTTAAGAATATTAAAAGGATGAAAATCACATTGGTAAAGCTTTTATTTGTTTTAACTTTAAAAACAAAAAAAATACCATGTCCCTTTTGGACAAAGGTGACCACACCTCTCACAGCTTCCAGCTATTCAACCCATAGCTAGTAGGAGAAGAGTTAGATTCATACCTTTCCCAAAGATATTTGCACATAAGTAAAAGTAACGAACCCAACGGGAATTCAAACTCAACACTGATTTCTCATTCCAAGCTGATATCCATTACACCAGATCACACATCCAAAATTTAATTGAATGATATTAAATAATTGAAACAAATTCTTCTGCCCCACCCCCGGCACCCAAAAAAGGAGAGAAATTAATAAAATCAGTTGCAGTAAGAATATTAAAAGGAAAGAAAATCACTTTGGTAAAGTTTTGATTTGTTTTAACTTTAAAAACAAAAAAAAATCACATGTTCCTTTAGGACAAAAGTGACCACACCTCTTACAGCTTCCATTTCTTTAATACCAGCAAATTGTAAATGGCTGTTCTTGAGTAATACATTTTAATAAAATAATGACCTTTTTCACATTTCTCAGTACTAGGTTCTATAGGCCTCCCCTACTTTAGTCTCAAGGACATAGAATCAAGGTATTGACCCCAGGCATCACCAAAACTTTGCACATCACTGACCCTAACTGTATACAATAATGGATCATATACAATATAGGTGAACAATTCAACTATAAAAATGGAAAAAAAATACAATGTATCTAAATACAATTTAGAGACATGTTCTAATAAATCATTCCATCTTAAATAAATCAACAATGTTTTGCCGCAATTTTTAACATCAACTTGAGATTCTTCTTGATAAAATGTTGAATAATTTGAACACATTCAATGACATCAAAATCGGCGAAAACTTTTCATCTTCTAATAGTCAGCTGTGCCTAGTTTAACTAGCAACGTATATAAATGTAGGTGAAAAAAAAACAAATGTTGATAAGATACTGTTTCCTGACACAGCTTAACTTTTGGTGATTGACGCTGATATAATGCAACAAAATAAACACGTGACATTAACACCATTGCATTAACTTAGCTTCATTTACCAGTGCAATGTTAATATAGGGGACCCTACCAGGATGCTGAAATCTGGCACAAGGGAACAAAAAGGTCAGGATATGCTGCAGTAGCATGCAGAAGTGAGGGAGGCAGTGAGTGCAACAGCTTCGGGCATCCATATCGGGTGGGCATCCATTCAAAGAGTGAAATAAAAGTTTAGTTTATATTTAATTTGAATGAAGTACTTATTTAATGTTTCATCTGTTTTACATCTTTAAAATGACTTCCTTTCTCACATTTCTCAGTAATAGGCTCTATAGCTCCCCTCCCCTACTTGGGTCTTAGGGGGGCATAGAATCAAATATCATCACCCGGGCATCACCAAACATCATCAAATCTCTGCAGGTCAATAGAAGGAATAAATATTATCATTTTGAGCTAAAAGGAAAGCAGCTGAAATTTTGGTTAACACACATGTTGACTGCTTACTCAATAGCAAGTGTATTACATGTTTGTGTATAGTAGAGAAGAGTGGGGTTGATTCTCATTAGTTCAGAAAGGGTGAATCATATTAATGATAATTATAGTCTTTATAACTATTTTACTATGTTTATTTATAATAGTATAGTTATTTTAATGGACACAAGTTTAATGTCTTGATTTTGTAACAACTTGCGAAGTCGGGCAAAGAAAAGCACAGCCTGAAAAGAGCAAAATTGATAAATAGGATGGTCTTAATAAGATCAGTTGAAGAGATGGGGTCAGAAAATTTCCTTAAAAATTCCCCCCCTCCACTGCTTCGATGAGACATAAAGGAGTAAGTTCACAGCCCCCACATACAAACAAACACGTGTGTATATAATGCATTGAGAGAGTGACAAAGAAAATTTAATAAATAAACATTTTTTTGCATAAAATAAATGCATTTTTCATGATTAGATCATATATATATTATGAAATGGACTAAGTCCAACAATTATTTTCATATACTTATTGTTTATACGTTATTTTTATAGATACAAATATTTAAGTAAATGCTCTGTTTATGATAAACAGAACATTTACCGGCCTGAATGTCCAAGAAATGTCAAAGAAAATATGTGTCCTCTGAATCGAACCTGTATCCTACACGGAAACGCTGATTATAGCCTTTACGTGAATGCCATTTAGCGGGCAGCTGGGCTGGTGACAAATTACTTAATTTAGACTTTAATTTCCCATGATTTTCTTCAAATGTCAGACAAACTGCTTTTATTGAATCTTAATGTTGACAAATGATGTCATATATTAAGAAATGGACTAAATCTAACAATTATTTTAATATATTTATTGTTTATATGTTAATTTTATAGATACAAATATTCAAGTAAATGCACTGTTTATAATAAACAGTATTAAAAACATTTAATGGCCTGAATGTCGAAGAAATTTCATAGAAATTCCATGTTATAATGCAGTCTTTTTATACCAATTCCTGAATTCTCACTTCCTCATTGTCAACTTTATAACTTGTTATTATAACGCCCTTGTTATAACACACACTTTCTCATTTCGTAATTCATTAACATATTTACTCTTTTTGATATTCATTAGGCTGTGAAAATGCCGTAACGCCTGTATCATTATTATAAAGACTTACACCAATATGACTACCACACATCCTCATACCATGGAACACTTTATTTGTATTGATAAGCCTATAGAGTCATCGGAACGTGTACTTTAACTCCACAACATTAATCAATCCTAATTGTTTGCTTGATTTTATATGAGAATTCACACTGATAAATGTTCAACCCTGTGTTTTTCTTCCTAAAATATTTTCAAAAATACTGCAATGACAAGTAATTTTTAAACTTTACTGGAAATAACATATATTTTATATGTCTATTAGATTATATATTTAGGTCTCATATCATTCATACTGTTCAATTAGTTAAATATAAATAAATTGAAAATACTCCAACTGTTATAGCTTGTGTATTTGCTAAAAGCATTCAACTTTCCGTTCTAGTTGTTGTCCATTTATCATATGAGCTACCATATCAAAACAAATTCCACTTCCCGTACGATCACTAAAGTTAACAGTTTCTTTTCTCACATGGTCCTGTAGAACTTCCGTTTTGTTTTTTTTTTTTTGATAACATCCCGGTAATTCAAAAATTTAAATATAACATCATTTGCCATCTTCTATCTTCTTAAACCCCATTTATCCTTTGCTCAGTCCCCACTATACCCAATCTTTTCTCTCGCCTTCACTATCTGTAACTAGTGGCATTCCCACATTGCTAGGGGTGAAATGATTAAAAAAAGTATGTTTAAATGTTAGATATTGTGTTATTAAATAGTAATATTCTAAGTATGTTTAAATGTTAGATATTGTCTTTTTAAATAATATTCTTTCTAAATAGATTTAAATGTTAGACATTGTATTTTTAAATAGTAATATTCTGTTTAAAAAATCATACAAGAATACAGAGTTACTTGTATTAATAGATTTTTTCAAAGAAATAAAAATTTAAGTAATACATAAACATATCATTAAGTCTGTAATTTATTGATGAATAAAAAACATTTCATTTTCAAAACAAATATTTATTTTTCAACAGATTTTATTTTCTTTAATTGATTTTGCCCCAAACATGACAGTAAATCCACTGATGCACAAGGGGTTTCTGGGTGAAGAAGAGTTAGAAATAGAAACATTGCTAAGGAGTAAGAACAAAAGAAGAAGAGTAATCAGGAGGAGAGTAGTTAGCAATTGACATTGTATTTAAATTTTTACAGATTAAATTTGGCTGGAAATCATGGAGCTGGAAAAAAGTTGCACAAGAAGTGTGAGAAAAGAGACTGTTAACAAAGAATTTACAGTTACATCTTGATGAGACTAATGAAAAAATAATAGGTTATATGCATTGACAAAAAAAGAAAATAAGACAGAACATGCTCTGTCACTAACTACCTTAAACTCTGGTGAGGTCTATTCTTAAATCACACAACTACACTAGGTGTTGCTGTTTGGTTTCAAACCATGTAAATAAATTTATCAGCCTGATGACTACTGGTTTTGAATTCAGAGTTGTCCATCTCAAAGACTGGTTATCAACACCTCAGTTAGGGGTTAAATATTAGAATATTTTCATTTTAGAAATATAATAAAATATTTAAAAATAATAATAATAAACAAACACAAAAAATACAAACCATATATATATATATATATATATAAAAGTATAAATATATTTATATATCGATTTTATTATATTTATATAATGAAATACTTAATGGCAAAATAAAAAATTTTTTTATCTCACCCATATAAATATATTCTTTATATAAATCCGCCCTTACATTTAATACATATTTACATATCTGTCATACAACATGTATATATATATATATTTAACAGAGATATATCATTTATATTTTTTTTATATATATATATATATTTTTCGGAAGGATGTGTATGGAATATATATATTTCCCACGTTATAGGTGTTCATCAATATATTTTGTTCGAGTATATAAATTTACTATATATTGTATAGCGATAGATCTATAACAAAACACACAACCAACGGTGTCTTCCCCAAAAAAAAATAAAAGCTATTCCTTTAAAATTGAACATTTGGTAATGATCAAATGAATTTTGAAAAAAAAAAATAAATAAAAAAAAAATAAAATATGAACATGAAAATCTGCATAAAAATGATTAAAACTTTATTTATTCAAAGTCCCAATGCCCAAATCATTTGAAATAGATACACGATGTAATCAACATATGCTAAAAAACATTTTTTTCAATAAATGATGTAGAGCAGAACCTAGTCAAACCTTGATTTTCTAAAATTTAAATGGGATTACTAATCAATTTCAATGCTAAATTAATTCATTTTAAGCTTTTTAAAGAGGTAAAGAAAACTGTTTACTTATTTCTTATAAACAAAATATTCAGACCACGTGAATTTATTGGTTTAAAAAAAAAAAAAACAAAAAAATATCAATGAAAATATGGAGAAGAAATTTATTTGAAATGATATAAAAGGGAGGGGTAATTTAATTAACGCAGGCAAAAAACGGTTAAATAATTATATAATCTGGGAAAATTTCAATTCCAATGATTTCTTCTATGTCTGTATATATATATATATATATATATATATATATATATATATATATATATATATATATATATATAATTTTAATTTCTGTGTTTTAGGCAGTTCTTTTCATTCATATAATTTCATTTAATGAAAACTCTAACATTTTTTAGGCATTTAAAACAACATGCCTGCCCATACACACAATTCCGTAAAATACTTGTCGAAAAACACAATTATACTTCGACATGAAAACAATAGACAAAAACTAAAAATATTGAAGCATTATACATCAAACAGTTGAAACCCAACCTAAACAAAATCAATTATGGCATCTCTACAAATATTCTTAAATGTCTATAATTGGTAACAGAAGCCATTGGTTTATACCAACGGCTTTCCAATACTTCATACTTCTCCAATTCACTCTCATGTGGTCATGTGTGGCGTCATGAGATGCGGTGCGATTTTCGCTTCTAGCATCTTATATGCGCATGTTTATCATTGCTTAGAAATCATCTATGTAAACATTGACAGACTATCATCACTGTCTTGTCTGTATATTGCTTAATATGTTGTAATTAACATCTTTGATAATGGCTTAAGTAAGCCGAAAGCTTAGATTGTATTAAAAAAATATGGATCAATATTGTGAATTTCTTTCTTCGTTCAACGATAATGTTATTAAACTTATCAGACGTTACGAAAAAATTTACATAAAATAAATAGACAACACTTGTCTATATTATTTAATGAAACGTGTATAAATATATATGTATATATATATATATATATATATATATATATATATATATATATATATATATATATATATGTATATAAAGCAGTTAAATTTTGAAATAATCAAAATTGCATTCATTGGTTGTTTTGAAATACAGTTTAAATTTAAAAAATATCAATCAATCTGCATTTCTTGTCAAATTTGTTGCATATTTTTCATGGTAATTTAAAAAACATTTGTTTTTAAATTATATCATATGTGCCTTTTGATATGCATTTTCGATATAGGCAATATTATGGACTTTCATATAAGCAAAATAATGCAGATCAGGCATTCAAAGTTTATTCCATTTTCAGTTATAATCCTATACAATAGACTTAAGGACATCTGACTTCTGGTTCTTCTTAAACCTGTCTTTTTTTAAAAATTTATCTGATTGCATTGAGCATAAATCAAAATTTATTCCCTACCACTAGGGATCCCTTCGAATTCTTTTCAATCTGTTTAAATTTTCATGCCTCATGGAAGACCTTTATGTCATCATAAATACCAGTTCACCAAAAAACAGTCTTCATAGAGTTTACCAGTTATCCATACCAATATTGCACAAAATAATAACTTTTAATAATTTTTAAAACAAATCATTTATTGGGCTAATTTTTTCCATTTCTAATTTTAAAACATTATTTTTGGAATTTGTTTATCTGCCATATTTCGGAAAAGATTTTTAATCCATTTTAAAAATGTTCTTGTGTATAATATACGTCCATAAATAGAAAGTATTTTTGACCCTTTTAGAACAGTATCAGGATGAAAAGACATCCAGTGGATTTCAAGCACAGACTGATGAAAATGATCCAGAATTTCAGATGTCTAAACAGTCTACCCATGTCAACGTTAATATAATGTTTTAAATCATTAAAACATTTTTTTTGCATTTTTTGTTTGTTTGTTTTTTCATTGTTATTTTTTTCGATATACTGTCAGATCTATATCCATATATTTTGATTATATATATATATATATATATATATATATATATATATATATATATATATATAATATATATATATAAATATAAATATATATATATATATATTTATATATATATATATATATATATATATATATATATAAATAATATATATAAATATATACAAATATATATATATATATATATATATAAATACATACATATATATATATATATACACATATATATTTACATATATATATATATATATATATATATATACACATATATATATATAAATATTTATATAAATAATATAAAGATTTAAGAATATATATATCAAAAAAAATCTTCATATATATATATATTTTATATTAATATAATTTAAAATCCTTAAAATATATATTTTAAATAAAATAATATTTTTTTATAACAATTTTAAAAAAAAATTATAAAAAAAACAGAAATTTTTAAAAAGATTTTTTTTTATTTAATTTGATTTAAATTAAATATTTATGGATCATAAATACAAAAATTATAAAAAAAACTTTTTTTTCATTTGTCATCAATACAAAATACCTGGATATAATTTCAAAACATTAAAAAAATAAAAAAAAGATCATAAATACAAAAAAAACAATATTTAAAAAAACCCCATTTTAAAAAAAAAAAAAAATGAAAAATTATCATAAATATTCGAACTTGAATTGTAAAAAAAAACAAAAAAAACATCATCAGATCAAACTATAAAAACCCTGTCAATATACAAACAGATTTTTAAATAAAATAATTACTTTGGTAAAAAAATAACAAAAACAGATCATTAAAAAATAAATTTTTTTTGAAAAAAAAAAAACAGATTTAAATAAAATAATCATGTAATTTGGTAAAAAAAAAAAATAAAAAATTGAAATATTTTAAAAAAATTTAAAACAGATCATAAATTTTAAATATCAAAACTGAATTTCGGTAAAAAAAAAAAAAAATAAATTTATCAAAATACAAAACAGATCATAAATACAAAATTAATTTTGTAAAAAAGAAAAAAAAATAATAAAAAAACAGATCATAAATTACTTTGGTAAAAAAAAAAACAAAAAATAATTCATTAAATTCTGTAAACAGATCCATAAATATAAACTACTTTTAAAAAAAAAAATTTGAAAATCAGACAAAAAAGATCATAAATAAAAATTAAAAATAAAAAAAAGATCAAAATAAAAAAATACATTTTTAAAAAACAGATCATAAATAAAAAAACAAAACAGATCATTAAATACAAAACTACTTTTAAAAAAAAAACAAAAAAACAGATCATAAATACAAAACAGATCATAAATACAAAATTTACTTTGGTAAAAAAAAAAAAAAAATAAATACAAAAGATCATAAATTCTTTTTCATAAAAAAAAGAACAAAACAGATTATAAAAACAGAAACCCTCATAAAGGAACCATTTTGGTAAAAAAAAAAAAAAAATCATAAATCATTTCATAAAAAAAAACAGATTGATTTTCAAAAAAAATAAAAATTCAAAACAGATCATAAATGGTAAAAAAAAAAACAAAAAAAGATCATAAATACAAAACAGAAAACAAATAGATTCTTAAAAAATAAAAAATTTTTTTTACAAAAAAAATTTAAAAAAACACATTTCAAAAAAAATTAAAAAAAACAGATCATAAATACAAAAGTGGTAAATACAAACTTTTTAAAAACGAAAAACAGATTTATCAATAAAAAACAGATTCTAAATACAAAACTACTTTAAAAAAAAACAAAAAATACAAAACAGATCATAAATACAAAACAGATTGGTAAAAAAAAAAAAAAAAAACTTTTTTGGTTAAAATGTCCAAATTTTACAAAACAGATCATAAATGAAAAACAAAAACACAAAACAATTTTAAAAAAATAAAAAACAGATTTTTACAAAAAATACTAAAATTAAACTTTTTGAAAAAAAAAAAAAAAAAAAAAAAAAACAGATCAAATATAAAACAAAACAGATTAAAAAAAAAAAATACAAAAAATATTCTTTTGGTAAAAAAAAAAAAAAAACAGATTTAAATAAATTTTGTTCATTATAAATTTGGTTAAAAAACCCTTCAAAAACAGATCATTGGAATAAAAAAAAAACAGATCATAAATACAAAACAGATCACTTTGGTAAAAAAAAAAAAAAACAGATCATAAAAAAAAAAAGAAAATACAAAATACTTTTAAAAAAAATTACAAAAAAACAGATCATAAATACAAAACAGATCATAAATACAAAACTACTTTGGTAAAAAAAAAACAAAAACTTTTCATAAATAAAAACCATTTAAATACAAAACTAAAAAAAAATAAATAAATATAAAAAATATATATATCATAAAAAAAATCAAAAACAGATCATAAATACAAATTATCAAAACCATTTTCAAAACAAAAAAAAAAAACAGATCATTTTGATACAAAAACAGATCATAAAAAAAAACTAACTTTGGTAAAAAAAAAACAAAAAAAAACAGATCATAAATACAAAACAGATCATAAATACAAAAAATAAAATCCTTTCTTTGGTAAAAAAAAAAAAACAGAAAAAAAAAAAAAAACAGATCATAAAACAAAACTAAAAACAAAAAAAAAAATAAACAGATCAAAATTGAAAACTAAAAACACTGTCTAAAAAAATTTACAAAATAAAACAGAATACTTACATAAAACTACTTTTAAAAAAAAAAAACAACAAAATAAATAAAAACAATCACAAAACTATTTATAAAAAAAAAAAACAAAAACAGATCATAAATACAAAACAGATCATAAATACAAAACTACTTTGGTAAAAAAAAAAAAACCAAAACAGATCTAAATAAAAACTACAAAAAAAAGATCATAAATACAAAACAGATTTAAAAAAAAAAAACAGAAAAAAAAAAATATCATAAATACAAAACAGATCATAAATACAAAACTACTTTGGTAAAAAAAAAAAAAACAAAAAAAAAACAAAATACAAAACTACTTTAATCAAAAGATCACAAAACTACTTTAAATACAAAAACTACTTTGGTAAAAAAAAATCAGAAATACAAACAGATCATAAATACCAAAACTTGGTAAAAAAAAACAGATCAAAAAAAAACAGATCATAAATACAAAACTATTTTGGTAAAAAAAAAAAAAAAAACTCATAAATACAAAACACTTTAAAAACTACTTTGGTAAAAAAACAGATCATAAATACAAAACAGATCATAAATACAAAACTACTTTGGTAAAAAAAAAAAAAAACAGATCAAAATACAAAACAGATCATAAATACAAAACTACTTTGGTAAAAAAAAAAACTGGTGAAAATTCCAAAAAAAAAACAGATCATAAATACAAAACTGGTCTTTGGTAAAAACAAAAAAAAAACAGATCACTACTTTGATAAAAAAAAAAAAAAAAAAAAAAACAGATCATAAATACAAAACAGATCATAAATACAAAACTACTTTGGTAAAAAAAAAAAAAAAACAGATCATAAATACAAAACAGATCATAAATACAAAAACTACTTTGGTAAAAAAAAAATAAAAAAAAACAGATCATAAATACAAAACAGATCATAAATACAGAACTACTTTGGTAAAAAAAACAGATCATAAATACAAAACAGATCATAAATACAAAACTACTTTGGTAAAAAAAAAAAAAAAACAGATCATAAATACAAAACAGATCATAAATACAAAACTACTTTGGTAAAAAAAAAAAAAAAAAAACAGATCATAAATACAAAAAAAAGATCATAAATACAAAAAAATACTTTGGTAAAAAAAAAAAAAAAACAGATCATAAATACAAAACAGATCAAATAAAAACTACTTTTTGGTAAAAAAAAAACAAAAAATACAAAACAGACTTAAATACAAAACTATTAAAAAAAAAACAGATCATAAATACAAAACAGATCATAAATACAAAACTACTTTGGTTTGGTAAAAAAAAAAAAAAAAAAAAACAGATAAATACAAAACAGAAAAAAAAAAAAAAAAAACAGATCATAAATACAAAACAGATTAAAAAAACAAAAAAAACAGATCATAAATACAAAACAGATCATAAATAAAAACTACTTTGGTAAAAAAAACAAAAAAACATCATAAATACAAAACAGATCATAAATACAAAAACTACTTTGGTAAAAAAAAAACAAAAAACAGATCATAAATACAAAACAGATCATAAATACAAAACTACTTTGGTAAAAAAAAAAAAAAAAACATATCAAAATACAAAACAGATCATAAATACAAAACTACTTTTTAAAAAAAAAAAAAAAACAGATCAAAATACAAAACAGATCAAATAAAAAAACAAAAAAAAAAAAACAGAAATAAAAAACAAAACTAAAACTTTAAAAAAAAAAAAAAAACAGATCATAAATACAAAACAGATCATAAATACAAAACTACTTTGGTAAAAAAAAAAAAAACAGATCATAAATACAAAACAGATCATAAATACAAAACTACTTTGGTAAAAAAAAAAATAAATACAAAACAGATCATAAATACAAAACAGATCATAAATACAAAAAAAAGATCATAAATAAAAACAGATCATAAATACTTTTAAAAAAAAAAAAAACAGATCAAAATACAAAACAGATCATAAATACAAAACTACTTTTGGTAAAAAAAAAATCTTAAATAAAAACAGATCATAAATACTAAAAAAAAAAAACAGATCATAAATACAAAACAGAATACAAACTAAAAAAAAAAAAAAAAAAAAAAAAAAAGATCAACAGAAGGTAAATAAAAAAAAACAGATCATAAATAAAACAAAACTACTTTGGTAAAAAAAAAAAAAAAAACAGATCATAAATACAAAACAGATCATAAATACAAAACTACTTTGGTAAAAAAAAAAAAACAGATCATAAATACAAAACAGATCATAAATACAAAAACTACTTTTGGTAAAAAAAAAAAAAAAACAGATCATAAATACAAAACAAACTATAATAAAAAAAAACAAATAAATACAAAACAGATAATAAATAAAAAAAAAAAAAAAAAAAACAGATCATAAATACAAAACAGATCATAAATACAAAACTACTTTGGTAAAAAAAAAAAAAAACAGATCATAAATACAAAACAGATCATAAATACAAAAAAAAAAACAGAACACATTTAAATAAAAACAAAAAAAAAAAAAAAACAGATCATAAATACAAAACAGATCATAAATACTTTTAATACAAAAACTAAAAAAAAAAACAGAAATAAAAAAAAAAAATACAAAACTAAATGGTAAAAAAAGATTATAAAACAATAAATGAAAAACAAAAATGGTAAAAAAAAAAAAAAAACAGATCATAAATACAAAAATCAGGTAAAAAAAAAAAAGAAAAAAAATAAAACTAAACAGATCATAAATACAAAACTACTTTTGGTAAAAAAAAAAAAAACAGATCATAAATACAAAACAGATCATAAATACAAAACTACTTTGGTAAAAAAAAAAAAAAACAGATCATAAATACAAAATAGATCATAAATACAAAACTAGATTGGTAAAAAAAACAAAAGATCATAAATACAAAACAGATCATAAATAAAAAACTACTTTGGTAAAAAAACAGATCATAAATACAAAACAGATCATAAATACAAAACTACTTTGGTAAAAAAAAAAAAAATCATCAAAATACAAAACAGATCATAAATACAAAACTACTTTGGTAAAAAAAAAAAAAAAACAGATCATAAATAAAAACAGATCAAAATACAAATTACAGATCATAAAAACAAACAAAAAAAAAAATCAAAAAAACAGATCATAAAAAAAACACTTCATAAAAAAAAAAAAACAGATCATAAATACAAAACAGATCATAAATAAAAACTAAAAAAAAAAAGAAAAAACAGATCAAAATACAAAACAGATCATAAAAACAAAACTAAAAAAAAAAAAACAAATCATAAATACAAAACAGATCATAAATACAAAACTACTAGGTAAAAAAAAAAAAAAACAGATCATAAATACAAAACAGATCATAAATACAAAACTACTTTGGTAAAAAAAAAAAAAAACAGATCATAAATACAAAACAGATCATAAATACAAAACTACTGTAAAAAAAAAAATAAGATTAAATACAAAACAAATCAAAATAAAAAACTATTTGGTAAAAAAAAAAAAAAAACAGATCATAAATACAAAACAGATATAAATACAAAACTTTTGGTAAAAAAAAAATTGGCTCAGATCATAAATACAAAACAGATCATAAATACAAAAAAAAAAAATTTTGATCATAATGAAAACTAAAAAAAAAATAAAAAAAAACAGATCAAAAAAAACAGATCATAAATACAAACTATAAAAAAAAAAAAAAAAAAGATCAAAAATACAAAAAAGATCAAATAAAAATACAAAACAGATATATAAATATAAAACTGAAAAAACTTTGGTAAAAAAAAAAAAAAAAGATCATGAATAAAAACAGATCATAAATACAAAACTACTTTTGGTAAAAAAAAAAAAAAACAGATCAGAAAATAAAAACAGATCATAAATACAAAACTACTTTGGTAAAAAAAAAAAAAAACAGATCATAAATACAAAACAGATCATTAAATACAAAACTAAACTTTGGTAAAAAAAAAAAAGATAAATACAAACAGATCTAAATAAAAAACATTTTTTGTAAAAAAAAAACAAAAAAACAGATCATTTACTGTAAAAAAAAAAAAAAAAAACAGATCATAAATACAAAACAGATCATAAATACAAAAACTACTTTTGGTAAAAAAAAAAAAAAAATAAGATATAAAACAGATCAACAAAACAGATAAATACAAAACTACTTTTGGTAAAAAAAAAAAAAAAAACAGATCATAAATAAAAACAGATCATAAATACAAAACTACTTTGCTAAAAAAAAAAAACAAAAAAAACAGATCAAAATACAAAACAGATCATAAATACAAAACTACTTTGGTAAAAAAAAAACAGATCATAAATACAAAACAGATCATAAATACAAAACTTACTTTTTTAAAAAAAAAAAACAAAAAAAAAACAGATCATAAACCAAAACAAAACAAATCATAAATACAAAACTACTAAAAAAAAAAAAAAAAAAAAAAATAAAAACATATCATAAAATACAAAACAGATCATAAATACAAACAGAACAAATGGTAAAAAAAAAAAAAAAAACAGATCATAAATAATCAAAACAGATCATAAATACAAAACTACTTTGGTAAAAAAAAAAAAACAGATCATAAATACAAAACAGATCATAAATACAAAAACTACTTTTTAAAAAAAAAAAAAAACAGATCATAAATACAAAACAGATCATAAATACAAAACTACTTTGGTAAAAAAAAAAAAAAAAAAAATCAAAATACAAAAAAAAAAAAAGAATACAAAACAGATCATAAATAAAAAAAAAAAACAGATCATAAATATATAAATACAAAACTTCATAAATACAAAAAACTAAAAAAACAGATAAAAAAAAAAAACAGATCAAAAATACAAAAACTCACAAATACAAAAATAAAAAAAAAATCTAAAACAAATCAGAAATAAAAAAAAAAAAAAAACAGATCATAAATACAAAACAGATCATAAATACAAAACTACATGGTAAAAAAAAACAAAAAAAACAGATCATAAAAAAAAACAGATCATAAATACAAAACAGATCATAAATAAAACTAATTTGGTAAAAAAAAAAAAAAACAGATCAAAATACAAAACAGATCATAAATACAAAAATACTTTGGTAAAAAAAAAAAAAAAAACAGATCATAAATACAAAACAGATCATAAATACAAAACTACTTTTTTCGTAAAAAAAAAAAAAAACAGATCATAAATACACAAACAGATCATAAAACAAAACTACTTTTGGTTTGGTAAAAAAAAACAGATCAAAATAAAAACAGATCATAAATACAAAACTAGATCAAAAAAAACAAAAAAAACAGATCATAAAATACAAAACAGATCATAAATACAAAAAAAAAAAAAAAAAAAAAAACAGATCAAAAATACAAAACAGATCAAAAAAAAACTACAGATAAAAAATAAACAAAAAACAGATCATTACAAAACAGATCAAAAAAAAAAAAAAAAAAACAGATCATAAATACAAAACAGATCATAAATACAAAAACTACTTTTAAAAAAAAAAAAAAAAAACAAAAAAGAAAAACAGATCACTCATAAATACAAAAAAAAACAGATCATAAAAACAGATCAAAAAAAAACTACTTTGGTAAAAAAAAAAAAAAAAAAACAGATCATAAATAAAAAAAATCATAAATCAAAACTAATAAAAAAAAAAAAAAAAACAGAATAAAAAAAAACAGATCATAAATACAAAACTCTTTAAAAAAAAAAAAAAAAAGATCAAAATACAAAACAGATCATAAATACAAAATTACTTTGGTAAAAAAAAAAAAAAAACAGATCATAAATACAAAACAGATCATAAATACAAAACTACTTTGGTAAAAAAAAAATCATAAATAAAAAAACAGATCATAAATACAAAACTAAAAAAAAAAAAAAAGATCATAAATACAAAACTAGATTTGGTAAAAAAAAAAAGATCAAAACAGAAACAGATCATAAATACAAAACAGATCATAAATACAAAACTACTTTGGTAAAAAAAAACAAAAAACAGATCAAAATACAAAACAGATCATAAAAACAAAAAAAAAAAAAAACAGATCATAAATACAAAAAATAGATCATAAATACAAAACTACTTTGGTAAAAAAAAAAAGATCAAAAAATAAAACACATCATAAATAAAAACTACAAAAAAAACAAAAACATCATAAATACAAAACAGATTTTAAATACAAAAACTATTTTTCAAAAAAAAAAAAAACAGATCATAAATAAAAAACAGATCATAAATAAAACTACTTTGGTAAAAAAAAAAAAAAAACAGATCATAAATACAAAACAGATCATAAATACAAAATTACTTTGGTAAAAAAAAAATATAAAAAACAGATCAAATAAATACAAAAACAGATCATAAATACAAAACTATACTTTATAAAAAAAAAAAAAACAGATCATAAATACAAAACAGATCATAAATACAAAAAAAACTTAAAAAAAAAAACAAAAAAGATCAAAACAAAACAGATCATAAATACAAAACTACTAAATCAAAAAAAAAATTTTAACAAAAACTAGATAAAAAATACAAAAACAGATCATAAATACAAAACAGATCATAAATTGGTAAAAAAAAAAAAAAAAAAAAAAAACAAAAACAGATAAAAACAAAACAGATCATAAATACAAAACTACTTTGGTAAAAAAACAAAAAAAAAAACAGATCATAAATATAAATTTAACAGATCATAAATACAAAACAGATCATAAATACTTTGGTAAAAAAAAAAAAAAAAAACAGATCATAAATACAAAACAGATCATAAAAACAAAAAACTAATTAAAAATAAAAAAAAACAGATCAAAAAACAAAACTACTCATAAAAAAAAAACAGATCAAAAAACAGATCATAAATACAAAACTTTTGGTAAAAAAAAAAAAAACAGATCATAAATAAAAACAGATCATAAATACAAAACTACTTTTGGTAAAAAAAACAAAAAAACAGATCATAAATACAAAACAGATCATAAATACAAAACTATGGTAAAAAAAAAAAACAAAAAATAAAAACAGATCATAAATAAAAAAAACAGATCATAAGATCATACAATAAAACTACTTTGGTAAAAAAAAAACAGATCATAAATACAAACAGATCATAAATACAAAACTACTTTGGTAAAAAAAAAAACAAAAAAAAACAGATCATAAATACAAAACTAAATTTTAAAAAAAACAGATCATAAATACAAAACTACTTTTCATAAAAAAAAACTACTTTGAAAAAAAAAACCAGATCATAAATACAAAAACAAAATCATAAATACAAAACTACTTTGGTAAAAAAAAAAAAACAAAAAAACAAAACAGATAATAAATAAAAACTACAAAAAAAAAAGATCGAAAAAAACAGATCAAAATACAAAATTACTTTTGGTAAAAAAAAAAAAAAAAAAAAGATCATAAATACAAAACAGATCATAAATACAAAACTACTTTGGTAAAAAAAAAAAAAACATATCAAAATACAAAACAGATCAAAATACAAAACTACTTTGGTAAAAAAAAAAAAAAAAACAGATCATAAATACAAAACTAGATCAAAAAAAAAACAGATAAATACAAAACAGATCAAAATACAAAACTTTTGGTAAAAAAAAACAAAAAAAACAGATCATAAATACAAAACAGATCATAAATACAAAAAAACTTTGGTAAAAAAAAAACAGATCATAAATACAAAACAGATCATAAATACAAAACTACTTTGGTAAAAAAAAAAAAAAACAGATCATAAATACAAAACAGATCATAAAACAAAAACTACTTTATAAAAAAAACCAAAAACAAAATAGATCATAAATACAAAACTAAAAAACAAACAAAAAACAGATCATAAATAAAAAACTACTTTGGTAAAAAAAAACAAATAAAAAAACAGATAAAAAAAAACAAAAAACAGATCATAAATACAAAACAGATCATAAATAAAAACTACTTTGGTAAAAAAAAAAAAACAGATCATAAATACAAAACAGATCATAAATACAAAACTACTTTGGTAAAAAAAAAAACAAAAAAAGATCATAAATACAGATCATAAATACAAAATTACTTGAAAAAAAAAAACAAATACAAAAATAGATCAAAAAAAAAAATAAAAAAAAAAAAACAGATCATAAATACAAAACAGATCATAAATACAAAACTAAAAAAAAAAAAAAACAGATCATAAATACAAAACAGATCATAAATACAAAACTATTTTGGTAAAAAAAAAAAAAAACAGATCATAAATAAAAAAAGATGGTAAAAAAACAAAAACAGATCATAAATACAAAAGATCATAAATAAAAAAAAAAAAAAAAAAAAAAAAAAATAGATCATAAATACAAAACAGATCATTTTTCTTCAAAAAAAAAAAAAAATCAAAAAACAGATCATAAATACAAAACAGATCAAAATAACAAAAAATACCAAACAGATCATAAATAAAAAAAAAAAAAAACAAAAAACAGATCATAAATACAAAAACAGATCAAAACGAGGTACAAAAAACAAGTTCAAAACAGTCAAAAAAAAAAAAAAAACAAAAAAAACAGATCATAAATACAAAACAGATCATAAATACAAAACTATTTAAATAAAAAAAAAAAAAAAAACAGAAAAAAAAAAACAGATCATAAATACAAAATTATCATAAATACAAAAACTACTTTGTCAAAAAAAAAAAAAAAAACAGATCATAAATACAAAAAATAAATACAAATAGATATTCCCAAAACAAAAAAAAAACAGAAAATACAAAACTACTTTGGTAAAAAAAAAAAAAAAACAGATCATAAATACAAAAACAGATCATAATACAAAAACTAAAAAAAAAAAAAAAAAGATCAAAAAAAAACAGATCATAAATACAAAACTAGACTAAAAAAAAAAAACTAAATACAAAAAAAAAAAAAAAAAAGAAACAGATCAAAATACAAAACAGATCATAAATACAAAACTACTTTGGTAAAAAAAAAAAAAAAAAACAGATCATAAATACAAAACAGATCAAAACTCCGGCTACAAAACTACTTTTTTAAAAAAAAAAACAGAAAAAACAAAAAAAACAGATCATAAATACAAAACAGAAAGATCAAAACACAAAACAGATCAAAAAAAAAACTAATTTTAAAAAAAAAAACAAAAACAGATCATTAAAAAAAACAGATCATAAATACAAAACTACTTTGGTAAAAAAAAACAAAAACATAAATAAATACAAAACAGATCATAAATACAAACATTACTTTGGTATTAAAAAAAAAAAACAGATCATAAATAAAAAACAGATCATAAATACAAAACTACTTTGGTAAAAAAAAAAAAAGATCATAAATACAAAACAGACCATAAATACAAAAAATACTTTGGTAAAAAAAAAAGAAAAAAACAGATCATAAATACAAAACAGATCATAAATACAAAACTACTTTGGTAAAAAAAAAAAAAACAGAAAAAAAAACAGATCATGAAAAAAAAGATCATAAAAAAAAAACTACTTTGATCATAAAAAAAAAAAAAAAACAAATTTAAAAAAAAAAAAACAGATCATAAATACAAAACATATTTTGGTAAAAAAAAAAAAAAAACAGATCATAAATACAAAACAGATCATAAATACAAAACTATACTTTTAAAAAAAAAAACAATCAAAAAAAAAGATCATAAATACAAACTACTTTATAAAAAAAAAAAAACAGATCATAAATACAAAACAGATCATAAATACAAAACTACTTTGAAAAAAAAAAAAAAACAGATCATAAATACAAAACAGATCATAAATACAAAACTACTTTGGTAAAAAAAAAAAAAAACAGATCATAAATACAAAACTAATTTGGTAAACAAAAAAACAGAAAATACAAAATACAAAACAAAACAAAAAAAAAATCAGATAAAAAAAAAAACCCAAATAAAAAAAGATCATAAATACAAAACTACTTTGGTAAAAAAAAAACAAAAAAAACAGATCATAAATACAAAACAGATCATAAATACAAAACTACTTTGGTAAAAAAAAAACAAAAAAAACAGATCATAAATACAAAACAGATCATAAATACAAAACAGATAAAAAAAAAAAAAAACAGATCAAAAAAAAAACAGATCATAAATACAAAACTTTTAAAAAAAAAAAAACAACAAAAAATTAGATCATAAATACAAAACAGATCATAAATACAAAACTCAAACAAAAAAAAAGTTTCATAAATACAAAACAGATCATAAATACAAAACTACTTTTAAAAAAAAAAAAAAACAGATCATAAATACAAAACAGATCATAAATACAAAACTACTTTGGTAAAAAAAAAATCAAAAAACAGATCATCATAAATACAAAACAGATCATAAAAAAAAACAGCAAATACAAACTTTTTAAAAAAAACAAAAAAAACAGATCATAAATACAAAACAGATCATAAATACAAAACTACTTTTTAAAAAAAAAAAAAAAAAACAGATCATAAATACAAAACAGATCATAAATACAAAATTACTTTTTTAAAAAAAAAAACAGATCATAAATACAAAACAGATCATAAATACAAAAACTACTTTTGTAAAAAAAAAAAAAAATCATAATAAAAAACAGATCAAAAATACAAAACTACTTTGGTAAAAAAAAAAAAATAAAAAAAACAAAAACAGATCATAAATACAAAACTACTTTGGTAAAAAAAAAAAAAAAACAGATCATAAATACAAAACAGATCATAAATACAAAACAGATCATAAATACAAAACTACTTTTATAAAAAAAAACAAAAAACAGATCATAAAAAAACAGATCATAAATACAAAACAGGTTGGTAAAAAAAAAAAAAACAATCAAAAAAAACAGATCATAAAAAAAATTTAACAGATCAAAAAAAACATAAAAAAAAAAATAAATTTGTTTTAAAAAAAACTTTTTAAACAGATCATAAATACAAAAACAGATCATAAATACAAAACTACTTTGGTAAAAAAAAAAAAAACAGATCATAAATACAAAAAAAGATCATAAATACAAAACTACTTTTTAAAAAAAAAAAACAAAAAACAGATCATAAATACAAAACAGATCAAAACCTAAATAAAAAAACAGATTTGGTAAAAAAAACAAAAAAAAAACAGATCATAAATACAAAACAGATCATAAATACAAAACTACTTTAAAAAAAAAAAAAAACAGATCAAAATACAAACAGATCATAAATACAAAACAGATCATAAATACAAAAAAATTTTTCAGATCAAAACCCAAAACAGATAAAATAAAAACAGATCAAAAAAAACAAAAAAACAACTACTTTTGGTAAAAAAACAGATCATAAATACAAAAACTTTAGTAAAAAAAAAAAAAAAAAAGAGCATAAATAAAAACAGATCATAAATACAAAACTACTTTGAAAAAAAAAAAACAGATCATAAATACAAAACAGATCATAAATACAAAAACTACAGATCATAAATACAAAACAGTAAAAAAAAAAAAAAAAAAAAAAGACAAAAAACAGATCATAAATACAAAACAGATCAAAGACGTAAATACAAAACTACTTTTGGTAAAAAAAAAAAAAAACAGATCATAAATACAAACAGATCATAAATGCAAAACTTTTGGTAAAAAAAACAGATCATAAATACAAAACAGATCATAAATACAAAACTACTTTTGTAAAAAACAACAAAAAACAGATCATAAATACAAAACAGATCATAAATACAAAAAAACTTTGGTAAAAAAAAAAAAAAAAAGCAGATCATAAATACAAAAAAATCATAAATACAAAACTACTTTGGTAAAAAAAAAAAAAAAAAACAGATCATAAATACAAAACAGATCATAAATACAAACTACTTTTTTTAAAAAAAAAAAACAAAAAAACAGATCATAAATACAAAACAGATCATAAATACAAAACTACTTTGGTAAAAAAAAAAAAAAAACAGATCATAAATACAAAACAGATCATAAATACAAAACTACTTTGGTAAAAAAAAAAAAAAAAACAGATCATAAATACAAAACAGATCATAAATACAAAAACTACTTTTGGTAAAAAAAAAGAACAAAAAAAAAAAAACAGATTTTGGTAAAAAACAAAAAAACTATCATAAATACAAAACTACTTTGGTAAAAAAAAAAAAACAGATCATAAATACAAAACAGATCATAAATACAAAACTACTTTGGTAAAAAAAAAAAAAAAAAAACAGATCATAAATACAAAACAGATCATAAATACAAAACTACTTTGGTAAAAAAAAAAATTTCAGATCATAACAAACAGATCATAAATACAAAACTATCATTGAAAAAAAAAAAAAAAAAAAAACAGATCATAAATACAAAAAACAGATCATAAATACAAACTACTTTTTGTAAAAAAAAAAAAAACTTTTAACTTGTAGTAAAAAAAACAAATCATAAATACAAAACAGATCATAAATACAAAACTACTTTTTTAAAAAAAAAAAAAAAACAATCATAAATACAAACAGATCATAAATACAAAACTACTTTTGGATTTAAAAAAAAAAAAAAAAAGATCATAAATACAAAACAAATTTTTAAAAAAAAAAAAAAAAACAAAACAACATTCATTAGATCATGGTAAAATTTTAAAAAACATTCAAAAAAAAAAAAAAAACAGATCATAAATACAAAAACAGATCATAAATACAAAAAATAATAAAAACAAAAAGGTTAAAAATTCTTTAAACAAAAAAAAAACAGATCACAAAAAAATTCAAACAAAAACAGATCAAAAATAAAAACAAAAAAAACAGATCATGGTGTAAAAAAAAGATCATAAATACAAAATGTTTTCAAAATTGCGGGAAAATGTTTAATATTTAAATACAAAACAGATCAATAAAAAAAAAATTATTTTTAAACATAAAAAAAAAAAAAAAAAAACCAGATCACTAATTAAAAAAAACAATGAAGCAAATAAAACAAAACAGATTTTAAAAAAATGAAAAACAGAACTAATTAGTTGGTTCCTGTTTTACAAAAATACAGATCATAAAAACAAATTTGATAAATACAAAACTATTTTTAATATTTTAAAAAAAATTAGATTAAAAAATCCAAACAGATCATAAAAATACAAAAAAGATTAAATACAGTCAACTTTCAGTTGGTAAAAAAAAAAAAAAAAAAAACAAGCAAATACAAAACTCTTGGTAAAAAAAAAAAAAACAGATCAAATAGAGAAATACAAAACTGCACTGTTCCCCAAAAAAAAAAATAAAACATGAACAAAACAGAAATATGTAACTTTTAAAAAAAAAAAAAAATACATAAAAATATCATATACAAAAATTAAGATCATTTTTAAACCAAAAAAAAACAAAACAACTTAAAATGAAAAATAAAAAAAATTTTTTAAAAACAGATCATAAATACAAAACTATTCTTTGGATTCGATTGTAAAAAAAAAAACAGATCAATCAATTGTTAAAAAAAAAATAAATAAATACAAAAACTATTGATAATGGTAGAAAAAAAAAAACAGATCATAAATACAAAACATATAATAAAAATATAAATATATAAACAAAAATAGATAAACTATATATATATATAATAATATATGAATAAAAAAAATTAAGCATTTCAAACATTATTATATATTTCTTGGTAAATATAAAAAAGAAAAAAATTTTGGTAAAAAAAAAAATCACAAACAAAAACAATTAAATACAAAACAGATATTAAAAAAAAACAAAAAAATAAAAATTTATATAAAAATATCTATTTATTACTGTTTAAACCATTGATGAATGGTAAAAAAAAAAAAAAATAGATCTTCCAATAAAAAACATCATTTTATACAAAACAGATAAAAAACAGATCATAAAAAAATGGATACATTAATATTTCAAAAAAAAAAAAAAAACAGATCATAAATAAAACAGATCAGAATGCGTACAAAAAAAAACTTTCTTTTCATAAAAAAAAAAATTAAAAAAATATATCAAAAAAAAATAAAACAAGTAAATGAAAAATCATTTCTGTTAAATTCTTGTAAAAACAAAAAATCAAAATCAAAAAAAATTTAAATATATTTTGGTTTATATGTGTTTAAAAAAAAAAAACAGATCATAAATTTTAGTGATAAACTATTTTGAAAAAGAATTTTCTCTGGATTTTCATACATTCAAATAAGATACAAAACAGATCATAAATACAAAACTATTTTTTTTATAAAAAAAAATAAAACAAAAAAAAACATAAAAACAAAAATCTTTATTAAATAAAAAACAGATCATATCCTTTTAAAATATATTCCAAAAAAAAATCTATCAAAAAACAGATATATTTATATATTATAAAAAAAATAATATATATTGCTATGAAAAAAAAATTGAATTTAATTTTTTAGGGAAAAACAAATCTGATATAAGTTTTTTAATCTTTGTTAGAATCAAATAAAAAAAAAACTTTGCAGTTCTTTTAAAAGAAGGCTTTGAAATATTCATAAATAAAAAATTACTTTAAAATAAAAAAAAAAAAATTAATCATATTTATATTAAATACAAAATGGAACTTATCATAAATATAAAACTATTTTGTAGTAAAAAAAAAATAATAATTGTTATATAAAAATGAGATCATAAAAACAAAAACATGTCATGAAAATATAAAATTTACTTTCCTGATAAATTTATCTGTCTAAATACAAAATTTGGCAAATCAAATTTTTTTTTATATAAAAAAAAAAAAAAACAGATCATAAATTCCTTGAATTGCAAAACAAAATTGTGATCACAAATCATGAATACAAAATAAAAATTTTGTAAAAAAAAAATAGAAAAACATGATCATAAATACAAAACAGAAAAAATAAAAACCCTAAAAAAAAAAAATCAAATAAATTTTTCATTCTTTTAAAATAAAAAATCATTAAAAAAAATATCATTGAAAAAAAATATATTGAAAACAGATCGGTAATTTTTACACAATCCATTTAAATAAAAAAAAACAAAAATAAAAGATCAAAAAAAATAAAATTCAAGATCATAAAACAAAATTATAAATTTATAAAAAAAAAAAAAAAAAAATTATTTCTAAATCATTAAATATAACTTAAAAATGCAGATCTTAAATAAGTATAGCAAAATTCTTGGGTTTGGAAAAAATACAATAATTTTATATCATAAATACAAATTCGATATTTTTAATCAAAAATAGTTTTCAAAAATTTTTCTTTTTTTTTTATTTAATTTTTGGAAATTTTTTTACAGATTTTTATTTTTTTTTTTAACAGATTTGAAACAAAATTCATTTTCCCATAATTTCTTAAATATCATTTTTCCCTAATTTTGTAATGAAATTTAAAAAAAAACAGATAAAAAAAAAAAGTTAACATGAAAAACAGATCATAAATTTATAAACATAAAAACTTTGAAAAAAAAAGAATAAGATACATTCAATTTATAAAAAAAAGATTTTTTTTAAAAAAAAAACAGATTGCATTTAAATTTATTTCAAAATACAAATTATAATAAAAATATGAAATTTTTATCAAAAATATATTTTTTTATGTTCTAATAATATTGGTTTTGAAATCATAAATAAAAAACAGATTATAAATACAAAGTTCTTTGTTGAAAAAACAAGTAAATTAAAAACAGTTCAAATACCAACAGATCAAAAAATTTAAAAAACAGATCATAAATTGGTAAATCTAATTAAACTATAAAACATCATTTTTTCATTTATTTTTTAAAATAAAAAAAAAAAACTGGATGAATCATATGAAAATTTTTTTAAACATTTAATCATCTCAAAAAGTTTACTTCAGATTGATAAATAAAATTCATTTTAAAATTCCAAAAAACTGATCATAAATACAATTTTTAGATTATGTTAAAAACAAAACTAACATTTAAAAAACATTTCCGACAATAAAAATTTCTAAAGAAAAAAAATCATTTTTTTATTTTTATTCTTGGTCCAAAAAATTTTTTTTTGAACTTTGATTAAAAAACTTAAAATAATTTCCTCCAAAGCAATCTGCTAAATTCAAAACAACCATAAATTTATATTATTTAAAGAAAAAGAAAATCAAATTTAAATTTTTTTTACAAATCAATTTATATTCATTTTCAATTTTTCATAAACAATATAATTTTTATATAAAAATCTACTGGTTATTATATCAGGTCATCCCATAAGTTCTGTCCAAATTTTAACTTTTTTTTTAAAATGAACGAAATTTAAAAAGTATTTTATAATGTCTAATGGAGCTGAACATTATTTTTATGTTTAGATGCATTTAAACTGATCAAATTTTATTTCAGAGAACAATAAAATTAAATCTTGATTTATTAAAACCCTGCTAACATTTAAGTACCTAAGAATCATTTGAGGCACATAATGCTTTATGAGTTCAAGAAAGGAAACTCAGCAGCCGAAGCAGCTAGAAGCATACACCCAGTTTATGGAGAGGAATGTGTGAATGAAAGAACTTGCAGAAGATGGTTTGCAAAATTCAGAGGTGGAGATTTCACCCTTGAAGATGAAGATCGAACCGGACGTCCAGTTGAGTTTGATGAAAAGCTTCTTGAAGCAGCCCTTGAAGAAAATCCTGCTTTATCAGTTGAGGAATTGACAGTGGTTCTCAGTTCAAACCATACAACTGTTCATCGTCATCTTCAACAACTTGGAAAAGTTCCTAAACTTGGAAAATGGGTGCCTCATGAATTGTCTGAAAACAACCTCAAATCCCAAGTTGGCATCTGCTCTTCTCTCCATTCTCGCCAACTTGTTTCACCTTTTGGATAGGCTTGTGACTGGCGACGAAAAATGGATCTTTTATCGAAATGTTAAACATCGTAGACAGTGGCTTGGTAAAGGGAAGGACCCCAGCCACAGCCGAGAAGGGAACTTCATGGCAAAAGGTTCTTCTTTCAATCTGGTGGGATCGCCAAGGAATAATCCACTTTGAATTCTTGCCACCTAATGCAACAATTAATTCTCAAATATACTGTAAGCAATTAGAGCATTTGAACCAAGCTTTGAGGAAAAAAATGACCTGCTCTAGTGAATCGAAAAGAGGTGATGTTTCATCAGGACAATGCGCGACCCCACACAGCAAGAATCACGTCACAAAAGATCAAAGAACTTGGTTGGGAGAAAATTCCTCATCCACCTTATTCTCCCGATCTTGCTCCTTCAGACTACCATTTGTTTCGTAGCTTACAGAATCATTTGGAAGAAACAGCTTTTGTAACACAGGAAGAGGTTAAAACTGACATTTGTGAGTTCTTCAAATCAAAGCCAAAAGAATTTTACAGTAATGGAATTAGTAAGCTTGTTAATAGATGGAAGGAAGTCATAGATAATCAGGGAAAATACATTGTTGATTGAATCTGTAATTAAATGTAACATTTGGTCACTTGTTTTCTTTATTCAAAATTCGGACAGAACTTATGGGATGACCTGATATAAGAAAAAGTATTATCAAATTCAAAGTTTAAACATATTGTAAGGTAAATGGTAGACTATGCTGAAAAGATATAGTAAATTCAAAGGTTAGTTTAATAAGGGGTTTTTATCAAAAAATCTGATAATTTCTTTAAATTTTCATTAAGCATAGAAAAACAGGGTTCTACATGTTCAATTCAATCATTTTAAATTTAAAATTTTACCATAGGAGTTTTATTATTAATTTTTTAAATTCCAAAAATATTTAGAGAGTTGTACTACTTTTATAAATACTATTCCACAAGGTTATCAAGTGGTAGCTCTAACTTGAAAAAGTGTGTTTCTGTTAAATATTTTAGGAAGCTGATTGAGTATATAACTAGTTAACATTATGTTAAATTACCTTCTGACCTCTTTTGCCTTTACTTCTTAGGAAAGTTGAACACCAAACTTCTATGCATCTTATGAAATAATGTAACCATTTGTATCTGTCCATAATGAAATTGCCTAGGATTTATAAGATTTATCAAGTGAAAATTTACAAAATAGTGAGGATACCAACCCTAAAATATACATAGGTCCTACTTTTTTTAAATTTAAAAAAAGATAACTATAACCACTATTTAATAGTTTTTAAAATGAAAAACTAAACATAGTTTTTTTTATCCACCTGTGTATGGAAAACCAAATAAGAAGATAATACAGACCCCATCCTTAAATGGGAAATATTAAAAAAATGCCCCAAATATAAAAATTATCCAAAAATTTTGTAAAATTATGTAAAGAGGAGAAATTAGTGTTTTATGATTTTACTAACCTATATTAAACTTTATAACTGAAATTTTAACATATGTAGACATAAAAATCTTGGTTACTAAATTAGACGTTTTTTCCAGTTTATTTGTCATTCCAACTTAATGTTCCATTTTTAATATCCCTTTTTGTTGAATAAATTTTTAACCCCCACCCACTCAGGTGGTTTGTGTTGTGCTGGTTCTTTTTTTTGGTCACATGGTATAATTTTAGCTATCGCCTATAAATTTGCATTTCACTTTGCCTCTTTTTTTAAATTTCCCAGACCTGTTCAAATTGAGGAATGCTATCCTTTTAAACCTAGGTAGGTTTGTCCTGCTCACTTAGGTGTTTCTAGGTCTGCTCTATGGTTGTATTGAGCTCTTTTTTTAGTTAGTTGTTTACTTGTATCATAAATTTTTTTGGGCTTCAAACCTGCATTCTAAAAATTTTTTTAAACAGACTTTTTCATGTTTGTAGCTCTTTTTTTTTTAAAACTTTTTTTAAATCGAGATTGATTTGATTATTGGCAAATCAAAAATTTGAGGGTTTTTTCAAATGAGTATAGTTATCTATTTTTGTATTATATATATATATATATATATATATATTGTTTTTGTTTTAATATCCTAAAATGAATTATTATATATATATATATATATATAAGAAATATATATTATAACTAAAGGTAGTGTCAGTCTCTTATTTATTTCTTTTTAATTTTTGCAACTGTGATTTTTCAATGTTGAAAAAAAGCATGCTGTTCTATATTATATGGCCAAGTCATAATGTATTGAAGGGACAGAACTGGAGGCTGTTGAGAGCAACGGGGCATTTTAGTTTCACTTTGCTTTGAGTCTTAGGTAGCTATTTCACCAATATTGTCAGCTTAAGAAATTAAAAGAAATTACATTTGAAATATCATTTACCTTATTTAATTAAGTAAGTATTTATTTTAATTGCTATATTATTTTTTATGTATTGTAAAAACAAACTTAACAAACAGTTATGCTTCAAGAACGAAACAGTTACACTTCAGAAACTTTTTTTACGCTCTGTATATTTGTTTTTAAAAGTTAAAACTAAAAAGTATGATTATTTTTTACCACATTTTCTTTTTGTTCTTGAAGGAATGATTTACTTTGTAGTAGGATTAGGTTGTAGTACTACTATTTCTATAGCTGGCCACTTGTATTTGAAGATACCTGTCTATTAGGATGGCTAGCCAATCTGTTTTGCAGATGCTTGCTCAGGTGCATTTGTGTTTATTCAACACCCACAGAGCCCACCTGTGGTTTATACTGCAGCCATGCTGAGCAGACCCTAGTTACAGTTTCTGGGAAAGAGCATGTTATCTAGTGTGATCAACAATTTGAATAAGGCCAGCAAGCTCAAGCCTTCAGCCATGATGACTTGTAACTTTGTACTAGCACAGCTATCAACAGCACCTAAGGGTTCTGTCCACACAATTTCACACAAAAGGCTTGAGTCAACCCATGGTATAGTTTTCAGGCACTTTCCAAAGGTGTTGCACACTAGGATTGACCCCTCGAGTCCAATAACATCAGGAAGTCTCCTTCCTGACAAATCGACCATGGTGAGATTTGAACCCAGGTCTCATTGTCAGAATACGAACGTTCTAACCACTTGGCCACATGCCCATTTAGGTAGTAGTAACTCCATATGGAAATATACACTTTCCTTTTCATTAAGAGAGTGACAAAGAAAACTCTCTCTCTCTCTCTCTTTCTCTTCTCTATTACACATATTTCCTTTCTATCCTTCTATTGCTCCTATACTTGGTAACTGACAGAAACTGGACATAGCTTATGTGGGTTAGTGAACATCATAAAAATATCAACCAATGACAACATGTCCCACCAAAAATCAAATAGAAAACACAGATGTGTCTGCCCCAATAAAAAGAAGAAAAAACTATGTGCACAAAGGAGAAGCAGAAGCAGAAGTGGGAAACTGGTTCGATGTAGCAATTCGAGATGCAAGGGTTGGAGATTCATCGGATGTGAGTTTGACCGGACATGCAACTCCAGAAGAAAAAGAAGAAGAAAGGATGAATTCAACAAATTAATTTCTGGCAACCAAAAACACAATGATCCTGTATGAACTCTGAAATCACAAAAAGGACTAAGACAACAGTCACCCACTTCAACCACTGTAACCAAATGGAGTCAATAATGGTACTATAGACAGTAAATTTGGCCTTTATTTATGTATTAGCCCAATCTATCTCTATATACCATAACTTATTAAAATTAAAGACAAAAATGACATAAATAAATAATATTGAAGTTAATATCTAGTTTTTGATGTACTTTGTGTACTGTATGGTTGTTTTAAATTTCTTTTCTTATGTTTGTTTTTAAAAATTTTAATTTTATGAACAAAATTGAAATTTATTTAAAATAAATTACCATTATTAAATTCACAAAAAATTAATTTAAGACTTTAGAAAAAATTTTAATGATCTAATTATTGTTGTTATTACACTCAAGATGAAACAAAAATGCATTCAATATAATATTAATAAAAATTTTTTTTTATATTTGAATCAAAATTAAACTTTGTTTTCTTTAAGGTATTTTTTTATAAAACCTAATACAACAAATAATTAAATGAAAAAAAATATGAATAAATATTTGTTTCATAATTTTTAAATTTTCCATTAAGGCATATAATAGATTACCAAATGTCATATTCTTAGTTAGAAAAAAAAATGAAAAGACAGCCATTTTAATATTTGTTTGTTTCAATAATCAGAAAAACTTTGTATTCTGTTTGCTTTTTTAAAATCCTACACTATTAGCCACACACATGACACTGTCAACCACACAGTGTTTTTTGTCTTCAGTTCTTTTTTTAGCTTGAAAAAACAAATATGAATAGATTTCCTTTTTTCTTAATATTTGTTTCATAATAATAATCTGAAAAACTTTGTATTCTGTTTGCTATTTTTACACTACAAATCCTGGACACTATTACACTTTCACAACCCACATGACACTGTTAACTACACAATGTTTTTTGTCTTCAGTTCTTTTTTAGTTTAAAAAAACAAATATGAATTTTTTGCTTAATATTTGTTTCATAATTTGTGGATTTTAATTTTAAATAATACATTTCATTTCTTTATCTTTCTGACTTACTTTTTAGAAACTTTTGACAGCAGAAACCTATAAAACCAATGCTAGTGTTTGTAAATTAAATTTAATTTAATAATTGCAACAGTTCAACTGTTGTTATTTTAAATTAATTTTATGGAAAACTTTTTAAAAAAAACTGTTTTAAAAATAAGTTTTCATTTTATAAATTTATCTGGTTGTGTTTTACTTTTTAGGGTGTGTGTGAAAGTGTAACAGTGCAAGAATATCTTTGTGTAAAATGTCATGTAATAAAACTGAATGAATCTAATTTTAATTAATTCGATATTCTAAAAACTTGCCAAATGAAATAACCATGCTGCTCAGTCATTTTTTCAGGTTCTTCTAAACTAAAAGTATTTATTTTCTCAATTTGAGCACAAAACTAATTTTTGATACAAGAAGGCCAAGATTAAAGTGCACTGCTATGGATTGCGCAACTACAAGGCATTGTCTCCAAAATAACCAAAGCCTTCTCCCCTCAGGCACGAGGCAAAACCACTGTCTTCCCCGCTTTAAATCAAGGGACAAGTGTTGCCTGAAGGAACAGCACTCTGGGAGAGAGCTGGTTTTATGCTGACAAGAAGTGCCAGAAATTTAGATACTTAATTAACTTGATAATTAAAAGATTATAAAATATTTTGCAAACCTTTATTAACAAAATACCTCATATTAATTTAAAAAGTGGATTCTCAGGTTTAAAGCAACCCTCTGAAATTTCTATTTTTAATTTATTGGTATGGAAGGGGAGGTAAAAGTTGGAATTAAGAGTATAATTAATTTGTCTTGAAAAGTTACTCCTAAATTGAAGCAGTAAAAGAAATAATTGTGCTTAAGAAACTTTTACATTTAGATATTAATTACCTAATTTCCAGCAATGCCTCGGAAGTATTGTGTCATTACTTGTAAAACAAATTACAGAAGCCAGCAAAACAAAACTGTGTGTGAGATGAATAAATATCAGTTTATCGTTTTCCAAAAGACAAAGATGAGAGAGAGAGTGATGGTGAAAATCAGTTCTAAATGCCAATCTGAATGTTGCAAACAATACAGTTATTTGTCAACTACATTGGCCTTCAAATTTTGATACCATAGAAGTTCATGGAAAAATGCACCCCAAAAATCTATCATCTGTATAGCCAGGTGTACCAAAGTCAACTAGCAACACTTTTTGCTGTTCAAAGGGATAATAAAAAAACCTCCGGTACTGCTCAAAATCAAATTGATGATAAAATGAATGCTTTTTTTAGAATTAGATAAGATTAATTATACAAATTTGAATGTTGAAAATTTATAAAAATTTGCAATTTGGAACCTTTCATTATGGAATTAAGTGTTATATTAGCAGCCTGTCCAAAAGCCGCCTAAATACAGTTGATACTTGGTCAACATTGGAAGAAATTATCCAATATTTAAATTCTATGGATTACAAGAATCAACACTTTTCAGCAATGGCCCCCAAAATGGTTGGCATAATATACAGCTCAGATATACTAATACATGCTTTTGAATACTATACAACATCACGATCATTGTATAATAGATTAAGACAGGATTTTCAATTACCATCATTAGCAACATTAAGAAGGATGACATCAAAAGTTTTAAAACAATGAAAAATCTTTTTTTGCTATGTGTATAAATACTTTTAATGCCAGTCAAAAAAGGTGCATAATTTTCCATGATGAAGTATATATCAAGAAAATGTTATATCATGGCAAACAACTATTTGCTAATTGTTTTCAATCTGAAAGACTAGTCAAACTTTTAGATTTAAATGAAATTTCCATTGCTCCAAAGCCCATAAAAGACAACAGGTTTTTACTTACCTCAGCGGATTTTCAAAAAAAACATATAATGCACTTCTCACTCAATCTGAAATGTGATGATAAGAATGATACTGTCATTTTCATAAACAAGGTTTTGACATTATTTACTTTATTCAGACTATTGTCCTCATCTTTGTCGCCATATTTATTACAATGTTTCAGCTGTTGTATGCTCCAGTCTTCTTCAGGTGGTTGGAATGTCGAACTGAACACTTTATTTCAATCACTGGGGTAGACTGTTCTAGTTCCATGTGCCATGTTTAATATGGCGACAAAGATGAGGACAATAGCCCGAATAATATCAATAGTGTACATAATACCTCATCTCAGAAGGTTTTGACATGATGGAAAATTTTAAATGTTAAGACCCTTCAAATTGATAAATGACGCAATGACCCTCTACAAGCTGAAATCAGATCTCTGAACGACAGCTGACTTGATTTTATCATTGAGTTCAGTGAAATGGTTCTTAATATGACTAGCAGCCAAAGTAATCATATAAACAATTATCCAAATACACTGCTACTACCATACACCATACTTGCAATGGAATTTTTAGTCTATGTTGACACTTTTTAGCTACAAGCCTTACTTGGGTAATTTACAACTGATCCGTTTGAAAAAGAATTTAGGAAACTTTGTCAAGGATCAGGTGGCACCTATTTTATAAATGCCCAACATTGGATTGAAAAGCTGCATATTAAGCAGACATCTTTACTTTTAAATCAAAATGTAAATATTGATGCTTTTGATGTTAATCCAGGTCACCAATGTACATCTTGAGATTATAAATTTTGTAGGGAAGATTCAGAAATATTTGACAATTTGGAAAATTTAGAACCATCTCTTTCTGATTAAATAAAAATGGCTCTCATATACATAACTGGATATATTACAAGAAATGATAATCCACCCAGTGAATATGAAACCTGTTTTTATTATGAAAAGTATTAAATATTTTGAAAATTTCCGAGAATGATTTTGTTTTATCTGTCTATATTTCTGAGATGATTTTCATATACACATTTCAGCTGATGCCCTCCAGGCTTCTTTTGGTGCTGATTGTTGAACCTGGTAACTTTAATTGAAATTTGAACTGGATTCTTTATTCAGTCCCTGGGGGTAGATTAAATAAATGGTTTGGTGAAACCTGTAAATAGTGTGACAGTTTCTGTTTCAACATTATGTGAATGATATCTTTTACCAGAAATTTTAACTATCTCTTTGTTTTGTTAATATTTATCAGTGCCCACAACAAAAATACATACTCTCATTCATTTAACTTTCAACACATCCTATTATCCTCAGGTCAAAATATTATTCTAAGTACTTTCAAAACTAGTTAACATAATTTTCTTTGAAAATTTCTGAAAATTAAACATTTTTCAATAGGCCTCTAGTTCTAGTTCTCAGTTACACCATGAGCAGGCCTAATATGCCATGGCTAAAAGCATTTGCTTTTGATCATTAACCAATACACAACATGCTCATAGCGACCATTATCAATAATGTATAATGGAAGGTAAACAGATGTTTTGCATCAGAAGTAGCATTGTGTTGCAAGCATGGCTTTAATTAACTTTGTTTATTTTGGATTTTGAACAGATTCAACTCAATGTGTGTTGAGCTGTGGTCTGGAGATGATGTCAAGCACACTTCAGGCTCTGGCCAGTGATGCCCACCTCCAAAAGGAAGGAAATGATTCACTGTCCAAGGAATCCATGTCACCTGACCTCAATACTTAGCACATAGCCTATCGAGCCTTTTTCTACACAGTCAAATTGTAGTGATCCATAGTGGTTTTTCTTTTGCTTGTGCACCTCTTCCCAGTTCTCCTCCCATGGAACTGTTAATTCTACTAGGAGGACACACTTCTTTGAATCAGACCATGCTACAATGTTAGGTTGTGTGACTGTCTGAATGTGAACTGGAAATTGCAGAGGTGTTCTAAGATCAACTAACACCCTCCAATCACAGGCTCCATTCAGGAGCATGATGTTGTGAATTATTTAGTTCTTCTGAACAGGATGTTCATTTTCAGGCTATTTGTTGGTTGCTTCACACTGTGTACTAAGTCCATGAGCACTTCCAGTACTTTGTTATGATGCCATGTGTACATCTGCAGTGATTGTGGGCATGCAGAGAACACATGAAATAGTGTCTTGATCACTTTGATATAATGTGCATACATCAGTGTCAGAGTATCCCCACAACTTGAGCTTGGTTGCATTTGGTAGATTGGTAAATCATAGGTAGATTGCAGGAGGAATGTTATTGCCAATGGCTTCATTGCAATCAGGGTATTCCATAATAGATTCATTGGATCAATATCACTCCATGTAGTCCAAGCACATTGCTTGAATTGAGAAACAGCAGTAGCTGTATGCTGCTCTTCCTTGAAATTCCTGATTTCTTCAGTCACCATGTCTAATTTTTCCTTCATACCCTGTTTGGAGAAAAACTGGTTGCTTGTACTGCCAAGGACAGCTTGATTGGTTTGGGTCATACCCATAATCTCCTTGGTTCACAGACTAGATTCTGCTTCTTGGGTGGTTTCTACTGCAAACCATTTCATGCCAGTTTTGATATCTGGCTGTAACCTGCAGACGAACTCATTGATCAAGTCCCACATAGTCATGTGAAGGCATACCTTCCCTATCTTGAACTCCTCCACCGATGTGGAGATGGAAAGTTGCAGGTTTCCAGTATCGGTATAGAGTCCCACTGTGGAGAAGCAGAGGGGGAACTCTAAACCCCTTTTGCAGGTACTTGTTGATACACTATTGATTCTGCTAAATGTGAGCAATATCATACAACTGCAATGGTCATAGAAGCCAGGGCAAGCCATATTGATAGCACCAAACCTTCAGTTTGCTAGGGAAATGGATTCTGTTGATTGATTCAAGTACATCTAGTGCCACTTTCTTCACCTCTTTACCTTGATCAGTCAGTGGAATTTCATACAGATGTTTGAGGTTCCTCACTGGCTTCTCTTTGACTGTTGGGATTTTGTCACCTCCAGTGCAGAAGTGAATCTCCCTGACAGAGCCTCCAAGTAATGATAAGCTCTGGCTTTTCTTGGGCTTAGCCTTCATTCTCACTCACATGAAGAGCTTATGATAGCACTGCAGTAATTCATCAGTACCAACCTTAGACAGAACTAGAATAGTGATGTCATCCATGTATGCACTGGAAGGAGGAAGGATCATTTGTTCCTTAGACATTACTTCCTGTGCTGTATCGGATGTACCCCGTAATATGAGTTTCATGAAAAGAAGTGGTGAAATCACACACCCAATCTTACTAGGGAAATTGAAAAATTTGAGGGACATTCAAACTATCTCATGAGGAACTGATCCATATGCATTCATAAGATCAAGCCAAATTACATGAAGCTCAGTTTTATTTTGTTTGGCTGATAGAATTGAGTTCCAAATCATGTGTGAATACTCCAGACAGTAGGGGAAGCCAGGTATCCTAGATTTCTGGACAGCTGTATTTATGTAATGGTTACCTAGCAGAAAGTCTGTCATATGATGAGATCCCAAAAATATTTTCCCCTCTACATTCAAGAGGGATATGGAACAGAAATTTGCAATGACTTTTGCATTCTTTTCCTTAGGTATCCAAATGCCATCTACCAAGGACCATTCTTGTGGTGCAATACCTAGTTACCATGCTGCTGGAGGAGAATGGTGAGTTACTTGAGGACATTTGGGTAATTCTTATATAACTTGTAGGATATTCCATTTATTCCAGGTGCACTAGTAGCACACGATTTGTAGACAAATTTCTTTCAGCTTTAGTCCACTGTCATTAAACATGGCCTCTGGATCTTGGGGCCTAGGAAATTCATTCATAGGAGAGATTGGAACATCTTTCCAAGTATCAGAATATGTCATCCTCAGGTGGCTCTTGAGTTCCTACTGTAGTACATCGAGTTTGCTGCTTCTAGTTTCAGTGAACAGCTCTTTAGCAGAAATTGTAATGATTATTATAAAATGACCTCCAAGACTCCCTTTTTTCTTTAGTTCTCAGCTCTAGATATCCTTTAAGTAGGTCGTTAAGGCCTGCCCTCTCATGAATTGGAGCTTCTTAGAGTTGGTGCTTCACAACTCTATGCTCTTAGTTTACCCTTCTGAATCTGTTGTCTGTTTGGTTGTTTCTCATCTTTCCTATCTCCTCTTGTAGTTGACACACCAAACCACTCAAGATAAACCTTGTGCACAACTTTACAGAAAGATCTGATCTGCTGGCTAATGGGTCCCTTTAGGTGGTTGGTAAGTATTAATGAGAGTCCCTGATCAAGATTTTTTTTTTTATTTAAGCGTTTCACCCCAAGCAAGGCGGGAAGCCACTAGGATGCAAGGGGTTACAGAAGATTTGGAGCAAGAGCAGATAGGAGTGATAGCGGAAAGGATGAGGAGAAGGATAGTGGATAGATCAAGGCAACTGGAGATGTCAATTGACATTACATTTGGATATTTGGAGATTATAGTTCTCAGGGAAACAGAAATAGGGAAGGGAGTTCCACAGGTGAGAGGTGCGAGACATGAAGCTATTGGAGTAGAAGAGACGGCTACATTTAATAGTTTCAATAGTGAAAGGGTGAGAGTGGGATGCCAGCCTCATAGGGCGCTTGAATTCATGAAGTCTGGGAACCAGCGAATGCAGCTCTCTGATTGCCTTTGGGCCACTGGATTCTGGGTTTGCTTGGAATTTCTACAGGGTGCTAATACTAACCAATTGAGTATATATATATATATATATATATATATATATATATATATATATATATATATATATATATATGTTAATAAATACACATATACCTATGTTTGATGTAAGACTCAAATTTCGTTGGTTACCCAATTCATCAGGCATGAGATATCACTTGTTTATTTTAAAATAAACAATAAGCAATATCAAGCGTAGATATATGTGTATTTATTAACATATATTTCTTATGTCTGTCTAATCACATTGAGCACTATTATGTCTACACCTCTTGCCTAAATTTGGTAATTATTTATTTGCTTACCAGTGTATGCACACCAGCACACGTATATACAGTATCTAATAATTATCTCATTTACCTAACCCCATACCTATATACATATATATATATATATGTGTGTGTGTGTGTGTGTGTGTGTGTGTGTATGTGTGTGTGTGTGTGCATATGTGTAGTCACAATAAAAGCAACAAACCCAGTCCAATGAAATCCTAACAGATGAAACATGTCACAAAAACTTCTTATTTGTTATACATCTTTTCTTTCAAAACTGTGGTTGATATATAAAAATTTATATATCATTATCACATATATATGTATGAAAAAGTTTACTTTTGTTCTTCAGGACTTCATCCAATGATGTTTTGAAGGATGAAACACGTCACAAGTAATTTTTTTTTTTTTCCTTTTGTAATACAATTTCCCAAATACAGTTCATGATATATAAAAATATATATCATTATCTTAAATATATATATATATATATATATATATATATATATATATATATATATATATATATATGCACAGTCAGACACATACATATATAAGTGTTTTTATAACTCACTTCATAATGAAAAAATTACAAATATATTTTTTCAACAAAATCTCCTTCCTTGTCAATGCACTTAGTGATGAATATTAATCACATACATTGAACATTATACATTGATATATTCAGGTCAAAGTTTATCTAATTCATATTTGTCAGGAAACAAACTTATTAATTGACTTTTGTATATTATTTTTGAGAATTAAAGTTAAACTTTTAAAATTTTATGATTTACTAAATGAATGACATTCATTTTTAAAAAATAATTTTCCATAATGACAGCTGAAAAAAATTTTTTTAAAGTTAAAACTTACAATCTTCATGTACATAATGAAAATTTAGACTGCCATTTTATTTTTAGTCAAATATTAAAATATTTATTTCAGCCATGTGGTTTTAATTATTACCTTTTCTCTTTTCTAAATGTAAGAATAAAATATTGCAACATAAATCTTTATATGTTTATTTAACCTAAAGAAAAATTCATACAAAATTCTCAAAGGAAGACATAAACAGGATTCAAAGGCATTCAACATAATCAAATAAATATAAAAGGCATCATTTTTTACAAAATCATACAAGGCTAAATCTTGTCTGTGTGTCCCCACCTCACATCAGTAGAACAAAACAACCTGCATTCTTAACATGCAATGAATGTTTGTTACAGATTTGAATCAACCCACAACAAAGTAAAAGGCAACTAAATTTTTACAGTTCTTGTTTGTAGATTTTCTTAAGATGAAAAGAAATGCGATTTCTTTGCATGTATGTGTGAGAAAGAAGAAGCAAGGAGGAAAGTGTAAGTGTCATGTAGCTTGGTGAGAAAGACAGGTGAATGAGTAAGAGAATTTATTTTAAGTTGAGCATCATGAAACTGTTGCTGTCTACCTCTCCTTACTCTCTGGTTTGTCACTCTAGAAACTTTGCTTAACTACCCTTCAAAGGGATCATGAAGCATGTTTTATTGTTGGCTTGAATGTGACCAATTGGTTGAAAAATGTTAAATATTTGTTTTCAAAGCATTAATTCATTAACTAGAAGAATGTGCAATCCTCCAACTCAGAAACCATTTTTTGTGATTTAGTGTTTATTTTAAACAGTGTAGGTTGAGTGAAGGCCAATAGATGTAATACACACTGCTTAAAATAAAAATGGGGTCTCTACTTCAAACACAGGTATCCATTAAGAAATAAAGTTTGAAGTATTTATGTATGTATGTATAATTTTTGCATTGAGTATTAAATTATACAGATTAACTTTTAAATAATGCACAAATTACTTTTGAAAAAAATAACTTTTTAGCATAATTATCACTTCTCTGGCACAAGGCCATGTTTCTTGAGAACTGGATGAGAATCATACTGAATTAAAAAGCCTCAAGCCACTAATCCATCACAAATGTTTTCTAATAAATTTCATTTTGTTTTACTCTGCTTCAAATTAGATTAATTTCTGTTTCACTCTACATGTAAAAATAAAAATAAGTTATCCTCTGTGCCACAAGCATCACATCCAGCTCAAAAAATAAATCTCCTAAAAAAATATAAATACAATATAAAAGGTGCCGATCTTGAACATTGCTGCCAAAGACAAAACACAAAAAAATGATGTCATGATCCACCACACTTACTTTTAAGAATGCCACTCATAACACTGTAACATAATGACAAATACAGGCAAGCTGTTAATATCATCACCAATGACCTTGATCAATCGACCTGACCTCACATCAATTCCAGGTCCTACCAACTCTACCCTTCCTCCAAGTCACTTCCCTTGCCCACATGGAGACATTTCACTCACATCCTCTGGATCAGCAATATAAAGAATTTTATATTAACAACTCTTATCTTTTTTTCTTTTTATCTCACTGTAGGTATTTGTTGTTTTGTTTATTCTCTTGTTCTACCATACATGTGTTTATAACAATTTGTAATATTAATAATATGCATCTACAAAGTGATGCTGAAAAGCTTATTGGCCTAACCAAACACAACATTCAAATTTATTTTAAATTGCTTCTTGGTAATATAATGCACATGACAACATGCCTCATATAAAGATATTTAAAGTAGTTTTTTTAGTAATTATTGTATTTATTACATCCAATTACTGATTTTCTTAACACTTCTGTTACAGTAGATGTACTTATATGTCTTTACAAAAGTTACATTGCCTGCTGTCAACATATATATATATATATATATATATATATATACACACATTTTCAAGACATTGTGAAATGTCAATTCCTAGCATTTGTGTTATAACCTAACTAGTGTATATTGTTATTTCCAAATCAGCATAGAGATATAGTAGAGTAAAATACAACCTGTTTTGTGATATATTTTAATATATAGACTATATGAGAGAGCAGAGAAACTTCATAAACACACACACTAACCATAGCATCTGCCTGAAAGCATAGCTGACTGCCCATCTAACCATTAGGCTGTGAAAATGACATCCTGTGAACACAGAAAAAGAATAGACTCCACTATCAATGCGACAAGCCCAAACCAATAGCCAACAAGCAATCAGCTGGGTTAAGCATACTCCTTTTTCATGCTCTCATTTCACACCTCGTACACTGTACATTTGAATGCTACATTATACAAATTACCAGAGACATTTTCATATCTTGTAAATGACCAAATAAATCTTTGGTCATTTCTCCAAACCAGTGTCTAATATGTTTCTTTACTCCAACCAACTTCCACCTTGGATCAGTTTCATCTCTTATGGCATGAGTAAACTGGTAAGCTGTTGTAATCAACTCCTTATAGGTCATTTACTGCTGAAATTTAGTTCTCTTGGGAGCATTAGTAATTTCTTTTACAAAAATGTATTGCTCAAAATTTTTTTTACTATGAGAATGTATCACTTGTATTTATACTATAAAAATGTATTTTTTATACTTTCATAGTGTTTTGACCCCAGTTTGGGGGTTAACTATTTGCCCATATCTGGGACTCTAAAAGGTGCTACCATCCCAGGTTAGGGTGAACATGGGAACAACAGCAATTAAGAGATGATTCCAGGCTCCTCAAAACCTCCAATCTCCCGATCAGAGGCCTTGCTGCTGGATGTAGTTTATCGTCATACCCAGGACAAACTGATAAACTGACAAAATACAAAAGCATATCAGATTTGTAAATTTGCTTATAGCTATCTCCTTTTAGTAGCTATCCTGTCAAACTTTATCAATAGATAATTTGTTTTTATGATTTTAAATAGTAAATAATATTATTGCTTTAATTACAAGTAACAAATAGAATCATTAATAAAAACAATTTCTGGTAAGTTTCATTTGTAATATTGATAATATACATCTACAAGGGGATGATGAAAACTTTTTGAACAAACCCATTTCCCAAAATTTGAATCACCAAACATCAGAATTGCTTCTTGGTAATGTCAAGAACATTCACCTAAACTCACTCAACATGTAGATGTTATCTGAAAGCTTTGCTAAAAAGTATTGTGTTTCTGTAATTAATTCAATTAATTAGTTTATTTTTTTCATTAATTACTTAATGCATGATCAACCAAAAAAAAGATTTGCCTAAAAGGTAATATTCAGTATACACAAACTTTTTAGATCAGCCAACTTTTTTTCCTCAATAACATTGTAGTAAATCCTGAAAAAAAAAGATAAAAGTGAAAATAAAATATATAAACAAAAAAAAAACATTCAAATTAAAATAAGGCATTTGCATTCCTTTAAAACCCTTATCTCTTTCACTCTATATTTCTCTCTCAACTAATGAGAAGGCAATCCTGAAATAAAAACAAGAAAGAAGAAAAGACTGAACCTGGCTGAAAAACATCAGACGTTTACTGGATCAGAGTTTAACCCTAGTAACTGGAAACATACCAAAAATAAAAGAGGCTCTACAAAAAAAAAATGAAAAAGAAAAGAACACCAGAAAATAAAATTATTTTGGCTAATCAAAAAAAATTAACACAAAGAGATTTTTGATTTTTGCCAAAACCAAGCTTTGTGCCGGTGGTCTGGAAGCCTTGTCAAAAAGAATATAAACAGTCGAGAGGCAGAAGTAGAGAAGAGACTGCCAGAGAAACCAGCCAAATGTGTTGTGTGAAGAAGTTAAGCAGTCATCTGCTTAAGACATTTTACATGCTTTTTAGAGCTGAGAAAGCACAGCATATTGATGCTGCACCTATTTCCAAGATGACAACTACTATCAAGGTCTGACTACTAAACTATCAACTATTGAGCCGAAATGGACTTTCTCCCAACTGATACCAAGATCTAACTTATAAACAAACTTTTCCTACTCCAAATTACAAATTTCCTGTTGACTTTGGGAGTAACAACATGCACTTCCTCTCTCTCTCTCTCTCTCTGATAAATCACTCTGCATGTAAGTATTTCAGAGATATCAACTGAAAATTGTGTGGTCACTAACTTCAACAATGGAGTTCATTTATTTCTTTACTCTTCTGTAACTTGTTTCAAAACCTTTATTAATTGTAGTGTGTTTAAATTCCATGTCTTGTATCTTTTTTTTTTTATACAATATCTTCACAGTTTTGTATATGCAATGTAAACAAAGAAATTTCTAAAGAATTAATGGATTTATTTTTAATCTGAATCTGGAATTTTTTTTATTACTTCAAACTTTATTATAATGGACACTTTTTATTTGAAATAGATGCCCTGTTTTTATTTATTATCAGCCTGCACATTCCATTCAAGAATACTTAGTGAAGAAAATGTGTCCTCCTTTGTAGGGGAAACTACCAATTCATCAGTCGTGCTTTATATATATATATATATATATATATATATATAGAGAGAGAGAGAGAGAGAGAGAGGTGGGGACTGACTCCAATCATGAAATTATTAATCTAGAAAAGTTCCTCCTAGAGACAAAATGTAGTTTTTTTCCCATTTTGTTGTTCAATTACCCACTATTGTTTTATGTACAATAAATATTTAATGAATAGAACACTGTGTTGCAGCGGGCCGAGAGGTGTGAGTGTCAATCGACCGTACAACTAAAATAGGGGACACAAAGGCAAGGAGATGGCAATAGCAAAGAAGGATGACAAACGCAGATGGTCCGTTGTAGACGATGGAAATCGTGTCTTTATTTGCGAACGGTGGATGGTAAGACGACAGAGGTCGTTTGTTCAGGAAAGCTGCAGGAGTGAGCTGGAAGCTGCAGGAGTGAGCTGGAGGCTGCAGGAGTGCTGGAATCTGCAGGAGTGAGCTGGAAGCGGTAGGAGTGCTGGAAGCTGCAGGAGTGCTGGAAACTGCAGGAGTGCTGGAAGCTGCAGGAGTGAGCTGGAGGCTGCAGGAGTGATCTGGAAGCTGCAGGAGTGATCTGGAAGCTGCGGGAGTGATCTGGAAGCTGCAGGAGGGAGCTGGCGTCTCAGAGGGAAGGCAGTAGCAAAGAGTGAAGTGAGTGGAGCCTTGAAGAGTGGTGATCGAATGACTTTCGGAAGTTATCCCTGAAAAGTCGCGAATCAGGAAGGCTTCCTGCTCCCTGGCCGGTGGTATTTACTTGACTCCCACGAGGTCAAGATGTGACACAAGGTCGTTTTTCGTGGGATTACTTGACTCCCACGGGGTCAAGATGTGACACAAGGTCGTTTTCATGGGAAAACCCAAGTGTATCTGCATAGGGTCACTGGTCAAAGATTGGTCATAACATGTCCAAGCTGGTCAAGGCTTAGTCAATGTTTTGGTCATAACATGTCCAAGCTGGTCAAAGCTTAGTCAAGTTCTGGTCTTGGCTTGTCTTAGCAGGTCCTGATATGGTCCAAGCTAGACTTTGCCATGGTCGCAACCCAGCCTAAAGACCGGGCTGCTTCCGTGGCCGGCGGTATTTACTTAACTCCCACGGGGTCAAGATGTGACACAAGGTCGTTTTTCGTGGGAAACCCGAGCGTTTCTCCATAGGGTCACTGGTCAAAGATGGGTCATAACATGTCCAAGCTGGTCAAAGCTTAGTCAAGTTCTGGTCCAAGTTAGCCTTAGCTTGTCTCAGCAGGTCCTGATATGGTCCAAACTAGACTTTGACATGGTCGCAACCCAGCCCAAAGGCCGGGCTGCTTCTGTGGCCGGCGGTATTTACTAAACTCCCACGGGGTCAAGATGTGACACAAGGTCATTTTTCGTGGGAAACCCGAGCGTTTCCGCATAGGGTCACTGGTCAAAGATGGGTCATAACATGTCCAATCTGGTCAAAGCTTAGTAAAGTTCTGGTCTTGGCTTGTCGTAGCAGGTCCTGATATGGTCCAAACTAGACTTTGCCATGGTCGCAACCCAGCCCGAAGGCCGGGCTGCTTCCATGGCCGGCGGTATTTACTTGACTCCCACGAGGTCAAGATGTGACACAAGGTCGTTTTTCGTGGGATGACTTGACTCCCACGGGGTCAAGAGGTGACACAAGGTCGTTTTTCGTGGGAAAACCCAAGCGTTTCCGCATAGGGTCACTGGTCAAAGATTGATCATAACATGTCCAAGCTGGTCAAGGCTTAGTCAATGTTTTGGTCATAACATGTCCAAGCTGGTCAAAGCTTAGTCAAGTTCTGGTCTTGGCTTGTCTTAGCAGGTCCTGATATGGTCCAAACTAGACTTTGCCATGGTCGCAACCCTGCCCGAAGGCCGGGCTGCTCCCCGGGTCGGCGGTATTTGCTTAACTCCCACGGGGTCAAGATGTGACACAAGGTCGTTTTTCATGGGAAACCCGAGCGTTTCCGCATAGGGTCACTGGTCAAAGATTGGTCATAACATGTCCAAGCTGGTCAAAGCTTAGTCAATGTTTTGGTCATAACATGTCCAAGCTGGTCAAAGCTTAGTCAAGTTCTGGTCCAAGTTGGTCTTGGCTTGTCTTAGCAGGTCCTGATATGGTCCAAACTAGACTTTGCCATGGTCGCAACCCAGCCCAAAGGCGGGCTGCTCCCCGGTCGGGCGGTATTTACTTGACTTTAACACGAGGTCATGTTGTGACACAAGGTCGTTTTTCGTGGGAAACCCGAGCGTTTCCGCATAGGGTCACTGGTCAAAGATTGGTCATAACATGTCCAAGCTGGTCAAAGCTTAGTCAAGTTCTGGTCCAAGTTGGTCTTGGCTTGTCTTAGCAGGTCCTGATATGGTCCAAACTAGACTTTGCCATGAAAATGCAACCCAGCCCCCGAAGGCCGGGCTGCTTCCGTGGGTCGGTGGTATTTACTTGACTTACGAGGTCAAGATGTGACACAAGGTCGTTTTTTCGTGGGAAACCCGAAAGCGTTTCCGCATAGGGTCACTGGTCAAAGATTGGTCATAATATGTCCAAGCTGGTCAAAAGCTTTAGTCAAGTTCTGGTCCAAGTTAGTCTTAGCTTGTCTTAGCAGGTCCTGATATGGTCCAAACTAGACTTTTGCCACGGTTGCAAACCAGCCCGAAGGCCTGGCTGCTTTCGTGACCGCTAAAAACCGCCAAGTAAGTCTCGGCATATAGATATGACGGTTCATACAAGAGAAGCAGTGACGCTAAACAAGTAAACGAATATAATTAATTTCGGTCGATTAATTACAGTCAAAAGTGTGTTCGGTGTTTGTTGACTGTATTTAAATTAATTTCGGTTCGAAATTAAAGTTCTTTTTATTTTTGTTTAGTGGTGAAAATTGAGTTTTGTGTGTTTCTTTCAGTTTGAAAGGATGTCGTTGCTATTTTTAGCACACAAGGATCGTGACCTTTCTCTACCGGCAGGCATATCCGGGGTTGTTTAAGAAAAGGTGGGAGTGGTGTTTGGGCACACTGCGACAACTGTATAATTGAATTAAATAATAATTATTTAATATTAAAGTAAAATAGTTTTTAATAATGTAATGAAAATATGTTAAAAATAAATAGTGAAATAATAATATGAGATCTAATAAGTTTGGATAATGAAATTAAAATATTTTCATAATAATCATAATTTTGCTGCCCAAATTCTTCACTGATTGGCTACAAAATTCAATGCAATTAGCCATTTTACAATCTTCTCTTGTTCTTAGTTTGTATTGGTGAATTTAGAACTCAACAATCCTAATAACCAATGAACTGTAGTCTAGACACTATAAAAAAGGCACTTTCTCTCCATCCACCTGTGAACATCTTTGTCTTTGGTGACTTTAATGCTCACCATTACACGTGACTTAAACATTCTAAAAGTACTAATGCTGCCAGTGTTCAGAAATTAAATTTTTACATTGCTCAATCCTTTACTCAAATTGTGGACTTCCCTATTTGTTTCCCTAGCAAAACTGAGCAACATCCTCCTCTACTTGATTTATTTCTTACCTCCTCTACTTGTTCTTGTTGAGCTTCGCAACACTACCATTTTTGGTAATTTTGACCACTCTGTGGTAGTTACTGATATTTCATTCCAATCATCTATTAAAAAGGAAACCCCTATTTATAAGACCTCTTTCCATTACCAGCATACTGATTGGGGTTAGGGTTATTGATGATAATGATTTTCTTTGTAGCACGCCTTAGACTAACATCTTTAACCTTCCAATTGAAAATTGTGCCACTGAGGTTTCTTCTTGAGTCAAAGCCAGCATGGATGCTTTCATCCCTTCTCAGAAATACCAGGTGAAACTTCAATCCTATCCATGGTTCACTCTAGCATACTTGGCTGCTATCATACGCAGGAACCACTATTTTTGGCTATATAAGTGTGATGGCTCTTATCAAAACAGGCGACTTTTCATTGCTGCTCACAATAAATGTGAGTAAAATCCCTGTTTGTTGAGAGAATGAGGTACCACACAGCCTCTGGAATTCATCATCTGTTGTTCCAGTTTTTAAGAACTCTGGTAAACTCTCCAACCCTTTCTACTATCAGCTTAGAGGCCCTAATCAATGCTGAATTGGTTCATCATCTCTCATCACAGGGCCTTTTCTCAGACAAGTAATATGGCTTTTGTTTCTCCAGATCAACTGCTGATGTACTGACATAATTGTGGAAAGAGTTATGCTATAGATAAAAATGGGGAAGCCTGGAAATTGGACATCTCAAAAGCCTTTGAATTGGTCTGGCATTCAGGTTTCTTCACACGTTTAAAAGTTACAGTGCCTCCAGACACTTTTTTGAACTGATCCTATTAAATCGTGAAATGAAAGTTATCCTGAACAGCCACTCATCTAGATCCTTTTGTACTAACATGGGTATTCCCCAGAGCTTCAACCTTGCTTCTACTCTATTTTTAATTTTCATTAATGACCTTCCTGATGATAACAGCTCTCAACTTGGTATCTACGCTGATGACACAACAATTTACTCTTGCCTCGATAGAAAGGCTTATCATTCTGTCAAGGTCAAAATAGCAACCAATGTCTAAAACAACCTCAAGTCCGTCGATAACTGGGGAAAAAAATGGCTTGTCAATTTCAAAGCCTCTGAAACTAAACTTCTCTCCATCACTTGTCTGAGAGACTCCTCACTGATTTCGTTCAGCATGACTGAACCTGCAGGAAAGTGACTTGTTGTGACGTCTTGGGCTCACATTCTCAGCTGACATGAAGTGGAAAGACTATATTAAATCCATTGCTAGGTCAGCTGCTAAGAAAGCCAGTCCACTGTGTCAGGCGAGACAATTTTTCTCTCCAGAATATAACTTATATATCTATAAATCTACCATTCACCCATGCTTAGAATATTGCTGCCACATATGGTCCAGTGCCCTTGCTATTTATCTTGAACTCCTTTATAAGATCCAAAGAATCAGCAATATTATTGGTCCTGATCTGGCAGCTCAGCTTAAGTCTCTTTCCCCCTGCCATAAGGTTGTCTCTCTATGTCTTTTCTATAAATACTTTCATGGTAAATGTTTAGATGAGCTATAGTACCTAGACTTTTTGAATTTAAGCACAGTACTAAACTGGCACTGAGATCTCATCAATTTATAGTTGAGCTGGCTAGATGTAGCCTTAAATTCTATGCTAACAGCTTCTCTCACACTTCTTGCCTGTGGAACTCCCATCCAACTCCTTGCTTTTCAGCCAACTTTAATCTGCAAAAATTTAAATGCAATGTCAATCAATATTTACTGTCCTACTCATTACTCTCTTCTCTTTTTGCTCATCATTATTGTTTCTGTTCCTAATTCTTCCACGCCCTGTAACCCCTTGTCGTTTTAGTGGCATTATTACTGCTTTGCATTAGGATGATACCGATTAAAAAATAAAATAAAATGTTAGAATCATCTAGATTATCTCCCTTGGAAAACATCTGAACTAATTTTTTTCACAGAAATGATCTAAGGGACGCAACTCTTCATTTTTTTCAATCACTGACATTACAAGGTTTTACATTGCCCATTTATTATCAATAACAATAATAAAATAAATATTCACTTCACAGTTTCACAATCGATATTTATCTTCGAGCGAAGCTAAGTAGAAGAAACAGATTGTATTTTTTCAGTCTTCAACGTGGAGAGATTATGTTTACTTTGAAAAACAACATTTGAAATTCTGGCTTTTATTTGGTCTTAAATCCTTAGCACAGGTTATGCAGCACTTTGGCAGCTCATCAACACTTCACTATTGACTTTTTAAAATTTCTTGCAAGTTATTAGTACTGCTGTTTTTCTTCTTTCCTGGTCAGGAACTTCATGAAACTATTCTTTGGTATGACTTATAGTTCTGCCCTTAAAAAAACGGAAATTTTTTTTTTAGTGGGTGGGAATAATTCCTGCAAATTAGCGTTCTTTAGCCCTTACTTAAACCATGATACTTGTCAAAACTGAAAAATATTGATTTGTTATCGATTTAGAAGTGGGGGTCCTGTCTATAATATAATGATAGTGTTAAATTGATCCCTGACTTTTATAGAGTTACTGGCCGTGGCTGTTTCGTGCATGAAAACAGGAGAGTACAAAAATATTCCTTTGAATAATGAACAAATGGATATGTAATATAGCAACAACTCTTAAGTAGAAGCTTACAAAGCTTTATTTGACTATTTCAACTTTAGTGTTTATTTTATTATAGTAGATAGTTACAAGTGAGATGGGATGTACTTATTTCATTACCACAGGATAATTGAAGAGCAAAAATTAACATAAATTAATAAAATTTTGTATCAGAAATACTATGAAAAATAGAAAATATTTTTTTGGTGTGGGGTGGAATTGTTTATGGAAAATACTTTTTCAAAGTAAATAAATAAGTATTTGCTTTGTTTGAACATTAATAATGAAAGAGAAATTATAGTTTCCAACCAAACGGTTATCGTAACTAGTAAGCAATATCCTTTATTAAGGAAAATATTTCCATATAATAGATAAGAGATTAATTCCCACCTTTCACCACATAGAATTTTTTTTTACTTTGTTTTATTGTGTGTTGTGTTACCAAATATATAATTGAGAAGGGGGCTTGGTAATATTGTGGGATCACCTCCCCCCCCCACACACACATACACACACTTAGTTTGCCAAGATGCCATTAGGTGGCACTGTTAAACAGCTATAAAAATGGGTCACTTCTTTTTCTTCCCTTTTTTCCTTTCTGCAGGCAGTAGTAGTAACACCAGCATGGGACTTGTTCCTGACTTGGGGATATCTTTCTATGAGTGACTGAACATTTTCACAAACTTATACACACATATATCATACACACAATTCCTAATAGCTACATTTTTATGTCTTCTTTCTTTTCAGCTACATTTGCATACACACTAGTGTATTTCCTTTACTAATCAATTAATATTTACATAAAAATACAAGAAAATATCACCTTGTTGAAATTTATTCCATTTCCTTTCACCTTTACAAGTAATGCATGTGTAAATTTTGGTTGCCATTGCTTTTAGTCCAACTAGGAGCAGATATGCAACAAATCATAACCTCCCAATGTGATAAGATATGCAGATACTACAACAATATCTAACTGTTAAAACAGATAATTACCCAAACATTTATAACGAGAAAACAAAGACAGCTAGAAAGAAATTGGAAGAACGTTATTGAAGTTTTTATTTTCTAAAATAAGGATACACTATCAAAGTATAGAAATACATAACATCCCTTCCTTTTGACGCTGAAACGAAAAATTAGTGGATGTTGTGAGAAGGCTTTATTTACTCAAAAGTTGAGTACATCATGTTACAAAGACTGTCTGTTGAATAACACATTTTTTTTCTTTCCATTGTTGTTTTGTAAAAACTGGGTTTCACTGATTAAGGGTCACATGACTGAACAGGCCTGTGCATGCTGACTGGAGTAGAGGAAAGAAAGTTATCCTCTGAGTAATTGAACTTGGGGGAAAGTTGTATTGGAAGACAGTGGCGTAGCTGGGGGGGGCTGCCCCGGGTGCCAGCACAGGAGGGGTGACACAATGTCACCCCCAACAAAATTTTTCAACCAGGCTAAGGTGCCAAAAATAGTCTGAGACACAGGGTTTTGCAGGCTGGCATATGACCCCCCCCCCAGATTTGTCCCTCCGTCAGAAATTTTCTAATAAATTGTCGGGAAATTTGTGAGTAGGAAAAATAGCAATGTTTTCAGCTTTTGATTTGAACTGATTATTTTGTGGTATTTGATTTTGTCTTGGATCATACATGTAAACAGTAACGTACCGGTCAGTAGAGTAAAGTAGAGGTAGAGCATGCATGAAAATTTAGCTACAGCTAACCATTCAGCATAGGGTGAATCGGGGTCATTGGGGTGACATTTGAGCGGACCGCCCTGGATGACATTTACTCTAGCTACGCCACTGTTGGAAGACATACCAAATTTGAGGCTCTACTTAGTCATTTAAAGTGGAGACAAAAAATTCTTCCCAATTTGTTCTATAATAATAAAACAGAACAACTATATATTTATCAGCTATGCAACCTAAGTAATGAGATAACCCTTTCTTAAAAGGAAATATTACTCACACCAATAAATAAAGATGATTTTTTTTTTATAAGCCTTTCACCCCAAGCAAGATGAGAGTGCCACTAGCACATAAGGGGTTACAGAGAGTGGAAGTAAAAGAAAAGAGGCGAGATTAAGGAAAGGATAAAAATAAGAACAGGGTTCAAGATCAAGGCATTAGAAGATGTTGACTGACATTACATTTTATTTTTGAAGATTATAGTTATCAGGAAAGCAAGTAAGAGGAAGGGAGTTCCACTGTCAGGAAGTGTGAGAGAAGCTGTTGGACCATTTAAAAGGCAGTTACATTTAACTGTTTCAATATAGTAAAAATGGTGGGACTGAGATGCCAACCTAGTAGCACACTTAAATTCATGCAGTTGGGGAACCAGCGAAAATAGCTTGTAAGAGCAGTTGCCATGAAAATATTAGCAGAAAAGACAGAGGGAAGCCACATCATGTCCATAAGAAAGTGACTGGAGTTGAGATGGCAGGTCATACAGGTTACAATGCATATCTGTCTTTGGATTTTGTAGAGAACCTTCAAACAGCGGGAACACCAGACCATATATGGCATCAGTATGCAATGCATGGACAAATGGTAGATTTGTTGATGTGAAGGATGGACTCAGATGTGAAAAACCTTCTGGCACAACACAGAGAACCAACTTTCCTTGCGGTAGATGCTGCTACTGATTCAATGTAGTTGTTTCACCTCAGGTCAGTGGAAAATGTAAGACCAAGAAGATGCAGTGAGATGTTCTATATATAATTTATGCATCAATTATGCTGATATATAGAAGGAGGTTTTATCTATGGTGGGTAAATGAGAGCAGTTCCATTTTGGAGGCATTAAAATTTACAAGCCATTCCCTGTCCCAGTCAAATACAGAATGGAGATACTTTTCAAGACTAACTGCTAGGTTCAGTTTGTCAGCAATGTTGGATTTGATATTGAGACAGGAGTAAATGGTAGTTTCATCTGTGTAGATGCCTACTTGAGAAATGATGAGTTATCATAACACTGGAACATGTCGTTAGCAAATTTAATGAACAGAAGAGCAAAATTACTTAAATTTAGCTATCATTTTCATGGTACAGATAATGGTTCACTATAACACATTTGATCACAATTTCAACTTAAAATATGCTAGACTGATTAAATGAGAAAAATTACTAAAAAGAAAATGCATTGAAATTTCCATTCTCACAAAATAAAGGTCAACCTTTTTTTTTTTTTTTTTATCCATCTGGGAACCTAAAAATTGAATGTTGATGGTTAAAAAGCTTGTCTTTTTTATAACCATTATTACTCAGTTGAATTTGATCCTCACTTGGTTCCCCATACTTTTGGCCTTGTACAACATTTAAACTATGCTTGGAAAATCACTATATGACATCCATCATTACAAAAACAATAGTAGCACAATTTAGCAAATGAACTTTTTCTTTTTATGTGCCATGTCCTTTCAGGACGTAGGTGATCATGGATCTCCACCTCCTTCTATCTCTTGCAGCTCTTAACAATTTCCTTCCCTCTACCACCTCCTCCAGACCATGTTCTGTCATCCATTTCCTCAAGCCCACTAGGTATGTCATGTGTTGTTTTCATTTGTCTCTCTTTTCCTCTATTCAACCAATGAGTATCAGATTCTCCATGCCCTCCTTCCTCATTATGTGTCCCAGAAACTTCAGCTGCCTTTTCCTGATGTTAAGCATAAGCCTCCTTCTTGTTTGCATCTTCTCTAAGACTTTGTTGTTGCTCACACACTTAGTCCATGATATCCTTAACATCTTTCTGTAGAACCACATCTCTGTCACCTCAAGTCTCTTCTTCATCTTTGAGGATATTGTCCAACATTCAATGCCATAAAGAAGGATGAACTAATAGAGGAAAGAAAAAGATGTACTTGAAGTGGGCTACATTTCAAATTCAGCAAACATTAGTGGCTTCAGCACAAAAAATTCTCCAACCACATCAAATAAAAATCTTTATTAACTCTTCTGTATATTCCAACACCTTTTTCTCATGCCCATGTTTATCTCTTATTCCAGGTGGCTACTTATAGTGGGGCTGGAACAAATAGAAAATAGTTTTTCCACTTTGTCTTATTATCTCTGTTTTTGTTCAAATATTAATTTAAATCCTACTAGTACCCATAAACTAGTTTATATAAGTTTGATATTTCCCAATGCTTTCAAAATTACCTTCAGGCATTATTGTCAGTTTCACAATAAATTTGATCAACAGATACTGGAACAGACTGTAAAACAACTTCAACAAATTCAATCAACTACCTTCTCTACTCTTAAGGTTCTGGCAGTTATGGTCACAGTCAGCACCTCCCAAAATGAAAAATATTTCTCCGTTCCATTTCAACTGACACAGTAAGTACTGATTCTCATGTTTACTAACTAGCCCTGGTCTTTTATTAAGGAGGCAGTTCTTTTCAAGAAGGATAACAAGTTTCAATTTTGCCTCAAAATACAAACCACACCTTCCAGAATTAAATCAGCACACCCCCAGTACCTCTCACTGTACGATGAGTGAGTCAAACTGATTGAATTTGCTGAATTATTTTACTCTCTGCACTGGTATTTGAAGAACAAATTTATTGTGAAACTGATAGTAACACCTAAAAGTTTGTAAAAAAAAAACTGGGATTCTAAACCTTTTTAAAGTAGGTTTGAAAAAATGATCTTTGTCATGGCTCTATCTCTGAGATATTGAGCATTGTCAAAAAAAAAACCAAATCCTGATTAGTCAGAAATGAAATCTAAAAATAGATAGTGCCCTGGCATCTGCATCTCATGATAACTGAGCTACAACTGCACCACACCATGTGCTGCACACCCTCACTAAGTCAGGAGAGTTCAACATCAAAACTGTTTAAATTGCCAACCAGATTATGAGTACTTTAAAATTTTGATCACAACAAAACATAAATGTGTTTTTGTAGGGCAGATTAATTATAAACTAACACTTGTTAAAAAACTTTTCCCTATTTGATTTATTTCTCATTATTATTCTAATGTATGATGATATTTCCTTTAAATATGGTAATAGAGGGTTTTAGTTAATTTGTAGGGGTTTCACCAATACAAATTGACTAACCACCCTACATGATCCTCTGTTTGATCCAATTTGTCTTGTGAAATACATAACACTCCTTTGAGGGCTTTTCTTTAATTGTTCAAATTGTTGATCATGTCTGAGATATTCAACCCATAGCTGTTAAACTGGAGAAATAGATCTGCTAGATATTTGCAAATTTAAACCACAGGTACCAAACTGGAAGGTGTAGAATAAACACAAATGTCTTGATTCAAACTGTTGATATAAGGGATTGGCAGCTGATCTAGTAGAATGATCCTCAAATATGTTGGTCAGCTATACATACATACATACTTGTTAATTTAATGATTCAATAGTAAAACTGGGATTTATTAATCATCTAGTCAAACCATTTTCTGATTCATCAATATGGCTGAGTTACAGCTAACATCCAGGATTTTTAATTATTTCAACTGAACATGGTAAAAACCAAAACAATGTGGGCTTGATAAATACATGATTAAGAAATATTGATTCTATATGGTGTCAATAAGTAAATGATTTATCCAAATTTTTATAATTTAAAAAATGACAGCTAGGGAGAAGTTGGAAGCATACAAAATGAAGGTTTTATTTTCTAATATTTAACAGGTTAACACATTGATAAGAATGTGTTATAATCTTCAATGCCAATGGGAAAGGTATTAGATTTAACAAAGTTATTTTACTCTTAATGTAGTCCAGTGCACATCAATGTTACATGAAGCTTGTTTATCCAAACATCTGAAAGCATCTTCTTTTACAGTGTCAGTGTAACTGTTTGAATTTGTTCAGTACTAGATTGGTGGATAGGTATACTTATTTTATAGTTGAAATGGCAGTTATGATGAACCATTATTTTGAAAAAATCCTATGATACCATAACATTTTTCTGTTGCAATTAATGGAATGTCATCTTGTTAAATACAATTTTGTAACATTTTTTGCAAATAAAAATAAAATTATCTTTAAAAATGTATACCTAGATAAAAGTTAGCTATGAAAAATGAGAGATTAATTATGAAAAAAAAATCTGGTAGATATTTCATATACTATCCATGAAAATTAGTACTTTAAGAACAATAGGAGGTCATGGCCGACTGACTTTTATTGAATAAAATTGATTGACTGGTTTAAGTATCAAAATTGAAACAATGAAACAGGGAACCTGAAATGAATATCGCATGTGATTAATTTCCAATATAGAAGGCGGCTTCATGTCCATATAAGTGGATCTGTACAATGTCACACAAATAAGTTGATAATGTAAAAAAAATCAGTTGAGATAGATAAGGTCATGTATTGGCAGGACCGCCAACATACTTTAAAAATACCCTAATGTATGTGTGTGTGTGTGGGGGGGTTACTGAAACCCCCTGATGGGCAAGCCCCGGCAATTTCTCCTATCTTATCAACATTTGCTTTTTTTCTACTTACATTTATATACGTTACAAATTAAACTAAGCACAAGTGACTATTAAAGGAGAAAAAATTATCACAGATTTTGACGTCATTCTGGGTTTTTTTTTCCTTCTCCAAATCTGTGAATTTGTTTTGCTTATGTTAAGTCTAGAAAAAACATCATATAAAATTCACTATTTTTTTTATCCATAATGTTGAATGCATTAAAATTATTCAACCTTTTAACAAGAAAAATCTCAAGTTGATGTTAAAAATTACTGCAAAACATTGTTGATTTATTTAAAGATGGGATGATCTATTATGACATGTCTCTAAGTTGTATTTAGTTACATTGTATTTATTTTCAATTTTTGGAGTTGAATTTTCCACTTATATTGTGTGTTTGTAGGATAAAGTGAAGACAATAAAACAAAGTGGAAAATTTTTATTGAAGATGCATTTTGCTGAGAAGCGTATGGTGTCTTTGGCTTCCTCAGTTTAAAGAAAGACAAAACTATTTCTGGGAAAATTGCCTTGGGATATCTACTTATCCTCAGAGATCCCAAGACATTTTCCCCACACAGTTTTTTCTTTCTTTTAAACTGAGAAAGCCAAAGACAGCATATGCTTATCCAGTAAAACAATAACTATCTAATTAATAAAATTTTCTATTTTGTCTCATTCTCTTCATCTATATTGCATATGATCCATTATTGTACATAATTAGGTTATAATAAAATTTGTATTTTACAGGAATACTACCTTATGAAAATTGAGATACAGTAGACTGGGGAGTCCTGTATCATATGTGGGGGTATATCATAGATTTTGGGGTGGGGTATGAGACCCTTGCACCAGCCCTGTGTAATTGAAAATCTTTATTATTATAAAAGTCTGTGAACATTGCTTGTGTGCTTCCCAGAAGTCATATATAGAGAGTGAGTGAAAGAAAGATATGAATTTATTAACATGTAGAAAGCGAGGGAAGAGAAGAAAATGGAAAAAAAAACAATCTCACTTTTCACTCACCTCTCTCTCTTCACACCTTCCCACGATGCTGTGCGTGCTTATTTATATTTCAGCTTTCTTTAAACAAACAATATTTTATAATTTTTATTTCAACTTTCTTCAAACAGACAATTTTTTTAATGTTGAAAGCTACTTCAATAACTGCAAATAATTTATTTTTTAAAATATCTCTACTTTCACAAACACTTCATGAAACTAAATGTAAACAGTAACACAAGGTTGACCCAATGGGTCATATGTGATCTAGTAAGAAATATAGCCTTTGTTTAAAAATTACAATATCAGTGAGCTGATATTTTATAAAAAAATAGTCTTGTAAAGTTACTGGAAACGTGCATAGTATGGTAGAATAAAATCAGTGAGTGTTCAAATTGAGGCAATGGTGTAAGCGGCATTTGTAATGTAGGTAACAATACCCATTAGTATTTTAAGATAGAAAACAACAAATGTCGTCTCCATCTCACAGCATATGATATTTAAAAATACAGCTTTTTTGAATGACTTTGCATTCTCTATATAAGTTGCAAACCATGAATGGAAATTTGTAATAGGTGAAATACAGTGACATACAGAGGTTTGGTGATGCCCAGGGCCAATTCCTTGATTGTATGCCCTTAAGTAGTGGGAGGTTACTCTGGTCTTGCTTATCAAAACATGGATCCATATTCCCACCAGTTTGTGGAACTGTAGGGCAACAGAGACAATTTCAAAAACTAAATTTTTATTTCACTCATTGACTGGATGCCCTCTTGATATGGATGCCTGGGGCCCATTGCACCCTCCTCCCCCTCCTTCTGTATGCTACTAGTGAAATAAATTAAATGGAAAGCCAAAATTTGACTTTTTCTTCTGGGATTACTTGTTTGAATTAAAGTATTGCCAACAAAAAAAAAGAAACAGTCAATCATGACAATTGAGTTTTAGTGTGGCATTTTGCCCATTTGCCAAATAAGCTGCCCTTGTAAAAAAGAAAGAGTACCAGGTAGGAATTGGTTTTCGTATCAGTGAATTGGACAAAGTCAAAGTTTGAACAACAGGGTGGTAGTATCAAGCTTGTCATCAACATAGAAAATTTTGGGTTGCTATTTTTTTTTTACTATTTCTCTCAGCTTATTATAGTTGATTTTTTTATTGTAATACTCAGGTTGATTTATATTCTATGACTTAAGTAACCAATGTCAATTAGTAATAGGGAAATAGAAGACAAGCTTCTGTTGCAACCTTTTATTTTTAATCCACGCTGTTTACTCAGCAAAAACATGTTTTTGCTGGCATGTGCAAACTAAGAATTAAACAATGGCGATTTCACAAATCAATGGAAAGCAGGTGGGTAGTGGACAAAATGATGATAAAGAGTGATTTCAAAAAGGGGATGTTAATTAATGTTGTTTGGTGCTTAACAAGTAAGGTAGCAAAAACATAAATTGGCATTGAATCTGTGAAACAGCAAAAATAAGATGAAGAGAAAAAAATAGTCACCGACAATATATCAGTAAAAAATTTGAACAATTTAAAATAATTTTTTTTTTTTTTTTTTGTTAATCTGTCAATTTTGTTTATCAAAACAAAATCCCCTCAAAACTCAAATGAGAACACAAAGAAATGTACATATTTTAAAATATATTTAATAGATAAATAAAAGTGCAAAGGGCTTATCTTCCAGTATTTACATTAGTCGGACTATTGTAAATACTGTACATAATACCTCATCTCAGAAATATAGACAGGCTTATCTTCAGACTTCAGGTTTTTTCAGCTTAAAATAAATCCATTATTGTTTTAAAATATATGTAAGGAATTCAGTCATCCAGATATTTTTATATTAAAAATCTGAATTCAAAACAATAATAAGATAAAAATAAAGAAAACCTGGTTATGCCTGTCAAATAAATCATTTTCATTTACAAACATCTACATGAATTCAAAAGAGTTGAAAAGGAGTAAAAAAAAAAATAGTCTTTTGTTGAGTTAAAGTCTATTGGGTAGTTGGTTCACAAAAAAAGCTGTGGTTAATAAAAAACTTTTATCATCAGTGAAGATTCACTGACCTTTTTTGTTATTGCTGTTGGAGATAGCTCATTTGAAGTCACTGACTGACTGTGCATGTTGTTGTTGGTGGTGATGGTTCATTTCAAGTCGCTGACCGAGCATGCCTGTTGTTGTTGTCATCAGAGATGGTTATCAGAGATGGTTCATTTGAAGTTGCTGACTGACCCTGCCTATTGGAGATGGCTTGTCTGAAGTCACTGACTAATCATGCCTGTTGTTGCACATTTCTTTCAGCATGCATTGGGTGGGGAAGGAGAAAGCCATGTAGACAGTTGCATTTCTGCTCATGAAAGTCAAAATCTGTAGGTTTTTATGAGAAAATTTTCCCAAAAGTAGGCTCAAGAGAAATAGGGTTTTAGTTTTCTCTGATTGGTCAAATATTTCACATGGTGATGTTAATTTCTAACAAATAGTCACTTTGAATTAAACTGTGTTCTATTGTGGAATTTTTTTGGCATGTTTGTAATATTGTCTGTTATTGGGTAGAAAATAAAGTTTGGATGTGTTTTAACATTTAGCATTCTGCATCATTTATAAATATTACTTCCCCTTTTGCACTGTATGGAATCCCCTCAAATTATAGTGTTTTATATATTAGTTCTATATATTTAAAATTGCAATAACCTGGCTCTCAATTTCAGTCAAGATTGTTTTAGGTGTTGCCATAGTTGAGTTAAAGTCAAGGTTTTAGGTTTTCATTACCAAACTTTATTTGATTATTCTATTCAGTAACCTTTCCGAGGTTACAACATATAGACATATTTTTTTTTTTAATGATAATTTGAAAATAAAAAAATATGTAATCTGAAATAATATCCTCAGATATCAAAGTCTTAATCAGATCCTAAAAGTAAAAGCTCAAAAAAAAATCATTCATTCACTATCAAAATGTTACATCTGTTTCTAATTAATCTTGTTTTATAGTCTGCTATGTAAATTCAATTTTAGTGAGGCACATGCTGAGTTTTCATCTTACCGTGTAGTAGGCATCCATTTATCTCATGAGATAAAGGTAGCACTCTGCTTGATGATAATTCAGTCCTTTGGTGGTAAGACTGGTGTGACCTCTCCAAAGTGTAGGACTGGACGATGATATATGGAGGGTGTACACAGTCCAGTCTACATGCACCTCCCCCCCACCCCCTTACTCTCTGCCATACTGATGAGATCCAAAGAAATAAACGGCATTACATTTGGGGTTGGCTTGGTTGCAGGAATTACCAGAATGTTGTCAGTATAGAAAATGAACCACCTTCAGGGCTCCACTCTTGAACGGGTTTTCTGTCTGCATTTACTTCCATAGCCTTTTCTGTGTTTGAATATGAGCACAAGACAGTGGAGGTTTAAAATCAGGGTTTTCCTTCCCCTAGATGGACTGCCTTCCTGGGCTGTCAAGCTTTATCTATCTGAAGCAGCTTAAAGTATATATCTAGACATATTGAGTTATATAGTTCACTATTATCTGGCGGTAATTATAAATTCTCTAAATACGACATGATTTGGTATCAAGTTTAAAAACTATAAATAGTGGTCTTTAAGCAAGTGATAATAAACAATAATTCTAGGAGTTGTTTGAGCTACAGAACTCATTCTTTGTGTTGTGACTACAAAACTGAAGAAAGTAACATTCATTAAATCTGTCAAACAGAAAAGTCAAGTCAGTGTGGATTTTTGCCATTATCTGTATTAACTTGTACTTTTTTTTGCACAAACTGCTGCTTGAGTTAAACTTTTGGTTCCACTGGAGTTTCAAATAGATGGGGTGATTGGGATCTGCTTTTAGAATTTTCAATAATAATGAGTTGAATTCTTTTTATGGCTTATCAACCCTTTGTGGGTTATTTAAAGCCAAAGTATATTTTGGATTGTAAGAATAACTTTTTTTTTTATGTGAGTAAATATTGCATTGAAAATCTCTTTGAGAATAACAATGATTTTCCCAGATACAAGTTTTACTATTTAATTTATAGCTGGTGAGAGGAGAGGGAGTTCAGTAATGAAATGACTTATCTGAGGATGTTCACAACCTAAATTAAGAGGTGGCAGGAAATTTCCTGAATATTTAATTAAAAGGGTGGTTGGAATGAGAATGTTCCAGGTGACTTTTTTTTTTTTAAAAAACATCCCAGTCCACCAATATGGAACACATGGGTACCCTTTTTCAGATGATGATTATCCTCATCATCATTATAATTATTATTATGATGATGATGATGATGCTATGCTCACATTACCTACCAAGTCTGTGGAAGACCTAAGGTAGGTAGTGGTGTGTTATTATGGCTACATTTCATTATTTGTATTTCTAACTACCATAACATCACAAGCGTTACAGGGACAAAGTTCTTCTTAGTGTGTGGGCTGTACTTATCAAGACAATTTTTGTATTTCTCTTAAGCTGGAATTTTTTCAGTGTGTTGTGTTCCTTTTCTTTTATCACTTCAAGCATTGACTATGAATGTTTTCAATTTCCAGATCTTTATACTTTGATAGTTTTTCAAATTCCTTGGTTGCTATGTTACAGTCCACTGGGCAAGCCATATCAATTAGTAAGAAAGTCTTTTTGGTTTTTGACAATTATGTCCAGCCTATTTGCTTCAATCTTCCTGTCTGTAAAGATGGTGTAATCCCATAGAATTGTGATGTCTTCTATTTCTGTAACTGAAACTGGGTGATGTTCATGCCAGTGTTTGTTAACATCTTTTCCAAAGTGTTTGCACATTATCCAGTGTTGTTGTTGTAATAATAATAATGAGCAGCAGCATCATAAGAAAAAGACTATCCATGAGAATAATAGGACAAGGAGGAGGTTGTCTGAATTTCTTAGATGAAGCATTGTCATCTACATATTAATAGTGTACTGTCTAGTACTGGTGTATAAAACCCTAACAGAGGGCCCAAAGCTTGGTTGGGAGCCCCAATGCTGTGTGACTATTTTAACAAAATTTGTTTTTTTCTGACTACATTTATATACATGACTAGCAGCATCGCACGGCGTTGCCCACGCTTAATTCAAAAATCGTACGACTCATACAGCAATCACTATCACTTGACTTAAAATATTTTTGCCCTTCCTTGCCTTTAAAGGAGTGCCCTCTGCCGTGCTGATGTTGCTACATGCCTTACTTCTTGCCTCTCTCACTGCAAATTTTTTCCTAAGCTCTATACTAAACATTAAATCTCTTATGAAAAAAGAACTAAACAAAATGAACACAAAACGATCAGTTTTAAAAAAGGACTCGTAACTGGAAAAACCGAATGAAAAAAGAATGTTAACAACAAATACTTTTTCATCCCCAACCCAGTTCTGCGGAATCAGAATCAACGTTGAGTTTAAGCAAGCGAATGAGCCAATTGGAGTAAAGTGCCATGCAGATTTAAATTTTTCCAACTTGTGATGAATGCAGCTATTGATTTTTTTTGCATGCTAGTTAATATTCATGTCAATCAGCTGTTGGCTCTCACGCTGGCCAATAGAATCTTCCTGCCTATTCGTGGCAGCCGGCTATAGGCTCTCACTCTGGCCAGTAGAAAATGGCCGCAAACTACATGAAAACTGCCGCAGAAGCATGAAAAAAAAATCAATTATTTCCACTATTGATGGGAGTTGGGAAATGCAAAGTTGGTCTTGGCCTTCTCATTAACTTGGAGCATGTGCATGTAAATTTTGGTGCAAATCTGTTGAAAATTGCAGCCGTGCATTCGTTCCACACACACACACACACACACACACACACACATCACATCCTGCCTTTTATAGATAGAGATAAAATAAAACTAAGCGCAACTATTAGTATTAAAGGATGAAAAATATCTTGCAAATTTTGACATCATTCTGGGATTTTTTTTGGCATCCAAATCCATGAATTTTTGCTCATGCTATGTCTTAAAAAACACTGTATAAAATTCAGTATTTTTTATTCATAATGTTGATGGTGTTCAAATTATACAACTAACCTAAAGTTGATGTTAAAAATTGCTGAAAAATAATTCTTGATTTATTTAAGACAGAATGATTTATTTTGACATGTCTAATTTTTATTTAGATACATATTTATTTTCAATTTTTCTAGTTGAATTGTTCACCTATATAGCATATGATACATTATTGTACATAATTAGGTTACAATAAAATTTGCATAAGTATTACCTAATGAAAATTGAGATGTATTAGAGTGGGGAGCCATATCATAGATTTGGGGGCCCCATAAGACCCTTGCACTGGCCCTGTTACTGTCTATGCTCCAAAATATTTTTTTTAAAGTTTCACCTATTTTAAAATCCAGAGGAGTACCTTTGGATTTTAAAACAGGTGAAGATTTTTAAAAATTCTAATCATAAAAACTCAAGGAAGCAAGCATGTTTGTCTTCATCTTTTTCCATTTTTTTTTTTTTTTTTTTACTTTCTCCTCTTCGCACTTCAACTGCCAAAATGTAGGCTATGAATTTTGGTGAGTTCAACGAACACGTACAGCTGTGAGTTTAGCAGCTGCAAGCTCCCAAGAAAATTTTTAAACTTGATCAATTTCAGGGGAATTTTGAGGCCATATGAAATGGTTATTAGAGCATATTCTAGGGCCAACATTAACTACTTCAACCCATGGGCTTATGATTCTGTCACTAAAATGGCCTTTTTGGGAACTTCACTTTTTGAAAAAACTATCCTCAACACCTGCTTCACAGTAGTGGTTTTCTATCCATGACTTTAATAACTTCAGGCCAACTTGAATAGGAGTTGACTAATATCAGAAATAGTCCTATACCTTTAATGTAGACATGATCCATATGTATTTGTGTCCATGACTCCATTTCATTAGGCAAACTAAAATTCAATCTTGGCTAAAGTTTCTTTATTTCTGTTCACTTTGGGAATTTTTAAAAATATTCCTCCACATTTCTTAAATAGCCCAGCCACCATGCTTGCAACTTTAACAACATTTGCATAGCCAATCTATCTTCATGTATATCATTGGTTTAATTGCTTTAATTACTTTTCTCAGAGACTGTGGTGGTACTAAGATATCTCCATTACATATAATTCCTTTTTCTATTGTTAATTTGTCTTGATTGTTTATAAAGCCTCTCAGCCATAGAGCAATTACTCCATGTATTTCTCTTTATTCTATCCATAATTCTATTCAAGACTGGATCCTGCCTAGTTCCCAACTTAAGCCGATTTAAGAGCAATATGTCCGTTTCTATCCAGTGCAAAATCTTATCCTTACAATTTTCACTTGCTTCAACATTTTTACTCTCAATATTTAACTGAAATAATGCAGCCACACGTGGAATAGTATTTACTTTAATATATATGATGTCAAAGTTGAACAATATCCTGGCAGAATTGACAACTCTCTTTTGGGGTTGAATATAAATTCTGAAAGCTTATGATCAGATTTTAAAAGAAATTTCCTTCCCAGCAAAAAATTTCTCACTCTTTCCATGTTCCACAATTGCCAATGCCACCTTCAAAATATTCAAATAATTTGCCTCTGCTGATGTTAGTTTTCTGGAAAAGTACATTACAGGGTGATCTTCCTCCAACAATATTATGGCTAGAGCATAGTCACTAGCATCAGTTTGTTAACATGAATTCTTTTGCTGGGTCAAAAATTTTAACAACGGGTTTGTTTAGGAGTGTCTTTTTTAATTTCTCGAAAGCAACCTCCTGTCTTTTAGTCCAATGAAACTTAGTATTCTTCCTTATTTCATTAAATGGTTTCACAAGGTCACTATATCACAGTAGATATTTGTTATAGAAATTGGTTAATCCTAAAAAATTCTTTTTATTTCTGTATACAGCTATCTTATATAATCTGGCGATATACCCTCTTAGGATATTTGATATCCTAAGTATGAAATTTTTTCAAAATTAAACTTGCATTTATTGTGATTAACTTATACCCACACTATTTAATTTTCTCAAAAATTGCTGTTTTATTTTTGAGCTTTTCTTTAATGCATGCAATGCCAATATCGTCCTGATGTACAATTATATTTTTAATCCCCTCTAAAACTTTTTCAGATGGCTTTTTGGAAAATATGACTTGATGGTTTTACTCCAAACAGCAGAAGAGTCCATATTATTAATGCAGTAGGGGTGTTCATTGTGGTGACTTCTTGAAACATGCTATCAACTTTTATCTAATTATATGCTGACTTAAAGCCAACTTTAGCAAAGTATTTCATACCAGCAAATTCATGACACAGTTTCAATGTTTGGCAACAGGAATGAATCTGAACAGATCTGGTGATTGACAACCACCTTATAATCGCCACAAATTCTTAAATCACCATTGGGTTTGTGTATTGTCACAATGGGTTAAGCCCAATTGCTGCCACCCTGGCTGACTTTTTCCAATATTCCTTGTTCCACCATTTTGTTCAGCTTAGCAACCACCAAGGGTAGCATGTAAACAGGAACTTTTCGGGCTTGAAAATACATGGGTTGACTGCTTTTAAGCTGAATACTTGCCTTGTATCCCCTTAATAATCCAATATCCGGTTCTACAGACTCCATGGAATTTATCAGCTTCAATGCATCCACTCCTAAAATGACTGTAGCTTTTGATGTTTTCCATCACTATGATGAGTATTATCTTGAATTTATTTTTTGTCTCAAACGTGTTTTCAAAGCATCCTAAAATTTTGGTGATTGACCCATCAAACTGTTTCAACTGGAGATTACTTTTCTTTAACTTTGGTCTACCCATTCTTTCTCAAAAATTATTCAGTATCGACATAACATCAATTCCAGTATCTACCTGAATGAGTAAAGTTAATCCGTTCAACTTCTTGTAGATAAACTAAAGTCAAACACATAATAGGATTGACATATGAAATGAAAGTAATACTTTATCTTTTCTAGATGCCATGTTACATTGCGTTGACAACAGCTTAAAATTTAGTGTCCACTGAAAATCAACTAATAAATTTCTATTCTCATAACAACAAAATGAAATTTGGAAGAATCATCAGATTCTACTTAAGAGAACTCAGAATTTGCAGCCCTCAATATTTACATGAAGAGGAGAAGTATATTGAAAATACTTTCAAGACCCCCCCCCAATACCCTAATTATTTCATATTCAATGAAAAACAGAAGGATCATAAAATATCCCAAAATAGAAAAGCGGCCTCTCCTGACAAATCCAACAAATAAAAAAAAAAAAAAAAAAAAAAATAAAAAATATTGTTCTCGCTATCACAATTGGAAAGAATTTATGTAAAACTCAACATAAAATTTATCACAAGTACATCTAAAACAATAAAAGACTTAATCAATACAAAAAAAAAAAAAAAAACAATTGAAGGAGGAATTTACCCTATCACCTGCAAGGATTGCCAGAAAGAATATATTGGAGAAACTGAAAGTTTAAATAAAAGATTATATGAACACAAGAGACATTTTAAAAAACACATTAAATGCATTAGTTGCTCACCCTAATGAAATTGACCACAATTTTGGAAAAAATGCTAATTCATTAAAATGGAAATGTTTAGAAATTGCTTTTATCGCTAGTTTATCCACAGTAAATTTTCATCCAGGATCTTGTTTCACCATTCTTGGCAGGCCTTGTGATCACAATGTGGGATATTTAATAACAAAGGTTGGAAATAAAAAAAAGAATCTAAATGAAATTGGATAGATTATATTCCAAAAACACATTTAAAAAAGCTCAGGTTTAAAGACAAGCTAAAGAGTAACCTCTCAGTTGTCAACATGCCTCATACCAACTTCAAGCAAGTTGCCCTTGATAATTGGAGATATTTATGCCAGAGTGGTAGCAGAAATTTTGAAATCATTCGTATTGACTGGCTAAGAGGCAAAAGACAATGGCAAATATTCCTGTGGCTATGTCCTGAGATCCTCACTGCTGCACAATAAGTGGACTTGTATGCAGGTCACTAGCGGGAATGAAGTGTTACACAGGACACAAACATAAAAACTGAACAAGTCTGTCAGATCCTCATATGTCGAAATCAACGGGAGAATCCATCATCATATATTAAATGTAATATAATAGGGGAATAAAGACCAAGGAAAAAAAAAAAAATCAAAAAAAATCAGGTAAAATGAAACTGGGAATAAAGAAAAAAGCTAATTAGTTGGCATTCCTCACCTTCCTGATCTCTAATTGAGTAATAAAAAAGGGGTATGAACAAAAATTAAAATATATAAAAAAAAAAAAAAAAAAAAAAAAAAAATATATATATATTAAAAAGCTTGACCAGAGGAGGGGGAAGCGTACCAATTTACTATATAAAAAGGAAGATTACATCAAGACTAAAAAGTCACTCCTGCTTACAAAGGGAGAGCTGTTAGAACTCGATGATATCATTTTCCAGCATTTTTAGATGAAATTCTTAATAGGCCTTGCGAAGAACAGAAAATATATCTTTAGTATAAGAGGAGACACACTTACGCAACTTAATAGGTGTGCAACTACTGCAGACTTAGATATATTGGCAAGTTGTCACATGCTAACCTATTTTTAATTTCATCCTTTGAACAATTTTGCCAGGATTGTCAGTGCCATGCTAATATTTGAAACTGTAGATAATTGAATCTGAAATTACTTGTAACAGATTGGACAGTAAAGACAATAAAAAGACTGTCAGAGAAATAACACTGTTAGAAATTTGCTTAACAAATCTCATGCTAACATTAGCAATCTGGCAGTGGAACTTGTTGCCAAGTATTGGGAGTGCCCATAGACATTTCTTTGTGTCAAATGAGTCCTATGTTGGATCTGAAGGAGATATCTACAGCCACCACTGGTAAGGTAGGAGGGTCCAGGGGATGAAGAGCTCTGGCTTTTGTTTGGTCTCTCTTCTATTTATCTTTATTTTTTTTTTTTTGATGGACTGCTTTTCTGCAATTGCTCAAAGAAAATTAGCAATCCACGGGACATTTTTGTAAACCAATTAGCTTGGGTTTATTGAATTATGTAATTCCGGTATTAATGTTATATGACACAATATCAAAAGAATATACATTTTATATATATATTTGGTTGGATTGATGTGAGTTTGTGACCCTGGGTTTCACGCTTTTGCAATCGTCCGTGCATATAATATATAAATAATAATAATATATATATTTATATACACACACTTTTCACACATATATATATATTACACACACTAGAATGAAAATGTTGATACATTTAATAAATGCTATCGATGATATTTCATAACCAACTAGTTGAATACTATCATTTTTTGCTAGTAAAGCAGAATGCTTTGCTTGTAAATTCTCTTCCAATTTTACACTTGACTCATCTGGAGTATTGTTGCTTAACTTTCCACTTAAAATTGAGTCTACTGTATGATATGCATTTAGCTCTATCTTCAGTTTCTGCCATCATCTCTAAACTTAATCCCCACAAATATGCTAGTTCTCTCAAAGCTCTACAATAAATGCCTTTCTGCTTCTTGCTAGAAATCGTCTTATGTTGTTCATTTTTAAGAACTCTAGTGAACCATTTGATCCTTTGAACAATCAACTTTCTTAATATTTTACTTTTGACAAAATACTAGAGGCTCTAATCAACTCCAAACTGGTCAAGTATCTCACCTTACAGGGTCTTGTTTCAATCAAACAATATAGCTTTTGCTTTTCTATGTCAACTGCTGATGGAGTAACAGTTATTGTTATAAGCTTTAGATAAGAATAGTGGAGCTCAGGATCTTGCTTTAAAATGAGGATCATCATCCCAAATTGTGAAATGAATGTTGCCTTCTCGATCCTTTTACATTAATGCAAGTGTTCCCCAGGTCTATCCTTAGACCCACTTTGTCCCTAATTTTTATGAATGACCTAGATGCCATCAGTTCTCAACTGGACCTACGCTGAGCTACTTACTCTTGTCTTAGATAGATTTGATAAGGTTAAATTGTTAGCAGATCTCAAAAATTACCTTCAATCTCTGTTGGTAACTAGTCTAATTTTAATAACTGATCTGCCTTCCATCAGGAGAGCAACTCATTGTACCTTCTTGGTATAACACTTTCCACTGATGAAGCAGAATTTTTATATTGAATCAATTGCTATGAAAATTGGTTCACTGTGTTCCAGACAATATTTCTCACCAGAATCTATTTTACACCTTTATAAGTCTACCATTTGTCTGAATTTAATATTGTTACCACATCTGGTCAGGTGCTTCTCTATGTATATAAAGATTAAAGAAGAATATGCAATATTATTGGTCTTCCATCACTTTCCAACCATCGTAACAACTTCCCTGTGCCTTTGCTATAAATATTTTCATGGTAATTGTTCTGATGAGCTTTTCACTTTGGTGCCTAGACTTTAAGTGTACTACTAGATTGGCAGCAAGGTCTCATCATTTTACAGTTGAAATGGCTAGATATAACTGGAAGTTCAATGCCAATATTTTCCATTACATTTGTGGAACTCTTCCAGCTTCTTATTTTCCCGTCAATTACGATCTTCAAAAATTTAAATTCAACGTCAACTGCTATCTTGTCTCCTTGAATCTTGTTCTCTTTCAAGATTCTCTCAGTCTCTGTAATCACTTGTGCCTTAGTGGCTTTATCACCTTGTTTGAGAAGAAATGAGAGAGAGAGAAAAAAAAAGAAGGAAAGTGAGACAAAGAGCTTAGATCAACAACTTTACAGCATAAAAAAAAAATCAAAAAAAAAAAAAAAAAAATCAGAAGACATTTGAATACTTATATTTTTTTTTAGACAAAGGAGAGAAGAAAAACCTGCTGTTTTGGCTGGTTAGTTTTAAAACATTTTAGTTCTAGTGTTATCAAATATTAAGATTAATATAGCTGTAATAAAATTGTATTTGAACATCAATTAATAATAAAAACAAGTTCTTCCAAATTGCAAGCCTTTATTTTTGCCATTCAGTAAATGGAAAAGTACAAACATTGTGAATAAAACTTCACATGTTTGCAAGCATCACATATCCATCATTACACACACACACACACACGCACACACACACACAGAGGGGAGGAGAAAAAAATGTATGTGGGTGGGTTAAAAGGTTTGAGAAAAGGAGATAGAGTTGTTTGGAATTACAATCTAAGGCATCAAAGGTGCCACAATGTTGGGGAGGAGAAAATTAAATTTTGACAAGCAAATAAACCTAAAATTCTGTATTCTTTATTTAACAGAATATAAATTTAATGACAAAATGATTAGAAATAAAACACATTTGTGTTTCATGCTGATGCTCTAAAATGAAATACTGCCTTACATCCACTGGATGTCCTATACAATTAAGATGTTCTAAAGGGATGATTTCATCGTGGAACTTAGTTTTATCTATTATTCACTAGGTTGGTATTCCGGCCAGAAATACAATCTTTTGCTACTGGCATTTGGCAGAGGTGGAAGGATTACATCCAGTTGTGTTATTTGTTAGCAGCAGATTGTAAATTACACTATATAACAATAACTTAGAATTTTGTGAAAAGATAATCAGATGACAAAACAAGATGGTAGAAAAATAACTGCATGAAAGTACAACACCTGGTAATTAGATAATTACAGAAAAAAAAAAAAAAAAAAAAAAAAGTGTTTAATTTTTGTTCAGTAGATATTTTTTATTAATAAAATCCAAGGGGAGGATACATTCTATAAAAAAAAAAAAAGTTCAAGTACTTTATCCTGCCCCACCTCGTAACCTGATAGATGCTGAACAGTCAGGAGAAAATGGATTTAGGAATCATTTTAATCTGGTTTGCATTCGTGAGAGGTAAGTTAATAACTATTCTTAAATACCCAACTTATTATTTTTATTTTAAACCTATTAGAATAGGTATCTAAATAACATCCTAATTTGAAGCAAGATTACTCTTCCAAGCAATGTACATTGGAAGATTTATTTAATAGTTGAAATGTTTAATTATATGAAAATTACATCTGATTTACAAATTTAAAATGAGCAGTTTAGCATTCATTTACACCGGTTGGGTTTTCCCTTCAACTAATCCAAAAAAGACCCAATGAAAAATTTAATAATGCTTTATTTGTAACTGCAAAAGCATTTTCTTACAATAAATGACTACAATAATAAAAACTGTGTTTTGATATCCCATTTCTTTTTTTTTTTTTTTAACAATAAATAATGCACACATAATACATGTTTTCCATTTGTAATGGCAACAATATAATTAAAATATTAACTTCAGTCACTATTTAGGAAAAACTATTCATGAATATTGTGCATTATTTCTGTGTGATGGTCATGGGCATGTCAAAAAGTGTATCCTTAAATCAGTGCAGCAACCAGACAGGCACTATTATAAAAAGTATAGAGAATGACTGCCAGTGACTATGTATGAAAAGTTTGAATGAGAGACCCCAAATATAGGTAGCTATATATATATATATATATATATATATATATAAAAAAAATCATAAACTGACATCAGGATGGAGAAAAGATGGTATAAAAGGCCATTCTAGAGACTGCTGAGATATACAGCAGATAGATAATAGAGAGATACTGTTGCCATGAGATGACAATTTTTAAAACTAAGGTGATAAATAAAAAAAAAGATGAAAAAAAAAAAGCAACAGGATCTGAAATGCTAGCACTCCAGTAGCATTGACTGCTCTGTATAAAATGGGCGGAAGAAAATACAGACACATTGTTTGGTCCCTATACAAAAGGTTCTAAACGTTATACTGAAAAATTGTGCAGTTATAAAGAAAAATAATGAATGATATAGCTTAAATTTTACATTTTTTTTTTTTTTTTAAATAACTTATTCATAAAGCAAACTTTATGACAAGAAGCAAATTTAAAAATAAATTATCACACTGACAAGAAAAAGACTTGAGAAAGAAAAAAATAAAAATTCCCCAGGCACAAGAGGTTGTAACACAGCAGTGGTTGGTTGTAAGCCATCTGCTCTCTATAAGACACACTTTAAAAACTAGCAATGAACAAATACAATCCTTTGGTGTTATTCAATAAAAAATTAAAAAGGTTGAAGTAATGTATTTGGGCTATTCTAATACAAATCATGAACAATACTTGCTTCTTCCCATATTCAACACCTTCTGGGCATTCATTCATCTACATAAAAATAAAATTGTAGATCATGTACCACAGCAATTAGCCCAATCAGAATAAAGAGGAGGAAAAAAGTTATTACATTTAGATGAACTGATGTATCAAGGTAAAGCTTGGATGATTTGATGGATATATTGTGCAAATGAAGGTGTATGTTACTTCAGAAAAAAAAAAAATATGCACACACACACACACACATATATATATATATATATAACTAATTTAAGGCAAATTATATTTTGTTTTGGTCTACACAAAGACAAAATAATCAAGACTATAAATGACATTGATATTAAATTTTGAAACATGAGCCAAGCAGGCCTAAAACATGAAATGGTCACAACCTCATTGTAGCATATAAAAATGTATTTTTTCTTCTTTTGAATACTATTTTGTGTGGAAGGTAGAAGAATTGTTATTTGGGAGGAAAATGCAAGCCAGAAACATCAATGAAATGAGCTTCCAAGTAATAATTATGAATTTGATTATAGTATAAAGCAAGAAAATGTTTGCCTTCTGATAATCTATACAGGTCTATATGTATGCATATTCACTGAACACAGATCAACAAACAAGCTATTACAGAATCATGTAAACAAAAAACACACACACACATTATATATATATATATATATATATATATATATATATATATATATATATATATATATATAGAGGCAGCAACCTTTCTTTCAAACATGTAAATAAGGAAAATTTTATGAGTTTTTCTAGTATTCTTGAATTTTTCCATTTGGTGGGGGTAAAGAGTGTAAAAATTGTCTCAAACATTTTCAACCAGTTCTTTAGCTATTTATTAGGTAGGTTTATTGCTAATTGTTATTAATTTTTTTTCATGGCTGTCAATTACATCTTAAAAGACAACTGTGATAAGAAGTTTATAACAACAACAAAACCCTTGAAAATAGATAAAGTGGCCAAAAGTGCTTGGGACAATCGGCATGAGACAATTTTTACACTTCCTTACCCCCAGCAAATGGAAAAATTTAAGAATACTAGAAATTTTTTTTTAGAATTAATAAAATTTTCTTTGTCATGCTCAACAAAACATTTTTGAGATATAATAAACTAAACATGTATAAATTTCTAAATAAGTAAATGAGAGTAGGCAGCACTTATGGATAATGAAGGCAATTATTATTAGACACATTAGGAATCAAGCTAATAGCAAACAAATTTGTCACAAAGAATCCTCAGTCATTTAATAATAATCCTCTGAAGGCACACATTCTCCTCCTGCCTGCCTACAAGAGTGAGAAAAGGTACAGCAGAAATCAAAAGTAAATGATAAATTTACTAAGACTTATCTCACACTGATTATATATATATATATATTTATTACACACACACAAATAATGCTACAAGATTTATTTATAGCCATCAGTAAGCTGTGAACAAATTATTAATGATTCATATGATAGCTACAATAAAAGATTTAACAGGAGGCTTGTTAATAAATGATATTAAACTAACTACTTTTCTTACTACAAGAACAATACCCATGTTAAGATCAATGAGTTAATTCAATGTTATTAACATAGATATTAATAATAGTAATAATAATCCCCCTCCCCAATTTTGATTATTATAAATAAGAAAATTGCAAGCTGAAATCTACTGAATGTAAAAACAAAAAACTGAAGAGATGAAAGAAACCTTTGGAAATAATATTTGTTAATAGAAGAGAAAATTAGGTTTGAAGCTGCATAGCTGATAATGAGGTCAATGTGCTCAGAACAATTCAGTATCCATGCTAAAACCACAAAGCATATAACAAATGACCGCATTATACTCTAAGGCAAAAATACGAGAATGCTAATGATAATTGTGGTCTTTTAATAAATCTTTCATGCAAACTTCTCATATTTCATTATCATAGTGCTAATTCTAACTTAAAATTACAGAAAAATATTACATTCAAAGTTAGTAATATAAACCAATGTGTTTTATAAAGAGAAAATTCCTGAATTCAATATTTCAACCGATGCTGAAGTTACCTCCCTTTGGTTTCATGGGTAAAAAAAAAAAAAAAAAAAAAAAAAAAAGTCGTTATTTAGTACTTACTAAGATTTACTTAGTTTGGCACAAAGCCACTAATGTGAGGCATCCTAGAAAAGACTGATCTCAATCCAGAAGTAAGAAAGCTTGCCAACCATTGCTCCATGACAAAGTGCTTTTATCCATTACTAAAGAGAAAATTAATCAACTGAGTTGCACAAAAGTTAATAGAAAACAATAAGGATCAATTTCTTCCAATCAAATCCTTTGTTTATTTTTTTTTTTTTGTTTTTTAATATTCAAGTTTTTGTGCATATTGTTGTAAGAGGGTAGATGGTTCCAAGTTATTTTCAGTAAATAAAAGCATACATTCAGACCATATATACAAATCCAATAATTCATTTTTCTTTCTCATGCACACACACATGCATGCACATTTATTTCTCATATAACAGGCAACAAGAACTGCTTTCAATGACAAGTTAATAAAAATATTCACAATTTCATTCCAAACTTAATTCTGCCCTGTTTAGTGGAAATTCAGAAGGAAAAAAAAAGTTAATGTCATTTTTATATATATATACATATACATACAAAAAGAAAAAAAAAAAAAAAGAAAAAAGAAAATGTATTTACATTTGCAGTTTTTGTATTAAACACTGATAGTACATTACACAAGAGGAAAAAAAAAAAAAGCTGACAATTCTAAACATGTACATTTCTGGTGGGAGAAGGGAAAAAAAAAACAAAAAAAAAATTTTTTTTTAAAAATACAAGATTTAATCAAATCCCTTCAGCCCATTGAGAAAATTTTTTTTTCTAAAAAAATATTGCATTACAAGAGAGCACACCATATCCAGATATATGACTGGTGTTATGCCTCTTAGGAAAGACACTTTCTTTCTTAAACTGATTGTCTGGAAGGTGAACAACTATGTTCAACCCTATCACTTTATATATATATATACACACACACACATTTTTGGACTGTATCACACACTGTTAAAATCTTAAAATTATCACCTATAATTTTCATTTGAGGATTCTATATTTATAGAGGTGAAGGAAAAGGACACATATGAGAAGGTCATAATATGTGATGAAGTCCATGATTAGGTCAATAAATTATATATATATATATATATATATATGAGAGAGAATGAGAGAATTAAATTTAAAAGCAGTAGTAGTAGAAATATAGAAACAAAAATACAAATTGTAGCAATCATTTTTGCAGCTAAGAAAAGGAGCTCCAAAAATTATTTTGGTGAATGCTAAACTTTAACCTCGATTAATCATTTAGAAAATTAAGCAACTTACAGGAATTTCGGAGCGTATTAGAAACCAACATCAAATTTTCAAAGTATGTAAGAGACAACTTAAACTATCAAGATAAAAAACATTTTCACCTATTCTAAAAAGTTTCTAAGGACTTCTAGACTAATAAGGCAAAAAAAAAAAAAAAAAAAAAAAAACTTGTTTGAATCTAGTTATAAACAAATATTTTGACGATTCTTTTAGTTTCTAAACTTTACATACACACATAATTGAACTGAAACTAGTATGAAGTAGAACTGAATGTAAAGGATTTTTAATGTTAAAGTAAGTATTACAAGACAAAAATAGACTTAAAAAAAAAAAAAAAAAAAAAATCACTGGGATTTTTTTTAAGCAGTGGCAGGTGATGAGCAATTTAGAGTGGTCAACTTTGCTCTAAAATCAATCGCCAGAAACATAGAAATAAGAGTCAAAACAGTTATTTTGTAGAGTAATCAAAAATCAACATCTGTAATACATTACAGTTACTGATGTTTAATATTTGAGAATGTTTGAAATGGAATGCTGATCATAAACTGAAAACATGATTTTAAAAAAAAAAAAAAAAAAAAAAAGAAGTTTAAACTAAATCTATTAACATAACATTTGTATAGCTTGCAGCTTTTTTGAATAATTATATTTGGTGTTTAACAATTAAACTATGGGCAGTTTGCAATTTTAAATTGATAATTAGGTTTTCTAAGATAGTCAAAAAAAATGTTAAACGACTATTGAAATCTGATCTCATTTTATAGGCAGTCAGCACTGAATTTTCAATGTCAGTACTCCTAATTACTAACTTGTTCATTTATATACTGTTTACACAGTATATAAATATTTTATATACACAAAAGACAACTAAAATATTATGAAGTATTTTGAATTAAAACTACTTAACTGACATAAATCCAATAAAATATGTATAGTAAGTTGCAAATTTAGTAAAATCTTTATAAACTGCTTTAAAATTTTCATTTCAGATTTCCTTATCTTGGTTTTTGGTTTTTTAAATAATTATCTACTGTTGGTAAAGATAAAAATCTGGAGATGGAATTAAACAGAAGGAAATTTTCAGTCATTAAAAAAAATAAGTTCTTTTATACTCAGCATGGATATTTTTTTTAAGCCTAATGCAATATTAATATAGACCTATTTTAGAAAGCAGATGAAAACACACTTATCCAACCAACACTCAAGCCAGCCATAAACTTAAAAAAAAAATTTTCAAAATTATTTTGTCTAAACCTATACATCTTAAAATCAGCCAAAAAAATATAGCAGAGAATTTTGACAAAATTTAAGCAATGTCAGGATTGGTTGGATGATAAAGTATAAAGGGGAAACGTCTCTCCAGATGATGCAACTAAACTGACTGGATATGGTGAAGTCCCAGAGGCACATGAAGTAGTAATGCCATCCATTTCTGCCATTTCTAGCCCTGACTCACACTTACTAGTTGTTAAATACGTCCGTGTTACTGTACTGGAAGTAGTGTGTGATTGTGAAGAACGACGAATAGCATCTGAGCCAGGGCTATCTCCTGCATAACTCTTGCTAGAATTTAAACTTCTTTTGCTATGTTTTATGTTGTCCTGAGAGGGACTGTAGTCTGTAATATCATCATCCAGTATTTCAATTGGTTCAGTTTTGATGCCACTCTCATGCGAAATGGTGGTAGAATTGGCAGCAGTTTGTAGGGAGATGCCAGATGTTTGAGTGGCAGGAGGGTAGCGATCATGATGAGAGGTCATATAAGCATGGTGTTCATTAAGAGCCTGGATTCTTTCATCTAAGTTATTTTGTAGATCTTCAATTTGTGAATGTGAGAGAGTCAACGTGTGTTCTTGGGGTTGTTGTTGGCCAAGAGAAGTTTCTGGTGGATTGGAATCATCACTTAAAGTTAGCACAACAGTTTGACGGTTGGATGACTTTTGAGACTTTGGTAGATTGTCACGGCGTCTGGGTGCAGATATCGACGGAGAACTGGTCATTTGCCGGTGCTCATTCAAGCTGGCTGAAAATTCCCGGCAATGTTTCTGGATTTTATCCACCTTCAAAAGGTTTGATATTCTTTCAACATCTTTATAAAGATGTTCATTCAGATTCAGCACCCCATCATAGAGGAAACTGACAAAGATCTTCAAGCCATCTTCGCTTATTCCTGGGGGAAGATTTACCTCCAGGTCAGCACCATCTGTTATATTTTTCTCCATCAAATGAGGGCTAGCAGCAAACAATACCAAACGATGAAGCTAAAGAAATAAAAATATACATTTAACCATTAAATTTAATGGAAAGATTTTTTTAAAAATACAATTAAACTCTAATAATGACAACTTAAAAAAATATTTTAAAATTATTTATGCTGATATAAAATATGCTTTGGAAGCAATAAAAATTACTTTATTCTTAAAATACATTAAAGAGTAAATTCAAACAGATGCATATTCATAATATTACTAAATAATTTGAATAAGAAATAACTGTACTCTTATCAAGTTCTTTTGGTCTAATTCTTGTTTTAGTAAAAATCTGATCTTACAGATTGATTTTCTTACTGGTAACAACTATTAGCAGTTATTAGAATGCTGTTACCCTAAGACATTGTATTGAAAATTACATGATCATTATTAACACTTTCACTGCTGCCTTATGTCATTTTACCCAGCCTATTTTTGGAAAAAAAAAAATCCATCTTATTTAAACTGTGTCTGGGAAGCAGTTAAAGTTGCTTTAAACAACTTACCAGCCGCTAAAATTGCAAAATCTAACATCAGATGTTGACAATAGGCTGCTAAGAGTTATTGAAAAAGACAGGAGCATTTGTGCAATAAATTTTTAGGAGGTTCTTATTATTTTTGTTAATATATCTTTTATTTTTAAAATAAAATGTTTTTTTTTGTTTTTCCTTTAAGAAATTGATGAATTTGTTCTAAAATCTTTTCATATTATTTTTTTACATTAGTCTTACAAGGTATAATAATGTAAAAGTATCAAAATAAATAGTTGCAGATAAACTACAGACAAATTAGTCAGTTTTGTTAACTTAGTAAAATTTTTTCCAAACAAAAAACAATAGTTTTCTCTATCACTATATATCTAAGTTAATAATATTGAGTAGAATCTAAACAACATAATAGGACTTTTAACATTAAAGACGCAACTTTTTATACCAATTCGTAACTTGCATATAATCTCTAGACGCAGTTTAGATGCTGACAGTGATTTCTCATGAGTGCTGCCATTTTGGTTTGGATCAGATATTCTGCAGTAGGGACTAAGCTAAACAACACTGTCAACACAATATAAATAATCTACAAAAACGTGTATTGTAAACTATTATAGGTCTACACTGGTTTGGAAATAGCACTAAGTGCTAGAACCAACATTTTCATGGTGTGTTGAAAATGCATATATACATCAACAGGGCAATGAAAGTTTTATATAGATGTACAGCTGTAAAAGTATTAATGGACGGATACTGATTTAGTTAGTAAAGCTAATATATATATATATATATATAAAAAACAAACTTTATGACTAGATGAATATACAGTATGAGTATTCTAAAATAGAATAGCAACAGTAACTAATAACTTGTAGATAAACTTAATTTCAAGACTGTGGATATACAAGTTACAATCAATACTACAAAATTGTGTGCGAATTATATATCTGTTCCTTACCATTCAAGGACACTTATATAGCTAATGGAATGCTGATTATAACTATAATAAATATTTGAGCTTGGTTTTTGAAATGACATTTAAATATTGAATAATATATTTTAAGTATCTTAAAATTAACAGAAAAAAAAAATATGATTAAAGTTATGAATTTATAATAGGATAAATGGACAATGTCTATAAACATGCCATCAATTTATATTCGTTGAGCATAGACTTTTTTCCATAAAAATCTACAAAATGGCAGACACACACACATATATATATATATTATACACACAAGAATCCATGATAATAAATTTGTATAAATTTTCCATTGTGAAAATAAATATATTAATCATGAAATGAGAAATATAGGTTAAGGACAGGATTATACATACGGTTACATTTTTGTCACCACTGCATATTTTGGCATCACATAAACGTCTTTTTCTCCATAGACTGGCCAAAGATTTCATCATACCATCAGCATGTTCAGGATCCACATAAGTCTTTTTAAAAACTGTGGCAGGTCGTGAAGATGCAGAGAAACTGAAAAAGATTTGAGAAAATTAAATGAAAATTTTACCAACCAAAATTTTAATGTATAACTGAAAACAATTATTGGACTTCTTTTTTTTTCTTATTATTATAAAGAAGAAAATGAAAAGAGAAAAAAATTTTTTAAATTAGTTTAAAATATATCAATATCTTTGGAAAACATGGAAATTCTTTAAAATAACTGCCTCCGTTTCCATGTCATCAGGTTTAAATGAATAAAAGGGTGCATCAAATGTTTCTTCAGATGATACTCTCTTTCTCCACTCATACTATACACTTTGGATAACTGTACTAACAGGAAGATACCAAAAAAAATGTTCAACATTTTGAGAAAAATTGTATTAGAAAAGAGGATTAACAGAAATCCAATTGAGTTTCCAAAAAGTCAATTGAATTTAAAATCTTTGCATAGAAACATATTGGTATCTTTACTTATTGTATCATTAAAAAGAGGAATTTTATAAACTTATTTTTTTAAAACAAAATGCTTATATTGTAAAACATTTTCCTTTTATATTACACAAAGATGTATATAAATAAAAGTAAAATTGTTAGAACTATTTTTTCCTGAAGATAAACAATTCCACAAGTGAAATTATTAAAATGCTGATAAAAAAAAAAAAAAAAAAAAAAAAATTTAAAAAATTATGAATTATAGTGAATAACTAAAACTGAACACATACTAAAATTTAGTTCATGAATTCAATTTAAGCTTTATAAAATGGTATAAAAATTCAAGGAAATGTTATAAAATTGCTGTTTTGATAAGACAAAACATGTCAATATATAAATCTTTGAAAAAAAAAAAAAAAAAAAAAAAAAAAAAAAAGAAAAACACTTCATATAACTAATCTGTTGATTGTAACACTTTTGTAAACATCCAGCTCATAAAACTGAAAGTAATGTATATTTTCTACACTGATCACATTAATCCCAATCTCCCATAAGAGACCATAAAAGGTTATCCAATGAATATTTTCAATAAGTTCAATTTTAATAATATATATTTTAAAGCAAGGCAAGGTAAATATTTCTGAAGGTATAACAAATTCATTCTTTTATGAATGAATTAGTATATATGTTACATAATAGTTTTTGCTACCTGATTACAATTAAATGGTGAGGTAGAGGCAACTAGTTCTAAATGTTACTGGCTTGTTTGAACAGGTTGTTAGAGCAAGCATGTCCATACAAGCTGATTATTGTTGAAATAGTAACTAAATTCTCACTCACATTTAAACACCCTTCATGTTTCATGAATAAAAATAATTTAGAAGATTAATATTGGTGAGATCAAAAAGGTCAGTGAGTTTTTACCTTACTGACAAGTCTTTGTCAGTGCAACCCCGCATTTTAGAATTTTGTAAAGACTGTTCTGGCCCAGGATCATAGGATTCAATAGGAGGTTGGGAAATTATATTTGCTGTAGCTGCTGCAACTGCTGACTGGACCTCCATAGCTTCCTGTAATTAAAATAATATCATAAGATACAAAAATTCAATCTAAAATCTTACTGGGAGTAATATGAGAAGAGGCTGAAAAGTTCTCTGCTCAAACCACTCCCCAAAATCTTACCAAATATTTTTTCTTAAATCTTTTCTTGGTTGAGCCAAAAACTTTTCAGCAACCTCATGTACATTATAACAATCTCATGTTTTCTTCCAACATGTCAGCATTATGATCGTTTAAGACAACTTTTACGATAGTTCATTCATCAATGGTTGAGTAGTTTTTGTCTCAAATAGAAAATTTTCTCTTTTTATTAAGTTCATTTAGTATTAAATAATCAAGAAAAAAGAAATGAATTGCAAGATTATATATATATATATATATATATATATATATATATATATATATATATAGAGAGAGAGAGAGAGAGAGAAGAAAATAAATATTTCACTCAACAACTTATACTTCTGGAAGTAAATATTATAGACAGCATAAAAATCTAACATATATCCATATGTTAAGATTTATAAAGGATAGGAAATTAAACAAAGTTTCTTATGCTAAATAAAATGTGCACTTGTGCATGCATGTATATCAATGTTTTGCATGAGAGAGAGAGGAGTCCCTTTCACTCCATGTGGAGTATTGGGGCCACAGCTTCCCCACGGTAGTACTGCTACTGTGCTTTCTATATAGCAACTAGGATTTGTTTTTGTTCATTTTTTTTTTTTTTTTTTGTATAAAAATAATTGTTCCAAAAGGTAATTATGTCTTTAAGAATCTTAAGATTAGCCTTTCTAAAATTGGTTAAATTCTGACCTAAGTATTTGTTTGAGGCTATCCATTATTTTATTAGTAATTATGTTTAAAGAAAAAATGAAAAAGTTCAAATATAAAACTAAAAGCATGAACACTAAGTCACTGAAGATCAAGAGGCAAGATTCAAATTCACTTTTATTAAAATTTAAAAGTGATATTTTCATCTTTAAATTTTATTTATATATTTGATAAAAAATAAACTTATTTATATTACTAGAGACCATGGTTTTAAAAAAAATATAACTGGGTTCTGAAGATAAGGAGTACAAGCGATTTAGAGTATCTTCTTTTTAAGAATCTCTTATTTTCAAAATATTGCACATTTCATGCTGGATGAAAAAGAAAAAATCTTTTTTTGTAAATGCAATGGAATTAAGTAAATTGCACATCATTCCATGCCGAGATGGTCAACATTTTTTTCTATTACAGCAGCTTGTACGCTTTATTTTTATTTTTTTTAAATTTCACTCAAATTGTTAAAAACAATTCCAGTTCAGAATTATGTTCACATTTTTGTATTAAATACAAATTGGAAATGACCAGTACTAACTAAGGGATTTGGGCTTTTTGGGTGTGTAGAACAGTTGCTCAACTATATAAAGCTAAATTTCAATAGTACCCAAGTCATTAATGTAGATAATTCAAACAAAACGCTAATTATATATTTGGAAAAAATAAAAATTAAACTTAAGAAAAGTGACGAAATGATAACTAGGTTAGGTTAAGTCTTAAGAATTAGATTGTAACTTTTAAGTTACGTAATTTGATTAAGTTAAAATCATTAATAAAGAACGCAAAGATCTAAAATTAGAAACAAACCACGTTCGTAGGAAGTGGGGGGGGGGCAAGTTTTGAAAATAATTTTCCTGCAAAATGCAAACAGCTGTTTCTGCATTATGCAGAGACAGAGCATCACCACCAACAAAATAAAAAGAAACTGAGCATAAAACTGAAAATAGCCACAAACTAGTAATAATAATAAATAAGCATAGAGGTCGCAGCAGACAGTAAGACGGGTAACTGCTGCATCAATAGTTGCAGAAAGAAAAAGTGCTAGACTGTTGCTGCACCAATGATGTGCAAATGACTTGCATTTGATGGTTATTCAATGGTAGGCATAGTAGTGCAAGTACTCACATTCTGTCTGGAGAAGAATGAATTAGAAGATGCTACACTAACAAAAAAAAATTAATGAATCAATAAGTAAATATTCTAACAGAGTACGTACAAAAAATAAATAAATAAAAATATACTAGAAAAAGAAAAATTATCGACTGAAAATAATGCTTTTATTCGTTCAGTTTTTTAAAGCAGCATTTTATACACACCTCACTTGGTCAATTATTATTAGTCAGTCAGGGATATGCAAATATAGACACGCCTACTAATATCAATATTTTTTTTTAATAGGAAGCGCTTTGTTATTGTCGAGTTCTATTTACTAAGAGTACAAACTAGAAATAAACATTTAAAGAAACTGAAAAGTAACAACAATAGTTTTTTTAAACAACGCCAATTTTTTTTTTTTTACGAATTTTTATTTTCGTTTCAATTTTGTTGCGTCAGTGCCAAAAAAACAGACATGACAATATTTTTTAAAAATCCAAACATAAGACTACTACACGAATTATTCAGTTTATAAAAACAAAAATATACAAACATGTTTAGTTTGTTTAGCAGATTATTTTACCCATAAAAATGCACACGTGTGATAACAAAATATTCGCAGAAGGGGGGCTCAATTTTTTAATCGATTAATTAATTTAAAGCAGGAAAAAATATTGCTCTTTTTACTTTACAACAAATTATTTTCCAGATACTTAACTAAAATTCGTGGAAATTTTTTTTCCGTTTGGAATTAATATTTTATATCTGGTAAAAATACAAGTTTCATCACAAAGTATAATTGTGCGCAAAATTGTAAAACTAAACAAACAAAATTAAAAATAAACCAAAAGTTAAAGTAGTATCAAGACACAAAAAGTGAAAAAAATATTTTTAGTAAATTATTTTTTAAAGTTCTTTTTCTGGGGGAAGTGACCTAGGGAGGCGGAACTGGCCTAAAAATAAAAGTTTCCAAGGTACAAATTTTCAGAACTAACTAACTAAAAAAAAAAATGAAGTAACCAAAAAACAATAAGCAAGAAAAGTTGAGAATAAGATCATAAAGTCGTTTACTAGGCTGTCAGGGTTCAATCGGGTGCATTCTAATCATGATTAGAATAAAAATATGTATTTTTTTAAAAACATAACTAAATGAAATCTTTATTCTTACCTGTCGGTTGAGGGCTATTTCACTGAGATTTGGCAAATGTGCGGCACTAATAAAACTGTTGTCTGGATCTGCCTGAACCATAGCTACTCTCAACCCAGAAGGATGGGCTCCGTAATTGAGGGTACCTGCAATGTTGGCCCCAGCAGCACCTGCATCGTGTGTACCTGTTAGATCATGCGATGTTAAAGTATTTAAACCAGGAATAGCATTTATTCCAGACATAGCTAGTGACTGGGCATGCGGTTGGGCCCCGATTGAACTACTGGAGTTGCCTTGCTGAGGATCGAACTGTTGAAAAGCATCAAATACTTGGAAAAGGACAAATTTGGCTGTTGCTCGTATGCAGTGGTTCGTATAAACCCTAGACAACTTAGCAGTTAGGGCGATCCTTTTCATCATCGTAGACAGGGCCTCTTTCCCAAGGGGAGAAGCATTATACCAAATGGAATCTTGAAACGATGTGGTTCTTGGGTGCTGAAAAAGAGCCGATTCATGAGGATTTCTTTTTCTCAGATATCGTTCGAAAGTAGCTACAGGGCAGACAGCATTACCGGTGGCGTACATTCTAACCCCACGACCCGAATCGGAGGAGGAAGTTGTGGGATCCATGTTACATCCGTTCGTGTAAAGAGAAAGTGATTTCCGTTTATAAACATACTTCCGTCCATACTCGTCAGTAGCAAAACCGAAGTGGTTTGGAGTTAGATATCGCTGATTTTCCTGACCCCTACGGAAAAAATAGAATGTAATCTCGAACCAGACTTTGTTCAGGAGACCCTCGGGTGTGTTTGGGTTGAACACTTGTGAGTGAGAGTATAGAGTGGCCATGTCGGCTTGGCTGATCGGTTCCTTGTGTTCGATCGAACCCTTGCCTGCTTCTTTGAGGCGTTTCAGGGCAACTTTGAACGACAAATTGGACTTACGAAAAGCCGGGTCATTGACGATATTCACATTTTTTAGGTATCGATTAAGGCCATGTCGAAGGGCAACCAACGACGAGAAACTATAGAATTGCCCACCCTGAGTACGGACATTGATGTAGAAGTCAGTCAATAATTCATCCAGCTCGCTTTTGGCCATATCTTCAATGGCGGTGTTGATGCCACGACTGTGGCAGAAGTCACGGAAAATTTTAGCGCTATATTTTGTAGCCTCTTTCGTCTTTTTACTGTCATATTGTTGGGGTTCCTTCGGGGGCGGCGGCATAACCAGTATGGGGACATCTTCGTTAACCACTCCTGCTGTTGGTAGAGGAATGTTAGTACCGGCCAGCAAAGAGTTAGCCGTAGGAGAAGAACCCGGTGGAGGAGATGCTGATGTTGACGGTGCCTGTGGATTGGAAGCCATTAGTAACCTTCTTCCGCACGGCACTACGTTGTAGTGGCGTGACGTCACACCCGGATAGAGGCGTAGTGCATACTACGAGAAGACATAGTGCCCCATCACTATAGATTTCAAATAAATAACACAGCCCGGGACACAGGCACAGAGCTAGTTTTTCGACAGAGAAATATAAAAACTTGCTTGGTTTGGCCCAGAACCACGTTGCTACGGCGAAATTAGAGAGGAGACGCGTTTAATAGTCAATAGTTGTCTCTCCTTCTACCTCTCTTAGTCCACCATATAACTATCACTATGTCCTTATATGCCGCTGACCGCTTCACTCACGGCGGAAAAAAATCGGATCAGTCCGCCGCAGTGCTTTGAGTGTAGAAAGGGAGGGAAGGGAGTTATGACGGCCCAACTACTGACTGACTACACACAGACACACAATGAGAAAGAAAAATACAGACAAACAGGCAGTGGCAGAATGCTAGGGTTGGTGGTTAGGCTAGCAAAAGCAGTAGTAGCAGCATATGAATGTTATAGAATATGTGAGAGAGGTTTTTATTCGTCTCCCCTGAGATATGATTTCCTGGTTCGCGCAAGAATTGAGGCCTGCTGCTATTATACAGAGCCAAGCTTAGAGAAAATAGATGGGAGGAGGTAGGCAAAGATAGTTGAGCTAAAGACGGAGGGGGGATCAATAGGAGGAAAAGAAAAGGGAGGAAGGGGAGTTAGAAAGTTAGAAATTAATGCAGTCTGGGTTGATATAGTACAAAAAAAGAAAAGGAGGTTGTAGGAGGAAGAGGCGGGATTTAAAGGATAGGAAGGAAACACAACACTCATAGGACAAATAAAAAAAATGGTTAGCTCAAATTATTCTAATCCTGTTTCTAAGGCATTTTAAAAAGTTCCTAAGTTATACTTTCAACGATTTTTTTATCCTTCCGAAATATAGTATGAAAAAATACACACACAGTGAAACTGACATATTGTAATTATAAATAAGTTGAATTATTTTCTAAGTGAAATATATTTTAAATTAATAGTCACAACTTGCAAGCAGTGGCACAATGAAAATATGAAAGACTGAAATTGACTTTTTTTAAAAAAGCTGTTTTTGACTGGTTTAGTGGTTCAGATTCCTATTTCGTTTTTTTTTTATTCCATAAAAAATTAACAAACAATAACAGGACAAATTAAAAAAAAATACTGTTAATGGTTTCTCGAATAGAAATAGAAAAAGATTTTTTTAAATTTGGAAGTTTTTACTAATTACAATCATTATGTACTATTTACATTAGTGCTTTAGTTGTAATAGAACGAGGCAAGAAGAGGAGGGGGATAGCAAATGGTGTACTGAAAGAGAATGGAATGTTTTTCAAATAGAGACTGGGACAAGGGCGGGTGTAGCAGCAGCAGGTGAAGTCTGACTGATGCTGGTTCTAACTCGAACTGTACTGACCTACTTTTCTATTTTTCTACACAGCAATCTCCTTCACAAGAAAATAACGCCCAACCCCTTTTTGCTCAGCAAAATACGAAAAAAAAACAACAAAAAAAACAATACAAGCATTCAAATAATAGACCAATAAGAATATTATTGTTACCATTCATTAGAAATTAGCCATCATTACAAGTTTTATGCTTGTATTTTTAAACGCAGTTATCTATTTATTCCGGCACAAGTAGCAAACTAAAAGGAGAATAAATAAAGAAGTCCTTTTCCCCCTCCGTTATATAGACAATAAAAAATAAATTCATTACTACGCAACGGCAAATATTATTGAATTGTGAGGGACAAGAATAAATGAATACAGAAATTCATAAAAAAAACTAATTTTGAACAAAAAAGGTAGGAGTTTATTTTCCCAGTTTTTTTAAAAGTAGGAATTTGATGCTAAAACAGCCAGGCCCTAACATTGAGAAAAAACAGTAACCTCATGGTGGATATTGTACACTTGATTACAGTTGGGGGGCTTTTATATTCGCGGATGCTAGTTGTTGAAGCAATTTCTCCCGCTAATAAATGATCACCCAAAATAACACTTGATGTTACTTCAGCACGCAACGATAAAATATGTATTTAAATTTTTTAAAAAGAGTTAAATTCATTTTCATACACATACCAGAGTATTTAGTTTACTTTAGGGGAGACTAGCAGCCCCATAATGGAAGGAGAGTAGAAGGTTCATCCATATCACGGAGTGAATTCAGAATAACGTCTCTTTGAAACCAGCCTTTGCTGATAGTATTGTTACCGATTTTACTTTTGTTTGTTGGTACGAGGGATTTTGCTGCTTAGATTCTGTCGTATAAATTGTAGGGTCTTGGCAGAAATCGTACCAATATTCACGGGCAAATTTTTCTTGTGCTGGTCTTTGACTTTGATCCAAATTAAAAATAAAGCGTTCTCCATTTTTAACATTAGTTTCACGTACAATGCCACACACAAGTAATTATTACTTCTCTTTTTTTTATCTTAGTTTCTCGTTTACGTGTCGAACAATAGTTTTTTTAGTAATTTTAGTTGATACCAAATACGCAGCCTATCACTGCATATGAAAACCTTTCTTGACATTTCTAGAATCTGCACTTTTTCATTCAAACAACTATCTTTTGTTCATTGTTGATGCCTATTTTTTAGGACCAATGATGAGCTATTGACATGAACAAATTAATAAATTGAGATGACAATGGAAAATAAATACAGACATAAAAACATTCCAACAAAATTTTAAAAAATCGATACGCTGCCTTAATGTGCTATTTACTTATGAGACAAGCAAAATAAGTCATACCGTGTGATAAGTGATACGACTTGTGAGTCTCTAATTTTTAGTCTGGAAGGTCATAAGCGATCGTTCAGCAAAACCACGAATACGGATATACGCGATCAAATGTAAAAAAACTTACATTTAAGTTTAACAAACTATTCTTTAAAAAGATAAGACAAACAAAAAATAAAGTAAATATTAATTATACGAGTACTTTTAACGTTTTTTTTTTATTAAAAAGGTGAATAAACTGGTCAATGCATGGTAAAAGAAGAGTAAGACTGTTAAAGTTAAAATAAAATTTAACAATTTTAAAATATTAATTTCAAAATTATTTTCCTTTTTGGTGTGTGTGTGTGTGTGTGAGGGGGTGCAACAGCTAACACATTTGTAAAAACTTAATAAAAAGCTATGAAAATATTTGACAAAGTGTTTACATACAATATGAAACTGATCAAGAAATCACTGATGTGCTTTTGAAAATGGTAGTTAGTGTATCACATTTTGTACACAAATTTAACAGCATTAACATACATAACGAACGTACAGACATTTTAAGTAAAAAAATTAAAAAAAAAACTATCATAAATAAATCATATCTTCTATTTGTGCTGTCTTTTAAATAAATGTTTTTTTCTCTTTCACTACTGTTCAAATATTGATAGTGAAGGAGAGAGAGAGAGAGAGAGAAAATAGAGAATTCATTTCACTCCTGAGGCCTGATCTATGATAAGGCTGTCTATATCATTTTGAGTTGAGCTGATGTAGAGAAGAATTCTACAATGTCACCGTACCCTTCTAGTGCTTAGTAGATATTTATAGTACATTAGATATAATTCATCATTCATTGCATTATTAAACTAGCAATTGCTGTGAAGTGTGTTATTTACGATCAACTAAATTTAGATTGTCAAAAGTGGTGAGTGTAGGAATCAATTTTAAAGAAAATTACATTTTTTTAGTTGATAATAGAATATGAAAGATTTATAGATACATTTTGTTTTGACAATTTCAAGATAGATTTGTAGCTCAACAACAGAAGATGGAAGATCAGACGGCAAACGCCTAGAGATAGCAGGAGAATCTTAACACTAACAGAATAAGTGTTTTTTTTTTTTAATGAATACTTACAAATTCAAAGAAATAAAAAAGGAATCTCGTTATAAAATTCGTCAATAGCATATTGTAGATAGAACAAAAATAAGCCATCTGTTTTGTTTGAGACATTTCATTTAATTAAAAGAATATAAGGTGGCTTTGCTATTAGATGTTTAAGATGATAGGGATGGATTTAGGTTCTATTTGTAGTATATTTTATAAATATACTACAAATATAAAATTATATTTAAAATACCAAAAATATATTTTAAAATAAAAAACAAATGTTAAATTTTTTAAAAGTAAGTGTAAATAACAGTTTCACTTACTGCAATCCATAAAGACCACAGACTCACCACACTGTTGTATTTTCAGTAGAAAGTAGCTTTTGTGACAGGATGGAATTGTTAGTTTGATATTTATCAGATTTGAATTCAGTCAACTTTCTCCTAGAATGGTTGCCAGCCAAGGCCACTGAGCATAGTCTTGTTATTAAAGCAGTGGTTGGGTTTGAGAGAAGAGATGGATTAATGTATTTCCCAAGAACACTAGTGCAGAGTTAACAACGAACTTGACTAGAATTTGAACTTGGCTTGCTAATTCCATTTTTCACATTGATAACTGTTATACAACACCTATATTGAAATAATAGTTTAGACACAATGCTATCTTCATAAGTTATAGTTTAATCTCATTTGTAATTAGCAGTAACTGCTTTGCATTTTTTGTCAGGCAACAAAAATATGAAATTTTGGCATCTTTTTTGAGATGAGGCCTTGTAAAATAAAATTAATGTATAATGTTTAATATTTAACATTAATAGTTCTCTATAATATTACAATATCATGAAGTGCTAAATATCTTAAATATTAAATGGAGAGCTAATTAGTTTAAATTTTATGATCTCTCAAGGAAGAGAATGATAGGAATGTAACAATTAACCCATGTCCTGTTTTGCCACTTTAGACACACATACAACCTATTGAGAAAAAGTAGTTTTTAGGAAGACCCACAGAGTAATTTATGCTATTAAATGCTTTTAGATAAATTAAAACTTAAAAGCAAGTGCAATGTAACTCAGTGGTAGAGCTAAGGATGAAGTTTCCCCCTTACACTGAAGAGATTTAATATAATCTTAGAGAATGAGAGGTGGTTTCAAAATAGGGAAGGAAATAAAAATCTTTGAGCAGTCATAATTTCTTATCCTATTCCTTTATTTCAGCTGATGTTAGAATTATTTTCAGCATTTTAGTTTTAAACCATTTGTATTTAATGCTTACACTTGCAATGTTTCCCAATGTTTTGTGTTTTAATATTCAATCATTTATTTAGCCCCCCATAAATGTCACTACAGTACACAATACAGAACCATGATATATACACCATTATTTTAATGAATAGTATAAAAAAAAAAAAAAAAAAAAAAAGAAGGGAAGATGAAAAGTAAAAAACTTTAGATAAGACAAAGAAATTTTGAGGAGAATAATGAATCAGTAACACACACACAAAAAACAAAAACATCAGATACAATTTCTTAAATCCAACAATCTATTAAAGAATCAGATGCAAAAAGATGTAATATAAATGCATTCTATAATATAAAAGTGAATAAGAGTAAGCAAGAAAGATATATTTGAAGACAACCAGACTATTGATTGGCGCAAGGTAATATCAATGAAGATGTTGATAAGCTACTCCAAAATAATACTAAAACATTACTAAAATGTGAGAAGAGTATTATTACACAAATGAAAAAAAAGAAAGAAAAAAGTATTTTTTTCCCTAAATTTTATTTAGGTCAATATATATAATTTTTCCATCACAGTAAAATAGTTACTCTACAATGCAGAATATGAGTTCATAATAGGATATAATTAATCTGAATATATTGATTACAGATTACTAACAAATTCCTATATTTATAGATTCTACTGGCAAGTAAGAAAAGTCTATTAATGTATGCTTCAAAAGCAAGATTTTATCACAGCTGTTGAAAAATAATTCAGATGGATATTTTTTTATTCCAACTCTATACATTTAAAATAAAATCCAACTTATAATTGGTCACAATGGTTTATATATTTAATGCATTCCACATTCGCTTAGACTAGCAGAGGTTTGAATTATTTATGATTTGAATGGACATATTTAGATGACAAAACAAACATGTATAGAGAAATAAATATCTAGACATAAATTAATGTGTAGATATAAGTGCATGTTTGTATACTGAAAAATAATTAACAGAAAAACTATGCAAAAAGCTTTTTAAATTTAAAATAATAAAAACAGGAAAAAGAGGTAAGCAGATAAAAAAGAAGACAACCAGAAGGTAAATGGAATATTAAATAAAAACAGGAAACAAAAGGATAGATATATATTAAAAATGTATACAAAAACAAAGTAAAAAAAAAAAAAAAAAAAAAAAAAAAAATGGTAGAGTAAAAATAAAATCAGTACAAAAATAGAAACCCATGAAAGTACAACAGAATTGGGAAAAAAAGAAAGAATTAGAAGATTAATCATTAAACAAGAAAGCTAGGTATACAAATACAATAATCAGTGTGTATAGAAAAATGTTTAATTTTATACTTAAATTAATAATGTAAGATAATAGTATCCAGTACAAAGCTCAAAGATATGAGTTTTATAAAATCTAAGTCTTTCTTTACATCAATCATAATAAATCTCGGCACAAAACCAGATAAATGGACATTATATAGAGATATTTATTAAGCTTAACTAAGTCAAGCACTCAGTGACGATAAAATTTAGTAGCAATGACTTGCAATACTAGCTAACTATAATACATACCCACAGATAGAGATTATAGGTTTATCATAGATAACCTAGAAAGTTCCTCATTTTGTCCACAAATATACAATCTTATTTTATTTATTTTTGTTTGTATATCTGGTCAAAGTTCAGAAGTAACTCATTTATGGTGGATATAAACTAAGCTTAGCTTAGTCTAGCACAAAATTAACTGGACAGTGTTAGGAAAATTGTATTGCACTAATTTTGCAAGAGATACTTTGCCTACTTTGAAAATTAGCATTCAAAGTCTTTTTACATAGGGTTGAACATCAACCTATGGCATTAATATAAAGTAACTACTTCAGCAATAAAATGAAGTCATTTTTAGGAATCCTTACTGGAATAATTTCATAAAAATCAGCTTATTCATAACATTACATTATTTACATACAGAATAAGGTCCTTATCTTTATTGTTATCATTTTTTAGCTATTATGACTGTCCTTCTGAGGAGGTCTATCAATCTGATTAACCTTCAGGAAATTTTGAACTGAACCCTTTATTTAATTTATAGGAATAGATTGTTCTCATTTTCACTTTTTAGGATTTTTCAGTTATTACTATGCCTCTTTTCAACAGAGTAATTCTGTACTATCCAACCCAAAGACTGAATTTGCAATTACTATGTCAGCAAATTCATTAATCTAGTAGGCTAGTGTCCTGTGGAACAATGTAAATAATAACTTCTCATCCCAAAAATTCAGACAGGTTGCATTTTTTTAAACCAGCAACTACATGGTCTAGTACATTTTGAACCTGTCGGCATTAGTTTGTGGATCTATCACTAAGAGTCTTCACCGTGGTTTTAAAACAGGGTTTTAACTAATTTAATGATTTATAAACCAACTTGTTAAAGTGAATGTTAAGATAAAGAACAAATAGGACACATTTATCAATCTAACAGGTTTCATTTATTAAAGCTTAATCAGAGAGCGAGATATGGAGAAAAAGAAAGAAATTCTGGTATTTTTACTTGTGTTGTCTGATTTTCATTGGTCAATCATGTAACACATACATCGACTTAAATCAACGTTAGCATAATTTGTGACGTTCCAAATTCAAGGAGAGATGACATGCCCAAAGTTTCAAGAAATTAACAGATTTTTGAAACTTATTTTTCTTCATATCTCAGTCTCTGATGTAACTTTAATAAAAGTGAAACATCTTAGATCGATAAATATTTCCTATTTGTTCTTTCTTATTCTGTTGGATTTCGATCTATATTTGACCCCATCTCAAAGTGAATGTGTAAAAATCTAGCTAGTTTAAAACTAAATCAAAAAAAATAAAATTCAACAAATTTCACTGTTTATTTCAGCAGAAAATGAGATGTATATTAATTTTTTTCTTGAGTCTTATAAATGAAATCTTTTATACAACCAATTAAAAAGCCTAAACAAAATAATTTTCATTTATTAGAAATTGCTAAAAATTGCTTTGTTATTTGAACTAGCTACTTGATCATGGTTGTTATACTCTCCAGCCTTCTTCACATGTCTGTCTTTCACAGAATTTTCAAATGACATAAAATATCCCCTAAGCATGGAAAACTGAATGAGAACAATGTATTCCCATAGATTGAATGAAAGGTTTGGTTTAAAATTCCTAGGCTGACAACCACAAAGAGACACCTGAAAAAGCATTGAGGGAGTGGGGCGGGTATACAATGGCTGAAACATAACCAAGATGAGCATGCTGGTCTGAATATCAAAACAATGCTAAAATTTATTATTTAATAGGATGGGGGTGGGGTGGGGGGTTGAATCATTAAATTGACATTGGCCTGTTAATGTTACTAATGTATAAACTACAAAGCACAAGGTGTTTAAGCATGTGCTTTCATTGAGGGATTCTCTTAGAGGTCATTTTTTTTCAGTATTTTATGTGGTCCCTCTAGAAATGGTTTCAAATTTGAAGAGATACAACTGTATTATTTTAATATTTACTATTAATATACCTCCTATTATCAGCTACAGACATAAAAAAAAAAAAAAAAAAAAAAAAAAAAAAAAAAAAGTCCTGTAAAACATTTTTTTAAAAAATTTAACTTACTTTCCAATTTATTGAGTAAAAACAAAAAATGTTACTACATTATATCTAGTCTTGTTATAAAGAATAAACTTGGCAATCATACACTTTGGATATTTGTTTATTGACTTTATTCTATTTGTTTTGACATTTCCATGTTAAATGTGACTCAGATTAAAATTAACAAACATTAGTGATAATCTCAGAAGTTATAGAATAAAATAAATCATCCAAAGCTGGCAACAAATATCCAGATCCAGACAATACTGTATTATGTTACCTGAAGCTAAAAATCATCCAACTGAGTGTCTGGTAAAAGTGAATTTAGCTTGTGTGTGAGGAACTAATAATCAAGACTAATAGTGTCTCTACATCGACTTGGCATCTGACCAGTGTTAGCAATGGAAATTAGTTATTTAAAACCACTAAAGACCAAAAAGAGTTGTTAGAGGAAGGTAATTTTATCAATTTTCCAGATTATTTTAATTAGCAAAAACAGATTTATATAGCATAAATGATGGTGTTTTATTAAAAGAAGAAGACAAAAAAAAAAAAAAAAAAACACCAAAGTATCAGATGTTAAACAAGTGATTAAAAAAAATTAAAAAAAGTTAAAAACAAAAAAACAAAACTTTAAATAGTTAACTTTTTAAATTTATTTTTAAATATGATGTAGATAAGCATATACTACTGTAAAATCGACTAAGAGGGAAATACATAAATGCATACATCGATAAATAATAAATACACACATACATTTATTACTGTTCACAATAGTCACTATAACTTCAAAATAGTAAATGCTATAAACAAAAATCTAGACTGAGGTTAACAGATACAGAAGCATTTTTTCTCAAATAGAACACTTTTTCAAGATCACTAATAAAGGATTTTCTTTAAAATAAAAATTTAAAAAATATTTGACTCCAGCACTTTACAGATGTTAATTTAAGAAACCAATAAAAATATTTTGTACTAATTATAGAAATTATTGCCATTATATAATTTTTATAATTATTTGTTCTATAAAAGAGTCTGTTTAAGAGTTCACCAACTCAAAGTCTCTGAAGGATTGAATTACTTTAAGTAAACAAATGCATAATTTTATTTTAGAAAAAGAGAAATTATACCTGGGCAAAGGTTAGATTTTAGTAATGATAGATATTTTATCTCAGGCAATATTTAATCACCTTAGGAGTATATGCAGCGTGAGTGTATGTATACTTATACTTATTATCAAGAAGAAAAACATGTTTGTTAAATTTGTTGGTTCTTTTGCAATCATGTATAGGAATGGATATAGAGATAAATCTTTAGTTAAGTATTTTACAATCAATTCATTTATAAATGTATAAAATGAATTATAGACTAATACACACATACACATCTGCTCTATAAATAGAAATTCACATAGACAAACATATGAGGTCTTAGTTATAGAGTAATGGTTAATAAGTTTGTTGTGCAAGCAATTGATAGTGTGTTGGACCTTTACTGGATGCTCCTATTGTGTCAGACAAGGCCAAATTTAGTAAAAATCAGTTTGTACAGGTCTGTGGGATCACACACATCTTAAATTCACAATCCTATATTTTACTAATCAAATGAATTAAATACTCATGCATGCTTAATAATGGCAATTCAAATTCTTTTTAAGATAACAATTATGAAAGATGAAAAGAACATTACAGCATATCAACTAGTCTTGTTACATTTAAAACCTCACTTAAAGAAAAAGAAAATTTAAACTGAATTTTATAACAAAGACAATTGATATGCTTTCTTAGTTTATGAGTTTTTCTTCCTAATATTGGACACCATAACTGAAACACTGGCATATAAATATAACAATCCAAATTAAAAGTTCAGTGGTGAGTGCAGTAGTCATGATATAAAATGTTTGAGATCTATACTTCAGGAAAGAAGAAGGGGAAAAGGCCTTTTCCCATAAGGTCAGCAAAACATTTTTTCTTCATAATGATTTATTTTTAAAATCCAAAATATAAAAATTAATATTGATTATCAATTAACTTGACTATAAAAATGCAATTATATATATATATATATATATATATATATATATATATATATATATATATATATATATATATATATATACACACACACAAGTGGATACTGAAAAAATCACCAGCTTGATCATAAAAGAGCAAGGAAAAAAAAAATGTTCGGTGATATTTTGGGAAGTGGTCAAGACAAGAACTTTTCATCACTTCCCTATACATATAAATGCACACAATATACAAGTCAGTCAACAAACACAAACATGAAGATTGCAACTAAGCATTTCATATCAATAATGACAAGCATCCAGCAATATAAAAAAAATTAAATAAGAGATTAAATGGCATAACAGACACTTATGTTCATGTTTCAAATCAGAGATTGTCAGATCTATTCAACAATCTGGCGTGTTTAGAGAACATAATAATATTTAATTTTTCCTCAATAAACAAATCACTTTTGTGCAAATGTTTTTTTTTTTTTTTTTTAATACAAATTTCCACTTTACTTCAGGTGTTCATTCACATTTTGTCCCATTTCTATAAATATATATCAAAACTATTTTGTCTAATCTGGAAGGGTCTTACAATTGAAAAGCAAAACTCTTCTTCCTAGGTTTCTTGGAAGGGCCAATGTATAACATGCAAAGTCCATTATCTTTCTTCATTGTAACTAATTCTCATGACCCAAAGAATAATTTTCTTTATTTCTACAGATGCAAGAGAAGTTAAAATTATAATCATTACAAGGTTTCAATAACTTGTTTTATTTTCATCAACTGAAGTATGCAACAATAACCAGCTTTGAGAGAGCTCATGCCCCAAATCTTATGAAGCTGACAAGATTTGGTCAAGTACTTATCAATTGATAAACATCATCCTTATTTTATATTATTGCATGTAACTTGTTACAATTTTATAGTCATTTGCATATTTATTGATTTTACCTATTGCTCTAACCTTTTGCCGATACTGATCAATTTTATTAAGACTGCAGGTCACTAATAGTGTTGCTGACTGTATTAGCTTGCTATATATATATATATATATATATATATATATATAACACATGCAATATATTATCAAAACACTAATCTGCATAATAAAATAGGACAAAATACTGGCTGTGGCAAATATATTTTTTCTTTAATGGATTTATACATATTAAGGTAACTTGTGAAGATATAGTCAGTGTATACTTGGAAAGTAGAGCAAGGTCTACATATTTTGAATATTTTTGACAGAAAATTATGTAAACTACAAATTTGTAGCTAGTTTGGTGCAAAAGTTTCCACCATTTTTGACACAAACCTTTATAGAAATTCATAGCACTATTATACAGGCAATGTATAATCACATACTTTCTATGACTATGTCAGCTTTATATATTGGTGTTTTCTTTCAGATTTTAATTCAATGAATTTTTTGATACCTAGAAATTGTTATGACCACTGACAAGACTAGAAATAAGAATGTTTCATTCCATGTAACAAGTGATAATCTGAAAGGTTTAGAAAATACGCTGCATGTAGAACTTCCTATACCAAGAATATGATTGCTGCTTTACATTTACAACAAGTGGATGGGCATTACTATGAAGAAAGAATAAACCCTACTCCATGAAAGGAACTTTCTTTTCCAACAAAATGAAATTTAAATAAGTCAATTTAGTGTTAAGAAGCAGATTCATGTAATCTGTAATAAAGAATAATACAGTTAAGGACTTTTCTTGTAGATGCTGTTTAGGCTGAAATGTTGAAAGCTATCTTGGATCTAGTCATTTTCTTAGTTTTGAATTCCCTTAAACCCATTTTTAATTGCCAGCAACTATTTTATCAAAGACATATTGGCCAAAAAGAAAAAGCTGCTTAGATGCTGATCAATGCCTGTTTCTGTATATGTGGAATCAGTAGTAGCATCCTAAATTTGCAGGAACCTGTTCTAGGCAGGTAATCTTTAGGAACCTATTCTGATTATTTTCTTTTCAATCTGAGAACGGAAACAAATCACTTTTATAGTATCAAAATGAATTAAACCAGTTTGATAATAGAAAACATTTATTTATTAAGATATTTCCAGATTGAAATTCAGTTCTCATCATATTTCTGTTCAGAAGTATGCTTTTTGACTAGTGTCATCAGCTGTATTAAGGTTTCTTAGCCATATTCAAACTGAATTGCTGGAGTCCCAAAGATCCAATGGAAGACCTATCAAATTTATGACTAGATTTTCCACATTTTTAACTTCAACACAGGAGGGGGGGTGCTTATTAGCGTTTCACTAGGCGTGAGCATAGCATGACTAACATTTTACCTGATCATCAGCTATTAATATATAAGATTATTTTTAGATAATCCAACAACTGCTTCATTAAGCTTTTATAATTTTAAGAATCGGTTTGTGCAAACTAGTAGGATGATACTGTTGTGTGGAATCCATTTTCCTAGATTCTGAATTTTTCCTAAGGTTGACCAAAAACCAATAAAGAAATAAGTAGACTTTGAAGCCACTTATCTCCATAACATTGTACAAAAGATGGTATTGAAAACTTTTGAACCAACCTGATATTAACACTAATTAATGCAAGTATATCTATCTGCTACAGTAATCTGAAACCCATCCCTATTGTTTATATAAAAAAAATAAAGGATTGGTAAAAATGCAAATAATCCTTTGTATTTACACACAAAAAAGATAATTTTGCGTAAACATAAGCGAAATTTACAGGTTATAAAGTATAACAGTTTCCCCACCTCACAATGCTATACGAGTTCAGTCAAATAACCCTTGGGTTACAGTTTAGTGTTTAAAGTACTTAAATAATTGTAACATTTGTAGTTGGATAGCAGGTAAACAAAGACTATAATTAATTTTTAAGAAGAAAACTGGTTTCATATGATATCAAAGAAAGTATACAATACTTAAATTTGTATAAGCAATGTTAACAAGATTATTCCATGATTTATTTAGACTACTATTTTTTTTCTTGTAGTTTTGATCACCATTTTGTTCTGTAGCATTACCCAAATTTATGTCACATTCAGTAAACTTTGAATTTAAGCCACATTCTTATTTTTCACTCCAATTACAATCATTCAAAAGATCCAAGCAAGAAGATTTGCTCTTCATTTAAATGCAAAAGAACTGCTCAATCATATAATCTTCAATATAGACATTTGTTCTATTGTCAATAATGCTTGCATTAATTCTTGACCAGTAAAACATCTCACTTTCAATGCACAACATAAAAACTGAATCTTGCAACATGTTTGAATTTTAATCTTAACTAAACAAACTACTTCAGCAGTTGTTTTGTTGGGAAAAAAAAAATTCACTTAACACTGGCATAAAGACTGCACGTGCATTGAATGTAAAGAAATCAAGAAAAAAAGAAAGATGGCCATTCATAGGATGAATATATGAGAATGTCACATTTTTGCAAATATGAGATTTTGCTGGTAACATGCAAATTCCCGGCCACCAAAAAGAATATAGAAATTGCATTACCAATGAGGGAAGGAAGAATTGTTTTAGATCCTATAATTGTCACATAGTCAAGTGTGGGTTTTCTGTGGCGGATGAATGGTAAGAACATGAGAGATCAAGAACAGAACATGATGAAAGATATCGATGCTGTCATTGAAATGAATTTGAGCATCTAGGTGGTGTTACCACTGATGGCAGTAGTTTTGCTCACAAAAAACCATATCAAGCTGGTACTGGACTTTAGAGAACAAAATGCCCAAGTGGCATGTCACACAGGTGCTGATACCATAGACATCTGCTTGAAAACTATGCGAGAATGGTGGCAAATGACTAGTGCCAAAACCATTGTTGATCTGAAAAGTACCTACTTGCAATTATATGTAGTAGAAAAACTATGGCTGTATCAGTTGGTAACATACAAGGAGTGTATGTATTGTTTGACCCAAGTAGGGTTTGGATTATGTTCTGCATCTAAGGTAATGGTGGCTTTGCTTAGAACCATGCTTGAAAGAGGAGAAAATAAGATAAAGAGTGCTACTAATCCTTATATTGATGACATTTTGGTGGATGAATCAAGTTCAACTGTGAAGGAAGTGACATGTCATTTGAAAAGATTTGGTCTAATAGCAAAACCTCCAGAATCGTTAGATGGAGGCAGTCAAAGGTCATACTGATGAGTGAGAAGGGGGGGAGATGATTGTCTGAATTGGAGAGGAGGTGTAGCACCTGGGGTCCAGTCAGAAAATAATGTGTTAGTTGATGGTGTGCCCTGACACATTCTGGACATTAGAACAATTAGATGCCATTTGATTGACAAAGCACACCCTGCAGAATGAAGCTGATTATGAACAGGTACAGAGATCCCAATGGGAGAGATTTCTACCCTAATAATGAGAAGATTATGAAATAGAAATGATTTGATAATATTGGGGTGGGGTGGGGTTTTTTCATGTTGTTGGAGAACTGAAGGAAAAAGCAAATAAAGACAAAAATAACTTACTGCTAGCACAAACAGTGTGCACGTGCATTGAATGTAAAGAAATACAGAGGAAAAAGAAAAAAAGATGGCCACTCATAAAGCGAATATTTAAGAATGCTACATTCTTGCAAATATGAGATTTTGTTGGTAACATGGAAATTTCCAACCATTGAAAAGAATATAAAAATTGCATTATTGATGGGGAAATTGTTTTAGACCCTACAATCATTGCATAGTCATGGGTTTTCTGCAGTGGATGAATAGTAAGAGCATGAGAGATCAAAAAGAGGAAAGAATAGATTTATTGTTGCCAAAGCAAACATCAAAGAACTGATGAGAAAGTGAAATTGATTCTCTCACAAGTGAACTACAATTCATTTGTTACAATCCACTTTTAAATGATAATGTTAATATAGTGACTTTCATTTATTTGTTGATATGCAAATGACTTTCACCTTAAAATAAAACCAACACACACCAAAAGTTGGTTACTATAAATTCTTTCAAGAGTAGGTCTTCAAGATTCTGTTTCTAAAATTGAGAATTCTACAGGTTTCCAAGCAAAAGATTGATAAGTATTAAGTGTTCAATATGTATTTTTTTAAATTCAGATTTGTTGCAAAATTGTACTATGGAAATATTTCATACACACCCACATAAATATATATATAAATGATGTATACAAGAGTGCTCTATTTTAAATACTTTTAAAGAGCTTTTTAATACACATGAAAATAACATTTTGATTATCTATTCATTAAGTCTGTTTCACACAAAATGATTTTCAAAATTGGTGTTTGTTTTCCTTGTATGTTACAAATCTCTATAGTTCTTTTCACATTTTTCAAAAGGAATGTGTCAGCAGTTTAAAAATTTCATTCCTTTTGTTCATTAATTCACTCATGTTCTTGAATTTTTATTTCCAGCTTATTCTCCAAACAGATTGCAATTTCTACTGCTGTTTTTTTTTTTTAGTCTTTTTTATTATATCTCATTCTACTGCTAGTTTTTTCCATGCAAGAACTAAAAAGTGAAAGAGAAAACACTAATAGTAGAATAGGATATAATAAAAGAAAAACAAATGTAGAAATTGCAATCAATGTTTGGAGAAGCTGAAAATCATAGAATTTAAGAATGTGAATAGATTAATAACAAAAGAATTAAATTAGGTACCTCCACAGAAAACAATACCTAAAGTTTAGTTTAATTTATTTAGTTTAATGGTATATCAACCTCAAAAGGTTATTTAATGCTGACAAGGTTTGTATGAATAGAGTATGTATTCTTTGTAAGGAATCATTTTGTAGATCAGGTTTCATTGACATATTTTATAAACAGGGATTTGGTCAGGAGTCAAATGTATTGCTGGTAATATTTTTTCTTCAAAAATGTAATGCTGGAAATAATTTTTCCTTCCAAAATAATAGGTTACAAAACAATATAGGTAAGCAGATTTGGTAAACAGTTTTTTTTGTTTTTTTTTTAATCTTTTCATGTAGAGCCTAATTTCTTTAATGAAATTTATGATGTTGCTTGGATTGGTATTTTCAAATAGATCCTTTAAGTTATCCGATTTGCAGAGTTTGAAAATTACAGCAATTTAGTAGAATGTGTTTGACAGTATATGATTTCTGGAACGGAACACATATTGGCAGCTCCTAATTTTTTAGATGTTGGTGGGTTATCTATGTCTATCCTATATGGAGTCTGACTAGAACCACCACTTCACGCCTTATCTTTCTGTAACTTGACAGTTTTTCACTGATGATTGGTTGGATGTCGAGACATTTATTGTTTACACAGTTGTTCCATAATTGCTGCCATTTTTCTTTAATGGTCCTGATTATGTTGGATCGGAAGTCCTTTGACATTTTGTCAGCTTTTCCATTTCCTTGTATGCCAATATGGCTCGGTATCCAGCATAGAACTATTACGGCATCTTTTTCTTTATAAATAGTCAATTTTATTTAAATTATTTATTGAGACTTCAGTCAGCCAATCCTTTCTGCATTGTTAAGGATAGCAGAGCATGCAACTGTCCACGATTTTAGAGCCATCAGTGTATATATGCTTATGATTTGGGTGAGCTTGTAGAACATTATGGATTTCATTCATGTAGTTGGATAAGTTAGAATTAAATTTAGGGTATTTAGTAAGGTTTAGCAAAATCACAGGGTATTTCATTAACCAGGGTGGGCTTTTTGAGTTGGTAGTTTTAACAATTAAAGTTGGATTTATTTGTGTTCTGCTGATGAGATTTTTCATGTAAAAGCCAAAAGGATTGATAGCATTTTCTTTTTTTTTTTTTATTGAACAGAAATTTGTATTTAGGGTTGAATATACAGTGGTAGGCAGGGTCAGATGGACAGGAATTGAGTTTTAGATAATATTGTAATGTCAGTTTTTCATGTCTCAATTTTAACGGTGTCTCAAGCGCTTCAGCATATAAACTTTTTATGGGTGATGTTTTGAAGGCACCCAGAGTCAGTCTTAATCCTACATGGTGAATGGGGTCAAGAGTTTTTAGATAGGATTTCTGGGTCAACCCATATATGAAACATTCATAGTCCAGTTTAGATCTTATTAGTGCTCTAAATAATTTTAGGAGTGATATGTGATCTGCTCCCCAGTCAGTGTTAGCCACAACCTGTAGTAACTATAATGCTTTGAAGCATTTCCGTTTTTATGTATTTTAAGAGGGGGATGAAAGTACGTTTTTTTTTATTATTAAAAATCAGAAATTTATGTTCAGTCATTTCAGTTTCTTCAAGTTTAAGAGTTGGAGCATTGTGCATTTTTTTCTGATAGCAGAAATGGATACACTTTGTTTTGGTTGGGGAGAATTTGAAACCTTTTTGATAGTTCCATCAGTTTAATTTACTTAGGCACACTTGCAGTTGTTCTACCATATGCATATTTTTTGTTCTGTAGCAGATCAGAAAGTCATCTATGTATAATGAACCCTTGACACCTTGATTCAAGCAATTAACAATATTGTTAATTTTTATATTAAAAAGAATAACAGACAAGAGGCAACCTTGTGGAACTCCTTGGATTTTTGAGTCTGAGAGTGTTAATACAACCTGAACTTTGAAACTTCTATCTGACAAAAAGTTATTTATCAAATTGGGTAATCTGCCCTTTAAACCAAGATTGTATAGGTCTTTTATTATTCTATATCTCCATGTTGTCTCATAGGCCTTTTCTAGATCAAAGAAAATGGCTATTGTGTATTTTTTTTAAAATGTAAACTTATCTAATGAAAGTTTCGTTAGAGTATATATAGTCTATTGTGCCTCTTATTTCAGAATCCACTCTGGAGATTGGTAATTAAACCATTAGTTTCAAGTTGCGAGTTCAATCTTATTTACTATTCTTTCTAGGGTTTTGTATATGCAACTTGTTAATGTTACAAGTCAGAAGTTTTTGGGGTCTGATTTGTTTTTATCTGGTTTTGGTATAGGAATCACAATAGCCTGTTTCCAGCTATTTTACTTGAAACCATATCTTGTTAAAGACGTTTAACAGATATTTTATAGATTTTTTTTTTGGGGGGGGGGTTAAGAAATTATAATGAATTTCATCTGGGCCTAGTAACTGTACTATGTGATTTGCTTATGTGATTTGCTTATCTATTAAGTTAATCTCTATAAATAAGTTCATTTTGAGTAAAAGGATGGTTGTAATCTTTGTTGTTTGAGTTAAAGTTCAGAAGTATTTTTTTTCTGCATCATGCCTAACTTTTTGGAATTGCTGTTTGTAGTTTTATCTAGAGGAATTTTTTTTAAAGGTTTCTGCAAGTAGATTTGCTATATCCTTTTTGCTTGTTATTTTTATGTTATTTTGGGAAAGGTGATTTAGAGGAGGAGATAGAGTTTTGCCATCAATTTTCCTTATATTCCAAACTTTTTGGGGTTTTGGAGTTTATTTTATTTATGTAATCTCTCCATGATTTTCTTTTGGCTACTTTGATGTGCTATTACTCTTTTTTTGTTTGAATAGAATTAAATTATGGGTTGTAGGTTGAGTATTCAATTTTCATAGTACTGCTCTACCTAATCTTATTGCCTTTTGTAATCTTTGTCAGACCATAGTCTTTGATGTTTATTTGATTCACTGCTATTGATATTTCAGAGAAATATACAATAGATTTAAAATGAAAAATTTCTTGAAGCTTTTATTTTAGTTTTAATTTTAAGCTAATAGATTAACTTTAATATTTCTAATAAGCAACATACTATGCTGTATTTTAAAAACTAATTTAAATTGATTGGAAGGAGGAATTTTTGTTAAAATAGTTGATTACTGCCTTTTTTTGTCATCTTTCATTGCAGTGTAATTCCCTTTATTAAAAAAAGTCTTCAAAAATATACTTTTCTGAAACTTTATTTGAAGAATATTAACCGATTTAAAGTATAATTAATCTGATTTGAAACAAATATTTACTTTTAAGATTAAAAGAAATGCATTTCTCACCATAGGTACTTAATTTCTGTTTGACAAAAAACAAATTGATGATTTAAATTTGCCAAGTAGTCCTGCTTTTAACGAATATAAATATGAAGGGGGTGGAATTTTAATTCCTAAAAACTTAATAAAATTAAGTGGATGTAACAGATGGAGAAAAAAAAAAATCTTAAAAATTCTTTAAAATCTGACAATTTTGATTTTTGCAGGAATTTCCAAAACAATGTTTTTTTTTTTTTTACAGAGAGAAAATTTACCATACTAATCTTTGGCCTAGCCACTGACTAAGAAAAAAAAAATTTTTAATGTGTGTTGAAAGGATTAAATAATTTAAAATGTCTTTCCGCTTAATAAATATTTTGATGATAAACTTTTATAAAGCTTCGGGCCTTTTTTCACCATGGTATGCTCTATTTTTGCGAATTTTTGAAGGTGCCTAAATTAAATTATTTCTATCAGCACACTTATGCATTCATCTTGAAAAATGTGAATAGAACTATAAAGCTTGGAAACATCCAAGGAAACAAAAATCCATTTTGCAAAACTGTTAATAAGTAAAGAATCAAAGTGTGTGTGTGTGTGTGTGTGTGATAAATCCTACTGATGATACAACAAATTCCATACACATCTAGTTTATATTTACTAGATATCTATATAAGGGTACTTAAATTTGTTTTTGGGAAACAGCCCTCATCTAAATGAATTTGATAATCATAACTTCTAGCTAAACACACAAGCCCCCGATTTTTTAGTGATGGCTATTTAAAATTTTCTTCCCAAGAGGTTATATGTACTGGACAAACCTTAGTTATGTTATTATTATGACAGAAGCACAAGCCAAGCTATCAGTAATACAAACACACTTTTGTTATTGCAGTAGCCATTAATAATAACAAGGCTGTAGTGACATGAATAAGCCTTATTAGAATTTTCAACTCTCTATAGAGACAAAGAGTCAACTGTCTTGTCCTAGAAAGATCTTGCTCAGTGATATAGCACAAAGTTAATCTTCAAAAGCATAACTGATAACAGAGAAGGCACAAGCTGTAATATTTCATTATAGAAAGGTCATAGGATAGTGGTTGGGAATGTTGTGAAGTAAAATATAGGTTATGGAAAAATACTTTACCCTATTTTATATAAGTAAGTAGTTATTTTTACACATTAGCTCATAAACACAAGACAAAGAATAAATTACATTGTGCATATTCATAAAGGTATTTTGAAAAATATTTGCAGCTGACATTACTTTGTTATAAGAAGTATGTAGGCATTTAGATAACTGGAAACAACCATATAATTTATTTAATCAAGGCAGCATTATTTTTCAAGATACTTGTGCTAACAAGATACAAATTTATTACTACAAATCCTAAAAGGTGTCTCAGCACTCATAGCTTAGATGAGAACATTTCTTAAAAATGAATTTAATCCTCACAGGAGTTTATTAAAGTTGACTGAGTCATTTAAGTTCAACTAAAGCAAATTTATAGGAAAGTGTTTAATTAGTTTAATGGCTACCTATTTAGGGTACATAATTAGTGAGTGATACATTAAAACAATGAATAAGATGAAGGTCTTTCACTTATAGTTTGGATAGTTCTGCAAAAAGATGTATATTTTTTTAAAAAAAGGCCTTAAATTATCAATTCATGACAAGTGACAAAGGTTTCATAAACATTAAAATACAGAATTGTTTTGAGTTCAAACAGTTGTTTACTAAGCTAAACTTATTTACAAGATCAAAATCATAACATTCACAGTCTGTGAGAAGATTACTAAACATTATTACAGTAGAAAGTATACAAATTCAAATAAATATATGAACATTCATGGATTCATTTAGAGACAACGAATAAACACTAACTACCAGGGAAATAGATTTTTCTTCATTTATCATGTATTTATACTATTATCATTGTGATAAAGGCTATAACACAAAAACTTATATGTAAAAATCATTATGTCAGTATCTTATGTTTTGAGCCACACAAAACTAAGCTTGATATTTTTTTTTTTTTTAGTGTTTGTCTGATGAGACCAATTACAAAGGAGAAAACGCATTCTAAATCTATACAAAGAACTAGAAGGGATAATCGGCAATTTCATGTAATAAATAAAATGTATAGTAGATAACAATGATAATATCAGTGTTGTACATGATGGCATCTACTAATCATATAAGTATCAAAATATCAAGTTAGGAGGCTTTACTGGAATAGTTTTCACTAACGTTTTTATTTATTGACTAGTATTCTCAAATTTGATATTTGCTTATATTTTCTTATACAAGAAAAAAAAAAATACAAAAAATATTTTATTCACATATACTTTAAACCTCATTAAATTTCTATGCTGGAAGTTTGAATTTAGGAGAAGATTAATACTATTGGGTTGGCAAAAAGTTTAATGTTCTTATTTTTAGATCGAATTAAGTCTCTTAAAAAACAAATTGTGACCCTTAATGAAAACTGGATAATTGACAAAAATATGGAATACAAAGGATTCTGGGATAACAGAAATGAACTACCACTATCTTCATAAAATACAATTGATGCTGTGTCTATGACAGCATTAAAAGGAATACATAACTAGGAGCAGCTCTGAAAGAACTAAAGAATAGGATTTTAACAAGTACTGTTGCTAATTAGACCAATTGAAGGCAGCAAACAAGAAGTATCCAGAATTATTCAAGAGAGAGGTTATAATATCCCATCAGGATGATGCTAGAATGTATGTTTCTTTGGTCACCAGGCCAAAATTGTTACAGCTTGGCTGGTGAGTTTTCAATCATCTGCTATATTTACCAGTTTACATCTTCGAGTTACCATTTATTCTGGTTTTTAGATTATTAATGAAAAAAATTAAATTTCCTGAAAGACTACAATAGATGTCAAGATCACCTCTTTCCTCAGAAAAATTAAAGTTCTATGAGAAATAAATTATTTAATTACAAAATGAAAAATAGTAGAACATTATGTAAATGAAATACTGGAGAAAAAAGTCAAATTTTTTTACATTACCCAATACAAAGGATGAGAAATTATATTTGTAAAATTCACACAATTAGTTTTTATATTCCAGAATTTTTGTAAAATCCTGATTAAATTATAGGATAATTTATTTAAAGATAATTTCAAAAGAAAAGAAAAATATCTTAAAATGGCATTTAAGGCCAATTCTTGTAAACCTATTCTCTGAACAAAATAAAAATTTTTGATTACTAAAAATAAATCAAATTAATACTATAAAATATAAATACTTTTAAATTATATATATATATATATATATATATATATATATATATATATATATATATATATATATATATATATATATATATATATAAATAAATTTAAAATGTTTTTTGTTTTTTTTTTACACACAGTAATGACCATGTTTCAAAAATGGAAGCTAAAATCTTCAAATTTAATACATTCTGTGCCTTTAAAACTCATTAAATTTAAAAAATAAATTACTCCAAAATTCGCTTGAGGATGAAATGGAACTAATGTTTTTAATTTAATTACAAAATTAAATTTGAAGCATGGCCATTACTGTGTAGCGAAAACAAAAAAAAAAAAACAAAAACAAAAAACATTTTAAACTAGTTAATTTATAATATTAATGCTCTGTAAATTTACATTGAGCACTATTGTGTAAAAATAAAAATATCAATAAGAACACTGGATTATATATCTTACCGTTCTTTCTTTTTATTTATATACATAAACACACATTATATATATATATATATATATATATATATATATATATATAGAGAGAGAGAGATTAACTATTTTAAGTCAAGATTGTGTATAGAAATTTTCAGGATCTAAAGCTAATAATGTATGATATTAACTAGTTTATTAAAGATAGGACTTATTAAATATATCCAAAAACACTTCTTCACACTAATGATTAAACATACAATAACTATCGTAACAGAGCAAATTCTGACAGTAGGAGAAAAGATAATAATCAGAGTTCTGGGTTAGTGCTGCATGCATTTCAAACCTAGTAGATATCAATAAGATTTGTGCAGTGTGTGTTTGTTTTTTTTACTGTTGCCATTCTTTTTATTGCTGCATTTCCTCTCTTGTATTAAACTAAATACTTCAATGTTGATTATTTAACACTGAATATTGCATTTTTAAACCTAAATCTTGGTAAAACTTCAGCACTCACTTTATACCTTTTGCATAAAAAAAAAGAAAAAAATAAACAAAAGAATGAAAACATTACTGAAAGAATAGAGAAATGGTTTAATTTTGTAATCACCAAAATGTGTCATTTCAGAAAGGGTTTCAAGTTTAATGCTAACTAAATAATTATAAAGTATGAAATAAAAAAAGAAAAAAGTAATTTACAACACATACTTTTAGGTATGTTCAATATTTCACTGAAAAAACAGCATAGCAATGAAAAAAGACCTTTATTTTGAAAAAGTTCATGTTATTAATAAGAGGAAAGACCAAATTATTTTTTAATCCTAACATGTTTGAAATTTTGGTTGAAAAAAAAAAAAAAAAAAAAAAAAAAAACTTAAAAAAAATTTTTTTTTTTTTTTTTAAGGTCAGTGGTTGTGTAATATTGAGCATTAGTTTTTTTGTTTTTTTTTTTTAAAGCTTTTTTCATTGCAAATTCTTGCAAAAGTCAAATAATTGTTGGATTTTAATGAAACTTTCAGAACTTATGAAAAAATGAAATTATGTTAGAAATTTTTTTTTGAAAGTCACGTTAACATGTTAAAAATTTAATTAAAACCGAAAACGTATAGAATTGCTTCCCTTACACCATGGACAAGTCAGCAAACAAAGGGAGAATATAATTCAACTATTTGTACTTTAAGATGACACGTAAACTATAAAATTAATATTATGTTGGTTTGGGTGCATTTTAACATGAACCAGAAAGTAAGGTATTCTAATATGAAAATCCACATTTAGTAATATTCCTCTTCTATGTGCCATGCCTCTTCAGGATATTGGTGATCATGGTTTTCTACAATTTCTTGTCCCCTGTACTCCAACTTGATAGGTCTGTCTCTCTTGCCTTAAATCTGTCCTGTGATCAGATTTTCCATGCCCTCTTTCCTCATAATGTCTCTCCCTGATGCTAAGTATAAGTGTACATTTTATTTTTAATTATGGTACTTGGATAATTTTAATTTTGATAGAGTGCTGAAAAATGACCAACTTGCCAAACATCTGACTTTGAAGTGGTAGGGCTTCTTATTTGAGTAAAGACTTTTTCAGGATCTCATGACATGTACTTAAGCAACATGAATTCAAACAGCCTTTATTAAATTTTGCTGACTTGAAAAATTCAGTAATTGTACTGACAAACCATAATAAAATTAACAAAATTTTGATTATGAAAAGGCATTTGACTTGGTAGAATATGTAACAGTCTTTAATACTGAGAGCACTTATTAATGCAAACTATATAAAAGTTAGAGAATATACGTTATACTGCAATAATTCAAATACACAAAAAAATTGGAAAGTATTGATTTTACTGAAACTATTTTAACAGCAGGCCTTGAAAGAATCATTAAAAAAAATTATGTAAGTAAACTCACTGTAGTTTGAAAAAGAAAAATGGGCAGAAAGAAAACAATGTTCAATAGTCACACACTGAAATAGATCATAAGAATGTGAAGAATTGCAAGTAATTGAAGAATACATACACTTACGACACTGAATAGCATTAAAGAAAGTCTATGAAATTGAAATAAAATGATCTGGAGGGACTGGTTAGTAAGCATTTTTTTAACAAAAATACAGACATAATAAAAAGCAGCACATTTCCAGTATGCTTAAAATGTAAAGTATATGAAAGATGCCAACTATGATGCATGAATCTGAAACATGGAAATTAATAAAGTAACTTGAAAACAAAGTCACAAATGCACAATGATCAATGTTAGGAATAATTAGAAAGCATTCAACATAGACCAAACAGAAAATAAAGAGATGAAATAGCTGTTTAACTTATATATATTTTCTAAGGTAATGGCTTTTTATTTGTCAATCAGACAGATTTTTATTACTTTAAACATTTTTGTGGATACTTATTTCAGTAGATGCTTCATCTATTTATTAAACAGTATATATATATATATATATATATATAAAAAAATTTCTTCATCTACCAGCCTGAATATTCAAGAAATCTTATTAAAGAAAAATATGAGCTCTCTGGCAAGATTTGAACCTGCATACCTCTATATATGTGCTCTATTTGAGAGCTGATATTTTTCTTTAATAAGATTTCTCAAATATTCAGGCCAGTAGAAAATAAATATACTGTTAATAAATAAATGAAGTATCTACTCAAAATAACATTTAATGTGATATATATATATATATATACACACACACAAATTAATCTCTCTTTAGTTCTGAAAAAGTACATTCATAGACTATAGTTGATAAGTATATATGCACATAACAGTAATTTACACTATAGAGGTATCAAGGATCTTACAAGTATAAAACATTGGCAATTGTTAAAATGGCAAATTTAGGTTGGATATATTTTGGTTAAATAATTTTCTCCCTTCAGTGTATTGTGAAAAAAAGCAAAAAAGCAATACAAATTTATGCAATGTATGAACTTTTTCCAACTGTTTTTCTCAAATTAGATTTGGAGGAGTTGTCTATTTGACTGTTTAATCCTATGTGATGTGAGAAGTGCATTTAAAATTTGAAGTTTCATTATACATATTCTCGACAGTGTAGTAACAAAACTACCAACTACTACATACAATGATCCCAATCTAATATACTCTGTTTTATAAACAACCAACTCAAATATATAATTTTGCTATATGACTAGAATAACTCAGTACTAATTTAGCAGATCATTTTCTAGAGCAAAAACTCATCTTTAATTCTTTTAAGGAACTAAAGATAAGCATGCTTAAGTTTTGTTGGCTTCTAAAAAGTTTCCAATAAAAGAATAAGAAAACAAAATTCATATGACATTTGGTGCAGAAACCCATTTTCCTGTCTACTGCAAAATTTGTGTCTGCATCATAAACAAAAATATACTCAAATATTTTACCTACAAAGGCAGAGGGTTGCAGTATACAGAAATAGACAGTGTTTCAGATATTTAGCTACTTTGCATATTATTAATATATGGAATAAATACTTTTGGAATCAAAGCTTTATTTCTTGAAGTATGTCAACATCAATCTGCACATTTAGGATGAAAGCAATTATACATACATGGCAGACATTTGAGAGGAATGTCCCGATTTTCAACTCCTTAAATTAATAGTCATTTTGTGAGTTTTGAGCTTTAAAATGGATTATAAGGCTGATTTAATGGATAAAGAGAGTTGTTTAATAACCTGTAAGCTTGTAAAAAGTAAAACGTCACTAGAACTTGCAAACATTGGCAAGTACCACCAAGATGTGAAGAAAATCATTGGAGATCCTGGACAACTCTGATAAGAGAAAGTTGAGAAGAATTGATCTCACTGATCTGTGTCCCATATCAAGAGAGGTTACCAAACAAAAAACATCAAAACACCCAAGCTTACAGCACCTGGTATCCTCAAGTAGTCACTCTTCTAGGTACTGACCAGGTTCAACATTGCTTAACTTAGGTGATCATATGGAACCTGGTATTTCAACGCAATAGCCATAAGCCATTTGCAAGTAAACATGCACAAGTAATAGTAATAATGAAGCTACATATTTAATTTAGAGCCCTTAAAATTTACCATAGTCATACTATTTTCACAAGAGTCGAGTTTTCTTGGATTAAATAATTTTTCCTCACATTAAATATATTATGAAATAAAGAAAAATGCTCCCTTACAAGAACAAGGAATTTAAAAAAAAAACATACCTGTTCAAATTTGATTGCTGCTTCTGCAATTTCTTCCGGAAGCTCTGTTTTAAAATAATTTGTAGAGTCAAACTCCACTCCACTTAAATAAAACGAAGCGTCGAAAGACGGCACTTCAGAAATGTGGGTGTCATTATTGACCGCCGGTTTGCTTGCATTATTTGTCGTAGTACGCACCGCTTGATCACATTGACGACCACTGTCTGCAAGTGATTTTCTTTTTATTGCATATAAAGAGGACCGTAGATGGATTTCCGACTGGTCATCATTGTGATTATGGTTCTCTCTACAGGAGACGAGTCCATCTCTATCAGATAATATGGCCGTGGAAAGGCAACCCCATGTTTTACATTTCCAATAGGTCCGATCCTTACGTTTGTAGTTAAGCCGAAACAGGAACCCGTTGAGGGCAAGTAAATGACCCCCGCGAGTTGATACAATCAATTGAAATTCATGTTCGCGAGTCAGTCGTTTGTTACTCACCTCGCCAGATCGACTCCCGTTTATATTGTTATAGTTATTATTACACTCTGTATTTCCAATCATCTTATATTAATAAACAGTAGGGAAATATTTTTGTTATTAAAAAGTGAAATGATTTTTTAAAAAAGTTATTTCAGTTTCTCTCACTGGTAGGAAAATGTACAAGAATTGAAGCAAAATATATACTAAATTTTTTTTTAGCTATGCATCTCAAAGTACTGTCAAAAGTTCAGCATTAATCATTTTTTCTTTTTTTGTCTTTGTACTTATTGCAAAAGTCAAAAACACTGATCAGGAATTTTAGATGTCCGTCTAAACTTTATTAATTTATGAAAAACACGCCACTGAGGATCTTTTTCTAAATTTTTTAGTAGAGTTCAATAAAAAAAAAAGAAAAAAAAAAGAAAGTACACTGAAATTATTCTCTTTAAACTTTCATAATTCCTTTCTAAAATAATCAATGTTAATTTCTAAATTAGGATTAGTATTATTAATTAGTAACTTAATTTAGGAGCTTGCCCGTTCGAATATCAAGGAAACAGGACTTTCGGAGAAAGAACATTTAAAATTCACTTAAGTTAAAAAGTAATAATAAAAATGTCTTTCCTAACGTTTATTTTTATTTTAATATTTCGACAATGGTCATACTTTTCATTTTTTATCGATCTTCTTAACGACTGAAAGGTAAACAGAGTTTCGATTTGGAGAACAACTTTAATTTGTTGATGTAAGTAAGTTGCTTCAGTTAATTAATATCAATAACATTGCCATTCTATTTTAAATTTAGCCAGCAGTGATGAACCGACCCTTAAAAACTTGTGCAAATAATAAAAATAAAAAATAAAGTAACCATTATATTACCTTTTTAAGTACTAAGTTTTTTTTTTTTAAGCTTATTTTCTTTTTCTATATTGTGTTTTTGCAAATCCAGTATATATTTTTCTTCCGATTTTCGAAGTATCCAATTTTCTCTCTTTTTTTTTTTTTTTTTTTTTTACTTTTACCGGGGAATTTGATTTATCTCAAATAAAAACCATTCATTAACAAAAAGAAAATTTATTTTGACGAGTAAAGGAAAATTAACGTGACATTCACTCACTACAACCGTGTGAAAAATGATTTTCCAAAATGTAAAAATTAAAATTTTTCTGGTAATTTAAAAAACAAATAATTGCATTATTACAAATATTAAAAAGTGATCGTTTACTCAAAAAATAGCACTAACAAAACTTCAGAATTTTTAAATAGAATCAAATTCAAATCTTATTTTTACAGTCAATATTTAAAAAACAGACTTTAAAATAACTTTTGATAAAATCAATAGATATTTTCTAAATAATACAAACTACGCAACTGCTGTAAGATTTCTCGTTTGACCCATCAATGATCGGTGAAAAAAAAAAAAAAAGAAAAGAAAAGAAAAGTGAATGTCGATGATAGTTTATCACTGAATAAAAAAAAAAGAAAAAAAAAAAAGGGGTCGTCGTAAATTTAGATTTTAGATTTATTTCAAGTTTTGTGTTCAAAATTCTTTAAAACAGTATATAAAAAAAAAAAACAAAACAACTAATATCGTGGTTAAAGTCTAGGGTTTCTGGAGAAAGTACCTGGTTGGTGAAACTTATTCACAAATCAAAATTAAATTTGATTTTTATTAAAAAAAAAAATCAAAATAACCGGACAACTCATTGTTTTAGTTTTATGAAATATCGGCAGTGTTTTTTAAAAAAAAAAAAAAATTATATTTATGTTATTTCTTAAAACTAAAATTTAAGAAACAATGCCTAAGTGACTTAAGTCTACTACTACAAAATACAGAAAGAAAAGAAAAAACTCAACAAAATCAACATGGAAACAAGTTAACTATGCGCTTGGTTTAAGAATCCGACAGAGTGATGTGATAATTTTTTTTTCAAATTATTTATATTATACGATAATTACTTAGAAATAATAACCGAAGCCTTGAATACTTTCAGCTTGTAAATCAAGATTAACAAGGCAAGAACTGCAAACAAAAGGCGAAATATGGAAGTGAAGGCGAAATAAAGACAGCAGTGAAGGCGGCGGCAACGACAGAAAAATCCAGCAGCGGTAGCAGCAATTTTCAGAGTTGTTGGTTATTCGATTTTAGACATTTTTTTTTCTCTTTCTTTTAGATTCAACGTTCAATTCAATGAAACAAAAAACCCATCAATTATTGATGGAAACTAAAGAAAAAAAAAAAGTCTAATTTTTCCACATCCTGTAAAAAAATGAAAAATCTTGCCTTACACATATTTCATGTAGCAGGAAAGAAAGCTAAGATGCGAAAAGGCGAATTTGTTAAGGCGAAACGAAATTTTGCCTAATGTCGTGATTATGCCTTATTTTTTTTACTCTATCAGTTGTTTTTTAGTTTTACTAAATGAAAAGCATTTTTAATAAAAAAGTACAAAATAGTTCTAACTAAATGTAGCAAATAAAGGGAAAGGAAAGCGGATTTTACAATTTACAACATTGCAGACATTTCATATCGATAGGATATCGAGCTATAAAATGTAAATAAGTTTGGTGAAACGAAACATGATTTTAAAAGCTTCTCAATCCATTAACATAATCGCTTACAAAGAAGGTAAAAAGTTTCCGTAAAGATTATTATTGATAATAATAATGAAGAGGAAGAGATTTTCTTACCCAATAAAAAAAAAAAAATTTCCAATGGTAAAAAAGAAAATTGCTCGATTTTTTTTTTTTTTACTGACAATAATATCGTAAAAACTGAGCGAAGAGTAACTTTTTTCCAATCAAAGACACTACCAAAAATATTTTAGCTAAAGCAACACAAATAATTAAAAACAATAGAGTTGACTGTTGTTGACAGTATTCATTATTGTAATTAACACAAATTGTCAAAAAGTTATATATTTTTTAAATAAACTAACTTAAACACTTCAGTAACAGACAGACAGACAAACACACGTAGTTTTAAAGACATTCATAATAAACAAACAAAAAACTAATTCTGTTTAAAATGTGTTAATTAACAATAAACCCCTAATAAGGAGGGAAAAGAAATAAAAAAAAAAAAATCAATCAATACAAAGTAATACTAACACAATACATAAAAATCGAAGATGACAAGGAAGAGAAACATGGTTACCTGGCCCCCAGCTACCACCACGATGATAGGTATGGCACAAGGTCACAATTAACGTGGAGATCAGCATGCGTACATGCAGACAGTGCTAAAAATTGCTCAGTTCCCTTGGCACTTCATTTGGGAGGCTTCAGACATTGATTACCTTCTCCCTTTAAATGCAATTGCAGTCTGGAAGTACAGCCTCCTGGAACTGGACTTTAAGTTCTATCTTTATAAATAGGTATGCTGCTATTATTCAAAATAATAAATCAGTGATTCTTAAACTAGGGGTGTTTACTTGGCCGACTGGAGAGGCATTTCAGTCACAGTATAAGTGAAATTTAATGATAGAAACAAACAAACAACCAAAAAAATAAAACTTGGATTGGACGATTTGAAAAGTGGGAAAGAAATTGAATTGGAAGGAGATGAATATGAAAAATTATCTTTTTTTGACTATATTAATTTTTCAAGTACTTATTTCAAAATTTCTTATTCATTGTGTTTTAGCAGATTCATTCAGTAGTCTTCTTCAGTTGTATAATCTATAAAGAAATTTGGTTTTATTTTGTGGGGAAAAAATAGGAGTAATATACAAATTAGCTCCATTCAATCCACCAACACTAGACAGATGACAGAGATTAGCTAAAATGTAGTAACATTAGAAACAAAAAGGAACACATTCACCTGTTCAGGCAAATTTTAAATGACTATTCCCAAAGTTATAGAATATTTTCTATATTCTATTTATTAAAAGCATTTCAACAAGTTCTGCTAATGATTTTAATTGAAATAACCAGGTATGGTTTTGATTTGTGCAGATAATTCAAATTTAAATTGTGTTGCACTCAAATCCTTAGAGATATTTTTGATCAAAAAGACACTTACATATAATTTTATATGTACAATGTAAGAGAAACTGTTGATTTGTTATACTCCACAATTAGGGTAAATTTAATACAATGACTTTAGTCTGTATGAAAGCTTTGATAGGTTTCCTTATTTTTCTGGCAAAAATTTGTTCTCAAACTTTTTATTTTTAACCATAAAGCGAAAAAAGTTTTGAGATAAGGAATTGAATTCCAAGCTTAAGATATGCTTAAAGCATTAACCCTTTCCAGAAGACCTAGTATGGTGCTGGATCTGTCCAGCCAAACACCATTGACATGGATTTAGTTTTGAAGGAAAACAACCTAAATCTTGATATTCATAAGTGAAAATCCTTTTATCATAGCCTGCACCATCTTAATTTATATGGCATGGAGGGTGTTAACTTGCATAGATAGCACAAAAATTTAAATTCGAGTTACTTTAAAACTGGTAAAATTTAGAAATAAATCTGGAAAAAAATATTTTTTATAAGTGAGCTGGAGTTAAATGCTATGAAGTTGTAAATCTATTTCCTAAATTCTCAAAACAAAACAATGAAAAGTACTATTGATATAAAAGATCATCAGCTGAAGAATTCTCATTGCGAATGGATTTTATTTAATTATTTGTAGAAAATATTTTTAATCATCATTTTTACCCAGTTAATTAAAATTAAAACATGATTAATTATTAACTTAAAAAGGAAAGTCCAATTTAAATAAAACATCTATGATGTGAAGCATTATGACCTAATTTATTTGGATGAATATCCTCATCTTTGTGGCATATTATGTATAACTAGCAGCATGGCCCGGTGTTGCCCGTGCTCGATTCAAAAATCGTACGACTCATACAGCAACTTGACTTAAAATATTTTTGCCAAGTTGCTTGGTGGAAGAAATCGGCTGTGTTTATGTCGGCTCTGGTTAGCATCGTAGTCGATTGGCAATATCTTTTGGTTGATGACTAAAAATTAACTTCCGCATTTTGACTCTACACATGAGTTTCATTTGGACACCATGCATATTTAAAGTAGTTTCCGGTTATTATTTTTAGTTAGGAGGACTTGTGTATGTTTAATTTGTTTTACTTTTTGTGTATCATTCTCTGAAAAAAAAAGAAAAAAAAAAAAAAAAACGCTGAGTCACCGAAAGTTAACGGCATTCATTCTGTTTTCAGACGTTTGAGTAGCCGGTAGTAACTTCCGGCTGGGTGCGATACCCTTACTTGTGCTTTCAAATTGATTTTGTGCAAAAACAATTGTGTTTTTCCAATTTTGGGTGCTGTCAGAATCACCGCCAGGTAATTTTATGTAGTCCTGTGGAGTTTTGTTGAAATCCGTTGAAAAATGTAGGAAATCTGATCCCATATATAAACGAACAGACACACAATCTGCGTTTTATAATAAGATTTAGATTTTGTGGGTTATCTAGCTTTGATAGCACTGAATATTGAAGATTACCAATTATGTTTTATCAGGAATTCTCCAGATAATTAACTTCAACTTGCTAGTGATTTTTAAAGTATTTACTGTAACAATGGCCTTTATTTACACTTCATATCTTTTCCCCTAATTTTAGTCTGCAGAGTAGATACTCTCTGCTTGTGTCATTATTTAATCGTGTAAGCCATTGGTGACTAAACTTTCAATAAATTTTTCAAAGGGTTATCTGCCCTTACATCACATGAACAGGGCACAAAAAACTTATTGTAAGAAATGTCAGTACATATTGTTGAAATGGACCAGTTATAAAATGACTTTCAAATATAAAAAAGTAAATATAAACAATGTTTTTTTTTTTAATGATAAAAATCATCTAAGGAAGCCACTGGCGCAGACAAAAATCCAGTGGTTGTCCTTAAGAATATCCAGCTGGAATTATTCAACCACTGCTTGAAGGAGAAATCTTTCCCAAGCCTGTGGAAGGTGTCAAGCGTATGACTGGTTTTCAAGAATGAAAACATGCGATCTTCCTCCTCCCACTACAGACCCATCAGTTTCCGCAGTATCATCAGCAAACTCTTTGAGGTTATAATCAACAAGAAGGTCACTGAGTACTAGAGAAGAACAACCTCTTCAGCAACAAGCAGTATGGGTTTTGATTGACCTGATCCACTGCCAACGTCTTAACTACCATCACTCACAGAATTAGAGAGGCTCTTGACGACAAACGCACCTTGAGGACCAATTGAGGATATAAAATAATAGTTTTATTTTGTATATAATAATACATTATTATTAATTTATTTTTTAGATAACATTAGAGATCTCAAAAGCTTTTGACAAGGTGTGGCAAAAAGATTTGCTACACAAGCTTTCCAGTTATGGAATCACTAGAAGGGTCTTCCCAATTATAAAATCCTTTCTAACAGGTAGGTCCCTGAAGGTAGTTATAAATGGCCAGTCTTCACGGGCCCTAATGGTCAATGCAGGCATCCCCTAGGGGCTACTCCTTGGACCAACCCTCTTTTTGATTTACATAAATGACCTGCCTAAGAATATTCTCAGATTATTTGTAAACATCCATGACAATTATACAAATATGCTGGTACACTACTAAAACTCAATGATCAGAGATAAGCAGTTGATCTCTCTTCCAATTTAGTGCAAATTACTCAGTGGGAGGAAAAAAACTGGCTGCCTCGAAAACCGAACCAGTTAGATTTCACCATCGTTGATCAGACCCCGGACTACCACCATTCATGATGAACAGACGTTCCCTCAGAGAGTCACCATGCCTTGAGACTATTGAGCCTTAAACTCACACTTGACCTCAAGTGGAACTCGTACATATGAGTCATCGCCAAAGATGCAAGTAAAATGGTCGGCTTCCTGCACTGCTCCAATGAGTATTGAGTCCATGTGCTACACTACCTTTACAAGATCAGATAAGGCCAAGTATGAAGTACTGTTGTCATATTTGGGCAGGGGCTGCCAGACTGTACTTCTCAGCCTTGATAGAGTCAAAAAGCATCTCCAAGTCCTTGCGCGTGACAAATTATTTTCTACCCTCCAACTTCTCTCTCACATGCAAGATGTGGCAAGTTTCTCACTGCCCTGTCCTTACTTTCACAGAAAGTGCTTGGACAAACTACATTCCTTGGTTCCACCAGTTCTAACCTTCATGGCAATGACCTGCTATGCCACTTACGTTGTAACAAACCACCCACATTACCTCTGTATTTCATCGATGAGAAGTAAGTTCTACTTGAACAGCTTATCGTAAACCTCTGCTCTTTGAAACCAACACCCAAGGGGATGTTTCCCTCCAATCTGTTCTCAATCTGTTCAAGTCTAGGGTTAACAATTATCTCCCCCTCCTAATGTAACCAGGCCTTGTACAGAGTAAACCTTATTGTAAAAAAAAAAAAAAAAAAAAAAAAAAAAAATCATTGAAAGTTTTCTCAAACATGTAAAAGGAATAGCAATGAAAAACATTTTTCAAAAGTAGGATGAACCAAAAAGACAAAACTAAAAGGAAAACTTTTCTTTACCAACACATTTTGTCCCCTGACAGACTTTATCAAAGTTAAATGTGTAAATTTTTTTTTTTTATTTTGGGACTTTTATTTATACACAGTAGTGAAGGAAAAACATCAAGTTTCAGATTTTAAATCTGAGAACTCTCTAAAATATTCTTAAAGCTAGCTGTGTAAAGAAGGAAAGGTCACATCAATATACATGATCATGAATTTGTTTTTTTTAAAATTAAAAGAAAATGGTTAGCTCAAGACTTAACATAAAAAATAAAAAAATAATAATGTATTAAAATATACAAAAGAAAACTATTATTTTATATCCTATTACATTGAAAAAATAAAAAAGTCAACGTTTACTCACTTTCATTCATTAGGCAATAAACTTAGTAGCTTCAATAGTTTACCTTAACTTCCATAGCTAGCTTTAAGAATATTTTAGAGCATTCTCCAATTTAAAAACTTAATTTTTTAAGGGGGAAGAAACCAATTGGTAAAAAAAAACAAAAAAAAAAAACTTGAGTCTGAACCTAAACTGCCAGTGAGGAGAGAGATAGAGATAGAGAGAGAGAGGGAGAATCAATATGTCAGGCAATTTTTGCATCTAACAATGAAGTATATAAAATTGCTATTTTGTTAAAAAATTTTCAGGGAAGACTGTGCTCTCTATCCAGTCTAGAAAGGAAACTAAATTCAAACTGGTTTGATATACAAGTGTCTTGAAGTGCAAGAAAAGTATTGGTTGCATTGAAGCTTGGCCAGGCAACCTACTCTTACAACAGATTCTTTACCAGCCATCCTGGGTTCGATGTCAAAAGGTTGGCTCTTACCTAAAAAATTTCCGTCTAAAATGCACTGTATCTTGAAAGGAACCAGTATCCTTTGGGATGAATAACAAATTATTTGAAACTTTTCACATATGAGTCTTTAAATATATTTTTTCTAATTATTGTTGCATTCTACTCTTTCATAGAGTCAATCTTTTCGCCTTTGTGAACATCTTTCAACAGTTTGTTTTTGTCATAACAAAGACCTTGCCATCTAACAGTGTCAATGAAAGGGAGATAAATAGCAAAGCAAGTTTCATTACAAACATATACAAATACACTCAGCAAATTATATAAGACAATCTGGGAAATTTATACTTAGACATGTTTTGACAGACCAGTGTAGACATGTTAAGATAGAATTTTTCAAAAGTATCTTATATAATTACAGTTCTATTGAATTCTCATCTAACTGGGTCATTCTGAGAATAGGACATTTTAAAATATTTTTTCAAAAGAAATCTTTATAAAATTACCAAGAAAGATTAAATTTGTAAAATTTCACTTTTTTCCCCAATTACATTAAATATTGGTTTAATCTATGTATAATTTTGTGTTGAAAAGTTTGATATTTATTGTTACAACAAATTCATTTTCATCATGTACGTCTACCCTATTATGTCCTGATGTAGTTTAGTTTGTCAAAAACCATTGTCATCACCAGACTATATATGTGTGTATATAGCTCAACAAAGAGAAGCTTTCCTTGTTTCCAGATGGTCATGAACAGGATTAAGAAATTAGCATACTGACAGAGAATTTTTATTTCTGAGGTGGTACCACTAAAATCACACATAATTTTCTAGTATTGCAAGTGTTCATAATTTTGGATGCTATTTCATAGACTAATAACTGTTTAACTAATTATGGAATTTTTGAGTCAGTATTTTCTAAAAAAGGCTTCTCAATGTTATATGAGAAATTCACTTATTCACTTTACTCCCCAAAAAACTGATACCCATTTTATCAACAGCTGATAATTCACCTAATTTTCATTTTTCTTTCTGGTCATCAATTTGAAATCAGGCATTGACAGAAAAAAAATAATTACATTTTGAAAATTAAATGTATTTTCATAAACACTGACTTTATAATTAAAGTATGTATACGTTTTGTGGGGAGGGGAACACATTCTGTAGAGAGATATATAAAATGAAGAAAATGCATTGTTTATATACCACCCATGTAGTCTTAGAGTCACATCACTGCATACTGGTACAAATCTACACAAGATGATTGGTTTTAATTCATGCTGTTTTCAAGAGACAGTTCAACAGACACAATCAGAAAGTTGACAGTCAAATTGATTTCATTCATAGTGAAGAGATAAATAGAATAATTACCTTATACATTGGATGTTGGCTTTTCACAATTTGTACTGGTAATTGATCAGCTTCAGACTTCACTGCATGCTCAGGCTAGAAATTACAAAAAAAAAAATTAAGAAAATTAAAATAGGTTTTATAATCTTTAAAGTTAACCTTTATTCATATATACATTGTTCTTGCATATAATAAAATTATGGCATACAGGGGAAATTGTATTAAAAGCAATTCTGTACTTTCAATCAAATAGAAAGTATATTTTTTTATAGATTCAGAGAATAAATATGATTACATCAATTTATTGCAGATGAAATTTCACTAAATTAACACACACAATATATATATATATATATATATATATATATACACACACACAAAATCCTAGCACTCATGCCATATCCGATAATGCATAGGGAAAAGGGAAGGTAGTCTAAAAGTAATTTTATTTTTAATAATAAATGATAAAATATGTTAGTTATTTGGCTTATCTTCATAAATCTATTTAAAATAAAATATTGTACAATCTGTTACAAGAAATTAAATACTACTCCTCACTTAACGACCGGACCCCGTTCCCACGACATGGTCGTTAAACGAGCTGGTCGCTAAGTGAGAAGTTGTACCTGACCATTTCATTCACAAATTTTTCGGCCGCTTCTACATCGGCACTTGCAGCCTCACCACTAGCACACCGATTATGCAGATTGAATCTTCGACGAAATCGTTGAAACCATCCATTGCTTGCAGTAAACATTTCCGTCGATCCTTCCCGCTCTTTTAGAATGTTGAAGATACTGCGTGCTTTTGTTTGAATTATTAAAATACTAAGCGGTATTTTCTTCTGCGTTTGGTCGTCAAACCAGACCGCCAGTAACTTTTCCATTTCATGAATTAGGCCTTTTCTTTGTCTTGTTATTATGGCCTTGAATCCAGTCGATGCTTTTACTAATGCTTTCACTTTTTCTTTATCTTTCAAGATCGTGGAAACAGTCGAATGCGACAGACCGAACTCATTCGATATAAATTTAACTTTTTTCCCAGCTTCATAATCTTTTATGATCTTCATTTTCATTTCAAAATCGATGACCTTCCTTTGCTTTTTCTCACTTCCTCCAGGGACAGTCTTGCTCTTTCTTTTTGTCGACATCTTGTACTTTAAAAGGGTACACGAGAAATAAACGAGTACAGAACAGAACGACCGATCAAAAATGCTGGGCTGTCAATGCTGATCGACAGTTTATGTGCGAATAAGACACGTAACTACGAACAGTGATATTTCCACGATCAAAGTTTTCGTACAACGTTGGATTTATTATTTTACGAGATTTTATAGTTGGTCGTAAGTGACGATGTCGTTATACAGGTAAGTCGTCAAGTGAGGAGTGGCTGTATCAAATTAGTAGCAAAAAGAACAAAAACAAACAACCCTGTTAGTTGCGTATCAGAAAAACTCTTCCTCGCCTTTTTGTTTGACACAAATTGCAGGCATTTATCTCCATTAAAAAAAACGAAGCTGTAATTAACAAAGTTTTATTTAAAAATAAAATACATTTTTAATCTATTTTCTGTCAATTATTTATTTTAACTTAATTAACTTTACACTACTTGTACACTGTAAGTGTAGTTTCCCCTAAACTTAGAAACTACAATAATCTTAGTGTACTGTAGTGTAGCATCTTTCTTTTTCACTTAATAAAAATGTGTGGTGAAATTCAAGGTGTATAATACACAATACTACTTTTAACTTTTCTCCTAAAATAATTTGCATAACCCAATGCTTATGTTTCGCCAAATTACCTTGCGGAAATTTGACACCAGAGTAACAAAGATGAAATTGAAATGTATATATAAAAAAAAAAAAAAAACTACAGAAACAAAACTTAAGTTTATGGTAATTTTCTTCTGCTATTCGAAAGCAGAAAAATCCGATATTTTATGCAAAATTTGCGTTTAAAAAATGTTTTTGCTTTTTTTGTAAACACTGTCGCCATCAAATATTACCTCTTGGAGGGAGGGTGCGTAAAAACACTTCGATTTTTAAAAATAGAAATCAACAAAAATGCATCTAATTATAAGTTTTAAAAAGAGAAAACCTTAAAACAGTCTCTTTAAAATTTTAAAGAAAAAATATTTTTCATGCGATTTCACCCCATAATTTGATGAGTTTATCGATGCGGATCACATTGAGGTTGACACATAAAAATCCTTGAAAAATAAATACTGAAGAAAAAAAAAAAAAAAAAAAAAAAAAAAAAAATTAAAGTAAAATTTGATGGTGTGGAATTAAATAATAAAATAGAATATGGCCCCCTTTTTGAAGAATTTTAAAATTTTATTTTTAATTTTTTCTTTTTTTTATTTATTGTGCTTTGATTTTTTTGTCATTTGCTACAATATCGTTTTAATTTGATATTTTAAGTTTTTATTTGTTCATTCTGGGAATCTTTTTCAAGTTTTATGTATGTCCTTTAATAAATAAATACACAAATTGGAAAAATATTTCATCCAACTATTTAAATTTAAATAACACAGCTGTTGATTGGATATTATTAACTACGGGTGAGCAGACTTGTAATCACTTTCACTTTTCAAAATTTATCATTCTTGCACTAACTAAAGAACAACTACATTAATTTCAACAGAATTTGTAGAAGAATTAACCAATATATTATAAGTTAAAAAGGTCATATTATATATAGAATTTATTTAGGTAATTGCAACGTGCAGTTTAAGTGAAAACAAAAATGTCTTACATTTTATACAAATTTTATAATGCTTTTAAGATGAAAATTATTACAGTTTCAAAATATAACTTCCTAGAAGTAATTTTAAATGAGGATTTTTTTGAGATTAAAATGAGCCATTGAAAGAACAATGGCTCATTTTATCTAAAAAAAAAAAAAAAAAAAAAAAATCCTTATTTAAAATTACTTCTAGGAAGTTATATTTTGAAACTGTAATTTTAATTTTAAATTTTAAAGTATTTTTGGCAAAAACGATTGATATTTAAAGAAAATAAAAATTTTCATTGAAAAAAATTAGGAAGCAAACATTTTTGCCAGAAATATTTTGTTATTTGAGATCAAAAGGAATATGTTCTTCTCGATAACTGATATTTCATGTGTGTGACAAAATGTGTTCCAGAATTACGTTTTTATTTAAAATTAAATTATGCTTCAACCAAAAAAAAGAGAAAAAAATCTTGAGAGAAAAAAAAAAAAAAAAAAAAAAAAAAAAAATGAAAAGACAAACAAAAAACTTCACAACTGATTGATTTGTCTGTTTTTTGTTTCTTTTTTACGGTTTATCGATCCTTTAAAGCCGGAACATTTCGGATTGTAGGAAGTCTCTTACAATAATACCAGGTGTTCCCAAGCTGTCCCTCACCTCAGTACTGATCGGGTTCAACAATGCTTAACTACAATGATCAAATGAGAACTAGTGTTTCAGCGTGATTTGACCGTAAGCAATGAGTACACAAAAGATACAATATTGATTTTTATTACGGGCCACCCTACTTAGAAACGGAAGCCAATTCTTTGACAGTTGTCAACACACGAACTTGTCAACACTGTCGGTATATCTACCTCACAAGCCCAACTTAACCTTTAACTCGTACTGACTGATGCGAACCACCGAAGTTATAAAAAATACGCTTTTTAATTTTTTTTTTTTTTTTAAATAAAATTCACATTTGTGTAATTTAAACTACTATGTAACTGTTTTTAATAAAATTGTCTGATAATTGGATTTTTTTTTTGAGTTTTCTCTGTCAAACGGTCATTGTTGATTTTTGCTTAAAGAGCATTTTTAACCTTGTTGCCGTTTACTTTATTCAACTATGTTGTTTTTTTATGCAAGAAACAAGCTTGGGCTCTCATGCTTGGCGTGAAAGTAAAAAAAAAAATTAAAAAAATAAAATCTCACTTTTAAAACTTTTGTTTGGTGACACCTAACTAAAACAATTTAATTTGAGTATGATGTATTCGCCAGAATTTTGGCACCTTAGGAGAGAATATGGTAAAAAAAGAAGATAATAATTTAATATGACCATTACAACTGATTAAGGAGTTCAGTCCTCAATGGATGTGCCATACTTGAGGCCTGTACCAACTAAGCTAAACTTAGGAAATAATTAACTAAGTTGCTCGTAGTTTCAGGAAGGTTGGGTCATAAGAAAGATCTACAGTTCAATTCAAAACAAATACTTTAGTTTCAAAACTTGAACTTCAGTGTCTTTCATAAAGTTCTTTTATTTTGGTATTTTTTTTTCTTATAACTAAAAAGATTTTGGAAGCTTGGATTTTTACAGTTTTACACTTTCTGTTCATTTTTAGCTTGAGCAAGTTTTACTCAAGGCTAGCTAGAGATTTTATTTTTTATATTAGATTTCGCAGCACGAGGAGATGCATGCTACATTGAAAAATCATATACATAAAAAATCTTGGAACTTTGATAAAATAACTAATTATGGGCATCCTATGACACTTGTTTATATTGTACAAAAAATGATTTAAAAAACCTCATGCAGGCCATAAATATTGAACAAGAAGTTCGATCCTTGTTGAATGCCATGGAAGTGTTTTGTTGTGCAGAAGACACTGACTAAAGAAAGGTTTACTGATGGCAATTTTGATTGAATCAATGAATAGTATACAAACACTCATTTTTAAACGTTTTTGCACAATAAAAGCAAAATTTACAAAACTGGTGGCATCTTGTAAAAAGACTTTTTTACCTTCTCGGGTGGGTAGTGAATGAAAAAGCATGCCCGGTTGAGAAGCTTTGATTTTTCGAGAAAAAAAACATTTATGACAGACAAATGGGGGTGGTAAGAGATCCATGGAGTAAGAAGATAGATAAAAATAAAATACTGTACTCACTGCTTTAAGTACTGAAGCCGTATTAAAAGCAGTTACTTCGTGTTCAGTCTGAAGAAATCCTGTTTCAGTGGTTATATCATCAACGTCGTCATCATTATTATTATTGCTGTTGTTGTTATTATTATTATTGCTGTTGTTGTTATTGGCACTATTACTACCAACAGTAGAAGCAGAAGTATTAGCATATCCAGTCACATTCAATATCAATTTATTGGTCCTATTCAGGGCATCTTTATAGTTTCCATGTCTTCTGCTTCCACAGCGAGGACATAGCGAGATATAAATTTTGATAGCCTCAGCAGTAACGTTTGCATAGAGCTGACGAGTGATGCTTTGAATTTTGTTGATACCTGCATGACCATGGCTCAAATGAACAGCCTTAATAGCATTAAAAAGATCTTCGTCGGCAATGTAAGGCCGGACAACCTCAGAATCTTGCAACCTCCATTTTTTGACGAGCTTCTCTTCATGCCCGTCGGTGAACAAGTCGAACCGACGAGTTACATTGTACTCTTGACTAGTCCATACAGTTTTCTTGTCCCAGGCTCCCTTGAGAATCAGCAAATATTTATTATATTGTTTCCTGGTGATGCTCATCAAGTTCTTTCCTATTTTCTCTTTCTTTCTGTTTCGCCAGCGGCGGAGAAACTTAATTTCGGCCGACATTTTTTCCCTTTTTGATTATTAAAATTAAGAACTCTTAAAATTTTTTAAGAAAAAAAAAAAAAATTAAGCTATTTGTAAAAACTTTGATAAAAAAAAAAAAAAAGTGCACACTGTGTAAAATTTAGAAAAAAAAATTAGATAAATAAAATTAAAAAATATATAGATTTTATCACGACCACGTGAATCACAAATAACGAGGATTTGAAAACCACTTAGAGAGAGAGAGAGAGACACTGACTGCAATAGGGGAGAAGTCCTTTACCCACAAAAAAAAGGGGGGGGGGAGAATGAATGGTGCAGATATAACAATGCTACAAACAAATTCTGTAGTAACTATGAACAGAATTACATATTATTTAACACACCTATTACTTAGTACTAGTAGTTTTTTGTTAAATATAGCAAAAGTAAGTTTTCAATGAATTTAGAGTGTTTTTTTTTAAATTTTTCTATTTTTTTTTCCACTCCGGGGTTTGATAGTTCACATTTATTTTTTAAATTATCTCTTCTCTTTTTTCAGATATTTTCAGTTTTTACGAATAATGGTAGTACTTTTAAAATATCTAGTTCAGTTGTCTGAACCTACCTTTTCACTGGGCATAAATAACACAACCAAATTTTTTTTTTTTTTTTTTTTTCTAGAAAGTTTTGACCTGATTGATAACGCTAAAAAGTAAAAATAAAACAATTATTTTTACTTTTAGAATAAAGAATTATTTAAAAACAAAAACATCCCTATTTATTAAATTCAAAATGTAAGCAATACTTGTTTGTCTAACACATGAATAACAAAAAAAGTAACAAAACTATGTAATGTAGCAAAAAGACTAAATCTAAAAAGAGTGTGATTTTTGTTTCACGTGTTGCTAAACAACAATTACTAGTATTTTTTTTAAGATTACAAACATTTTTCAAATTATTATTTAGTTTCGGAATTGAATCTACTAAAATAAAATTAAAAAGAAAAGAAATAATTAGTCAAGTAGTAAAACAAATATAAAAATGAAATCTGCATTAAAATTCATGAAATTCTAAGCTTAAAGTTTAAAACATTTTTTTTTTGTTAGGAAAAATACAATACTTATCCATTAAAAGTAAAATGCCTTTTTCTTTCAATGAAATAGGAATTTATGAATGATTCCAAGTCAGTGGGACAGTTTGAGTTTTTGTCTCTGAGCTTCTGCTTATTGTAACGATTCTCACCTAGCTGTTATGAAACTAGACTAAAAAGATCGTTATGTTACTAAATTAAACAGAATTTAAGAAAGAGCCTGGCCTAAGAAAAAAAAAGTACATTCATTGAAAATTTATTACTATAATTTTCTAAAATAAATGTAAAATGTAAATGAAATATTTTGCCTTTGTGTGTATATTGAATAACTTATTTCTTCTGATATGCGTAGGTGAAGAACATAAGAAATTTCAGATATACCTACATTTTTAAAAAAAATTAAACAATCGAACCAGAGATAAATAACAATAACTTAAGGAAGTAGAAAGACCTGTCTATTTTAAAATACCTCGCAGTTCCACCATTTGTAAACCTTGGACTAGGAAAAGTTATGCCATTTTTAAGCGATGACGACCTCTTGTCCGATTCCCACACTTCAGGGGTGTTAAATATCTATACAGCAATTCTCTCTTTTAGAAAATATTTTTGTAAATCAAGAATATAAAGAAGATACTCCTCGTGGGGAAATTACAAGAGTCCTTGCCTATAAGTGAGTAGTAGTAAAAAAGAGTAAAAGTGATGTACGCTCGCAAAGTTCACGAACTAGAAAGTCGTGAAATCTGAGCTGTGTAATAAACAAAAAAGAGACAGTAGAAGTAGCAGCATCAACTGCGCATAAATCATGCCCATTGCCGGGCCGGTTGCTTAGCAACAATTAGGTGGTCGGACAACCAATTTATCCTCTCAGCGAAATGTGTACATTACACAACCTGCATCACATTCCACAAACTTTACAATGGCTGCTACTACTGAAAATAGCCGACATTGGTACACGTAGCTAAGCTAAGTTCAGCGTTTCAAACAAATTTTGCATTCTAAACAACAAACATTGAACATTGATTTCTTACATTCTATGCACTTTATACTCATATTCTGAGCTGTCCTTTTTTAGATTTGAAAAATCATTCATTTAAGTAAGATAAAACAAAAAATAACGTCCGAAGTGCAGTTTATTTCAAGTATTTTTTCGTATGTAACAAAAAACTGAAAAATAGTTCAGTAGTTATGAGTAATAATAAAAAACAAAAATAAATTATTACTTTGTGGAAAACAAAAAAAAATAGAGGATCTATCTCAGAACTTTGGATATGAAAAATCATGAACCTGAAATAAAATGAAAAATAAATTACCACCCAAAATGAAATATATTTTAAAATTTTATTGTAACTATTTTTTCCATAAATGAAATAATTTATTAATCTCAGTGAAGAAAAATTCACATACATATTTTGATTTACATAGGAAGACACAAGGTAAGCTAAGTATGAAAAAAAAGGTGTCGTTTTGACTTTTAAAAATATTTTCCTCTTCATATACATTCTCTTTCATATAGGAAAAGAATAATTCTTGGTTAGAGCCACTTCGGTTTCATAGCTTCTTTCAGCATTTCCACAATTATTTTATACTTTGAGTATGCAATTTTGGGTGCCTGATTTTCAAATCCAAAAGAAAGCTCAGAATATGAGGCTAGTTAAAAAAAATATTTGGAAGGGGGGTATATAAGGGAGGTAAATCAATGTTTGGTATGCATACATCGTCTGAAGTTATAAATTGTGTTTTATATCCAATGTAAAATTATTAAAATGTCTCAACACTACTTATTCTTTCACATCCTATTTTTTTCTATGTTCAAGGCATAGGCGATCATGGCTCTCCACAATTTCCTGTCCTTTTTTGGTACACCGCATTTAGAACCCTACAATGCAAATTAGCAAATATAAAAATATTTTGTTTCATCACAAAAAAAGATGTTGGTAAGACTTCCCGTTAATTTTTATTTATTTACCATGAACACAAATTTATAAAAATATTGCTCTCATCATGAAAACATTTATATTATTGGAAATAAAGATGTCCTTCTCACTAATTTAAAAAAAAAATATACACTAATGACAAGAATTCTACATTTCTATTTCTTTATGTGCCATAGGCGATCATGGCTCTCCACAATTTCCTGTTCTTCGTAGTTTTTGTCTTTTTGTTATTTCTCTTCTAAACCTTGTTCTGCCATCCATGTACTCAAGCTCACAAAGTAGGTTATGTGTTATTTTCCTCTGTCATTCTTGCCTTCAATCTGTCCTGGGAGTATCAGATTTCCCAAGCCCTCTTTCCACATTATGTGCCCTAGAAATTTCAACTGTTTTTTCCTGATGTCCTTTTTGTTTCCATTTTCTCTAAATTTTCATTGTTGCTTACATGTTCAGTCCATGGTACTCTCAGCATCCTATAGAATAACATTTTTGTTGCTTCAAGTATCTTCTTCATCTTTGAGGAGATTGTCCAGCATTTATTGACATATAGGAGAACTGATATCATGTAACAGTTCAGTACTCTTTTCTTTCTAACAAAATTTTTCTGTTTCTTAATATGCTGCTTAACTTTTGGAATATATCTTTTAGCTATCCCAATACGTCTTCAGATTTCAGCATCATACTTTCTGTCCTCTGTTAAGACACTTCCCAGATATTTAGATTTTTATACTTGTTTGATTTTGGTATCTCTGATTTGTAATTTGCATTTTGGATACTATTCTTCTGTAATTGCTGAAAACTTACAATCAGCTATGATATATATATATATATATATATATATATATATATATATATATATGTGTGTGTGTGTGTGAATATAAACTAAATAATGAGATATTAGCAACTATATAAAATGGAAACTAATAAAAAAAACAAGAACTTGTAGATATTTGGATGACCTATGTCCTTTATGCCTACATGAAAAGTTATATTTTATTAAGTTTCTGAAAAATAGAAATCAAATCAAATTATTAAATCAAAAAAATGAAATAGCAGTTTTTTATATACTCCTTAAAAAATAATTATAAAAAATAATTCACATATTTATATCTATTATTTGATCATAAATAAATGCGTAATTAAATTCTGATATATTAATTTTACAGTACCATATATAGTCTATTAGTAAATTAAATATAGTACTTTAGATACGTATAAATAAAAATATAAAAAGTATGACTTAATCATATTTGAGTAGCCCCTTAAGAAAAACTCAATGTAGTTTTAAAAATAAATAAATAAAAAAATGACAAATATATTGTAGCTCAAACCTGAATAACATAAAATAAAACAGACAATAATAATTTGACAGCTTGAAAGAAAGTCAGTGTATCTAGACAGAAATCATAACCCCACCCAACCTTAACTGACTTTAAATTTGCCACACAAAGATACACTCGCTTTCTACATTCAAAGAAAAGCCAACACCTGCTTAATAAAAAAATGGGAATTCTCTTAAAACCACCAACTTAACTTAAAAATAGAGTAAATCCACTTTTTTTCATAAATTATTCTTAGCCTTACTTGAGAATGGAACCAAGCTCTGAATTTTAAGTTTAAACTTTAAAGTTAAATTTTAAGATTTTAGCTTCAGTTTCAAAACATAGTAATTTCTGTGTTGCAATGAAGACATATTTTAAAAAAAAAAATTATATATATATATATATATATATATATATATATATATATATATATATATATATATATATATATATATATATATATATATAAAATTTATTTGTAGTGTATACCCATAGTTGAATAGACATTCCAGTCATTTTTTTAACAGTATTTTGTTTCATTTAGCTGTTTGAACATTTGAGAAATCTTATTAAGGAAAATGTGCCTTCCCCCAGGATTTGAACCTGTGCCCTCCTTTGCAGGAGAAACTGCTGTTTGATCTGATGTGCTCTGAACACTCAGCTATGAAAGGCTTTTTAATCAAGCAAGATTCTATTTGCCTTTAAAGAACATTCACTTGTTCAGATTTTTTTTTTTAAAGTCATAACTGCTTGATTTTGTATCCAAAAATTAATGGATTTTTTTATTTAAATTAATCTGACATATTTTTATTACGTTAAACATTATTTTTAGTTTATACCCATATTTGAGTAGATGTTTTATTTATTTTTTAAACAGTATATGAAGTATGTTCACAAAGTATCCAACTTTATTTTTCCTTGGCAAAATTAATGCCATGTGGGCAAAATCCTTTGGGTGAGGGGTGACACCACACATCCTACAAATGTGTGAAAATCTTTGTGTTGGTAAGCTGTGTCAATTCCTGACTGTTATACCTAAAGTGCAGATGTGTAGTGTGTATTCATTGGATTTTCATTTTCATGCAAAATGACTGAACACATCAAGCAGTAATATTGCATCAAGTTTTGCCAAAATCTTGGTGATACTCAAGCTCAAACATTCTAGAAGATTCAGTAGGTAAAGACGATGATGCCATGGGCAAAACCCAGATCAAGGAGTGGTAAAACCACTTCAAGCATGGAGACTAAGGCATGCCATTTACAAGCTGAAATGAGGAGTTGATTGAGAAGGTTCAGTGAATAGTCATGGAAGACTGTTATGTAATGATCCAGGAAATTGCTCATGAAGTGAGAAGAAGCACAGAATCAGTGTATTCCATTTTAATGGAGGATTTGTGCATGTGGAGACTGTCGGTGAAATTTGTCTCCAAGGTTATGGTGGAGCAGCAGAAACAATTCCCTATGGAAATTGCTCAGGACATGCTGGACTATGCAAACCATGACCCAGACAAACCATCAACAATGGTGATGAAATATAGGTTTAGGGTTACAATGGAAGCATCCATCAAAAAAAGCTTGACATGTTCGCAGTAATGTGAAGGTAATATTGACTTGTTTCTTTGCTCTTGTGCTATTGTGCATCATTAATATGCACCAAAAGGCGAAACAATCAATAAAGAATACTACCTGAAGGCTATATGTTGCTTTTGTGATGCTGTGTATCAAAAGTGGCTGGACATGTGGGTGGCAAAGAATTGTCAGCTTCACCACAACAATGTGGCTGCTCATTTTGCCCACATAATCCAAATTTTCTTATTATAACACATCATTATTTTATTCAATGTTACTTTTAATTTGTCACCGTGTGACTTCTGGCTCTTCCCTAATCTGAAAACCATGCTGAAAGGTAATCAGTTTGAGTCACAAGAGGAAATTACAAGAAAAGTGATAGCGGAGCTCCATAATATTCCAGAGAAGGCATTCCAGAGAAGGCATTCCAGAGGTGTTACTGGGAGAAGTTTGTGAACTGCCAAGTGGAGTATTTTGATTAAATTAAATTCATGAAATGTACAAAACATGATTTTTTTTTTTTAAATCGATTTTATGATTTTTTTGTTTTTTAATCAATTTCATCCCAAACAAGACAGTAAAGCCACTAAGACAGAAGTTCCTACAAGTGAAGAAGTTAGAGAAAAAAACTGTTAGCATAAGAAAAAGAGTAATCAGGAGGACATAGATAGCCATTGACAACTTTAAAATTTTGATGAGAAGTTGGCTTGAAAGCATGGTCTAGTACTGCAAGTAAATTCAAAAAAGTCTAGGTACCATAGAAAAATGGCTCATCAAGAACAATTACCATGAAATCTATTTTAAATTAAAAAAGGCACATAAAGAAACTTTTTCAAACAATTGGGAAAAGTGACTGAAGCTGAGATGCCAGATCAGGACCAATAATATTGGGATTCTTCTTTGGATTTTATCAAAGATCTCAGGTAAATATAGCAGGAGCACACCAGACCATATATGGCAGCAATATTCTAAGTATGGGTGAATAGTAGACTTATAGATATGTATGATAGATTCAGGAGAGAAAAATTGCTTTGCACGACATAGTGAACTAACTTTCTTAGCTGATGACCTAGCGATGGATTCAATATAGACTTTCCATTTCACGTCAGTTGAGAATGTTAACCCAAGAAGGTGCAATGATTCACTTTCCTGGAGGTTAGCATTAGCCATGCTGATGAAAGGCAGAGAGGAGTCTTACAGATGATTAATGGATAGAAGTTTAGTTTTGGAGGCATTAAAATTAACAAACCATCTTTTGCCCCAGTTAACAAAAGACTTGAGGTCATTTTGGACATCAGCTGCCATTTCGACCTGATTGAACTGATCAGCCTTATTATTCAGACAGGAGTAAATGGTTGTGTCACCAGCACAGATACTAAGTTTCATTAATGAAAATTAAAAACAAAGTAGGACTAAGGATGGAGCCCTGGGGAACACCTACATTAGTACAAAAGGATCAAGATAAGTGGCCATTCAGGATAACTTTCATTTCATGATTTGATAGGAAAGACTAAATCAATTCAAAAATTTGTCCTGAGAATTACTTTTCAGCTTGTAAAAGACCTTTATTATTAAAAAAGATGATGTTCAATGCCTGGGCTTCACCATTATCTAGAGCATGATAGACTCTTTCTGCAATTATCGTCAGTACATCAGAAGTTGACCTGGAGAAACGAAAGCCTTATTACTTGTCTGAAAAAAGATCCTTCAATGAGAGATGCTTAATCAATTCATTGATTAGGAGTTTTCCAAAAAAAAGGTAGAAGTCTAATAGGCTGATAGTTGGAAGAATCAGACAGTTCATCTGAGTTCTTAAAAACTGGAACAACAAATGATGACTTACAGCAGTCAGGAAAGCAGGAGGCAATAAGGAATTTATAGAGTTTAGAGAGAACAGGAGCCAGTTCAGGAGCACACTTTTTAACAACAATTACAGGGATACTATCTATGCTTTGTAGGGATCTAGGTTAGAGATGATAGCAGAAACAATTGATATAAAAATATTTTAGTCCCATGTGGTTAACTGCTTAAAAAAAACTTTAGAATTAAACAAGTCAATTTAAAACTGCATAAACAAAAATCATAATGCCCACACAAGAGTCACTTTAATGTGGTGTAATGGTTAGCAAGCTTGTTTTGCTAGATCAATTATGACTGAATAGTGCATTTGATTCTCAATGGGTGCCCCATATTTTCGACCTTGTGCCACACCTAAGCTATACTTATAAAATCACTATAATGTCTACTCAAGAAATAATCTGAACATCACAATAATAGCAAAAGCTACAAACATTTGTTTATAGTGCTAATAACATTATAAAAAAGTGGCTGAAAAATAGTCATAATGGTACAAGTAGTAAAAAGAGGCTGAAAAATTGATTATCATAACAAGTAGTAAAAAAGAGTCTGAGAAAATAGCCATGATGACAAATGAAAAGCACAACTTACAGCTGGAACTGGAACTGGAGCAGGAACTGGAGATTGAATCGGAGTGACATTAAAACTCTTCCAGACTTTTGATTTTTGGTTAACCCGGCAATCATCACACAATTTCAGATAGACCATCACTTGTTCCTGTGTTATGTTGGCATATTTTGTTGACAACAATTTAACCATTGTATTTCTACGTCCATGGTTTGTGATCATGTGTGCTTGGTGAATCACATCAAATAGATTGTCTGTTGAAACAAATTCTAAGTTTGTCCCACTTTTGATTAAACGTTCTTCACCATTTATATGTTGGAGGGTAAATCGGTTTTTACGGTAATAGTCTTTACAGGATTTGGGGCCGGACTTTTTAACCCGTTTCAGCGTTTTTACAATCTCTGCATATTGAGTGTTGGAGAGAGAAATGCAGTTGTGATTCTTTGTTTGAAGCAATGTAAGAATTATTTCTTTGAACTTTTCTTTGGAAGGCATCATTGTCACGTCTTTGACTGCCTCAAAATTCTATTCCTAAAAAAGAAAAGAAAAAGTGAAAATAAGTTTGTTGGTTCCACTCTATACAGGGAATGTATATTTATTGCATTTTCATACAATTGCAGCACAGGGGGACACAGGTTCAAATCCTGCTGGAGAGCACATATCTTTCTTTAATAATATTTCTCAAATATCCACGCTTGTAGATGAAAATAAATAAATATATTGTTTAATAAATAAATGGAGCATCTACTCAAATATGAGTATCTACTAAAAATAATGTTTAAATTTAGATTAATAAATAAAAAATCCATTACTTTGTTAAAAATTGCTTTGTTTACGTTTGGATATGAAACTAGCAAATATGAAATTTTGAGAGTCTATCATGAGAAGGATTTCATTTAATGGTGCTATTCAGCCTTTCTTGATTGGCAAAGGTTTTTTGTGGCTGAGTCTGCTAGAGCACATTAGATCTAATGATGGTTCCCTTTGCCCAGTGGGATGCAGGTTCTGGAGAGCACATATTTTTCTTTAATAACATTTCTTAAATAATCAGGCCAGTAGCCGAAAATAAATAAATATATTGTTTAATAAATAAAGTGTCTACTCCAATATGAGTATCCACTAAAAATAACGTTTAAAGTGATATATATTGCTTACTAGCAGTATAACCTGTTTTCGACCAGGTGTTTCATTACTGGGAATTTTTGCCGTTCAGTTGAAGCACTTTAAATTTAAAGTCAGCCCACCTGAAAATCAATATTAGTAATAACAACTGGGTGCAACTAAGGCACATCCCAAAATGGGAGGGGTTAACAATCTGAAGGGGGGGGGCTGAAAAAGTGCCGTTTTTGCGTCCTCAATTTTGCAAGGAAGGAACCTCTTCCATGGACCGTCATAATAATAATATACGATAATTTTTATTTATAATATAATTTTTTTTTATAATTCTAATAATCTTTTGCGTTAGATTTCAACTCTCTAAATTGATTGTACGCTGTTTTTTTTACAGACATTAAATTTTGCCTTTGATTTTTGCGCAATGTGTAAAAAGTCAGTTTTTTGATTTTTCACCTTCAAGGTTGTAATTTTTTCCAGCAAATTTGGACTCAAAATTGGTACTGAAGAATTATATATCAAACAAAAAAAATTTCATTGAAATTGGATGAAAACTGTGGAAATGCATAGACAACATCTGATCATACACACATACACATTTTGAGAATTATAGATTATAAAATAAAAATGAATAGAATAATCAAAAAGGTTGGCAATCATTGGTCATACCAAATTTATTCAACAAATATATATCACCAGCATAGTAAAATCTAGCATAAAGATTCTATTGCAAAAAAATAATTACTTTTAATAAAAATAAACCTTCTTGGCTTAATGTTTAAAAATAGTTAAGCTCCATTATTTTCCATTTTCATGAAACTTTCAAAATTAATTTAAAAATAATTACATTAAAATTTTTGGTTCTGACAAGCATAATTTTATCTTTAGTCTGGTTATGCAACATATAGGAAATGTTGCTGAGAAGTGATTATCTCCATTTTTGATAAAAATGGATTAAATATTTAATTGTCCCTTGTCTGCCAAAAAGTGGAAGAAGTCATTGAAAATGATTACCAAATATGTATATTTTGAACCAGAACTGACAATGCTAACTTTAAAGAACAGATACTACACTACAATTATGACTAAAAAAAAAAAAAAAAAAAAATGGAGAATACCAAGATCATGTAGGAATTTTCTTCTTTTCCTTGTAGAAAAAAAAAAAGCCAAAAAACATGACTCAAGCCATTTTAAGAACTGAACTAAATAGATTAGTATTAGTATGAGAAGTAAATTTAAAACAGACCAAAATAAGATATATTATGCATTGATTCTGTTTGAACCTTGTTTTCTGAGGCTTTGTTGTTTTTTCAAAACAATTTGGCCATGGCACTAATCTGGCTTACTTTTGGAGCTCTGAATTACTGAGATGCAGTGTTTTTAAATCGATTCTTTTCAAACCTCATCAATGTTGTTTTAATTGCATATTGATCATTTTGCTCTGTGGTTTGTTTTCTGTCTCAATTGACAGGATATGTATATTCTTCCTATTATATATTGATTCTTTCCAACTAGTTTCATCTTTGTTGTTTTTTTCACACAAACTTTTTGGCTAAGTGCACTCTGTTGTGTATCTTGCTTGCATCCTCAATATGCCCAAATGAACTAAATTTTACACCTTCCTTCCTAAAGAACTCATCTAAAAAGGTTCAGCTATCCTATTTCTGGTCAGTCAGAGAAGAATTTTTTGTTGTTATGGCCAAGCAGATAAGCAAGACATAATATTATAACTGTTAGGAGTGAGTTATAACAGTGGCAATGAGAAATCAAAAATCATACAGAATAGGAAAAAGTACTTTTTGTTTCAGTACACATGATAACAATAGAGATGAGAAATTAGAACCATGTTGGTTAAATGTTTTTCTCTTTTGGTGGTAGACCCACACAAAGAAACATATTCTTTTAATGGGGAAGAATTATTAGCCCAAGTGGTAAAAATATAACAACAACAGTTGTTGAAACACCAAAAAATACAATAAAATATAACCATTAATATTACTGAAAAAAAACAAAATTCCTCAAGTTCTTTCATGCCCAATTTTTATGGAAATATGTAAGACATTTTTCACATAATTCAGATGATGGAATTACCTTTAGTATCCTTCTTTCAGAAATACAAGCAAATTTTCAGAGTTTTTTGCAGCAATTGGGAAGATGAGACAAAAACAAGATTTTTTTGAGGAAGTTATCACTAGTAGAACATGAAAAATTAGTTTTAATTTTGTACTACCAAAAAAAAAAAAAAAATATGAGAAATTTGTTTTGAAGAAACAATAAATATTCTGACTGAAATTTTTAGTGAGAAAAAGTTTGTTATTCAATTTTCATTGGAAGAATTATGAGATATTTAAAAAAAAAGAAGACAAAAAATTTTGTCACATATGCTGGGATAATTAACAGATTTTGAAAGATTTTCTCTTTGAATGAACATGACCGGATATGTTTAAAATGGTTAATTTTTTTTTCAAGGGTTAACAATACTATGTTGATGCAGAAATACATGCAAGAATTTTAAGAAAATTTGAACATATGAAAAACTAATATTACAAGAAATATTTATTCAAACCTTGGAGAATAGAATATGTTGTATTATTTTCCACAATGATCAATTTTTCATTTGGAAAAAAAATGGAAAACCTATATTTTCCAAGAACTTTTTTTCATTGCATGTGACATGTCAGGTAAGAAATTATTTTTTTAGGTTATTCTGACTTTATAACATTTCATTTTTGTAACAAATTTTCTAAAAATTTAAGTCTTATTGTTCAAAAATTCAACAAACTTAATCAGCCTTCTGACTGGATGGAGTTAATTGAGTTGTTGGATTTATTTATAAATATTTATTGCAAAAATTAAAACATATTTAAAAAAAAACATTATGAAAATTTAAAGGAAGAATTTTTCTTTTTTTCCGGATGCCATGTTGGATGATTTTCTTGTTTCAAAATTTCAAACCAAAATTTCAAGTTTTTAAAAATCTTTTACTACAGCAGTGTTTTCACAAAAAATTAATTTATTTTTGTCCTCTATTAAAAAAAAAAAAATTAGACAGACTTTTTAATTGGAAAGATTGACCATTCAAAATTTTGGCATCAGCAGTGTATCTTGGAAAAAAAAAATTCATAATTGTGCTGGATTTCACAATATTCTTGTTAAACAAATTTAATCCTCATAACCTTCCCATTACTAAGTCCAAGGAGGAAATTTTTTACAAATTTAAATGATGGAAAAAATTTTTTGAAGTTGAATCTTTCTAAAGTATATTTTTGCAAATACAGGTTAAAAGAAAAATATTCAAAAGTTAATTAAACATAAATATGCAATCCCTTTGTATAAATTCAAACAATTTCTTTTAGGATAAAAGTGGTAATTGCTATATTTCCAGTTTCTAGGGATATTATTCCTTGTGATTTCAGATTGATTATTGAATGATATGATTGGAAAAAAGTATATCCTTAAGGAACAACATATTTGACATATGTGAAAAGGAATTTTTGAAAAATATGAATGAACTCTGAAATTAAAACTCAGTGAGGAAAAATGTTTGTGTTATTTTTTGCCTAAATTCAATGATCCTTACTGAATTAAATCATTGACAAAAATGGTTATCAACCAGATCCGTCAAGGGCAATGACATTAAGAATATATCTCCTCCAACAAATGTTAAAAATAGGTTACAAGCATTTCAAATTATGGCAAACTATTATCAAATCTATATATCACAGACATCCAATTTGAGAGCTCAACTGAAAAATTTGTTTAAAAAAAAAAAAAAAAAAAAAGGTATAAATATGGAACTCAATTGATGAATGTCAGAAGACATTTTAGAAATCAAGAAAATACTAAAAATTTGACTTCTCATTAGTGCACTATGATCCAAAAAGCAGAAATCATATTGACCATTTTTAGATGTTAGTAACTATGCCCTTTAAAACATTTATTCTACATAAATATGATGATGGTAACAAATGAAAGACAATTGCACTATTTTAAAAAATCAAAAAAAATAACAAGCCAGATTGAAAAGACATTAGACTTAATATTTAACCTGAAAAAACAGTTTTTACTTTTTTAGATAGACCATTATAGTGAATTATCAATTTTGACGTTTAAAAAAAAATTCCTAATGCAAAAAATAGCAAATAGATTACAATTTTTACTCAAACATCTTATTAAATTATGATTTCAAGATAGAATATTTCTGTCATCAAAAAACATTGGACATGCTGATGGTTTATGTAAGATTGATATTGTTTAAAATTACTGAACCATTTGAGGAACTGTTATTGTAGCATTAAAAAGTGAAATAAGAATGAAAAATATATATATATGTTAACTGTTAAACCTGAAGAAATAAAATAAAAAAGAAACAAGAAATGTTTATAAAAAGAAATAAAAAAAAAACTTAAATAAAAAACATAGATGATTTTTAGAAATGGAATCCAAATTAAATAATTACCAGCTAGATATTTTCTGAGAATGATGTTTGCACAAAGATTAGTAATTTTGTTTTCAAAACCTGCTCATATTAAATGAAGAACAAATAACAAAAATGACACAAAAATTTTTTATGCTGCAACTATGTGAAAAAGTGTTTTTCAGAAGTATATAAAATTCTGAAAAGAAATACATGATCTGACAGCATAAATACAGGCCCTGTATGAAAAAACCCTTTTACTGAAGAAGGGCTAATTGAAGAAAGGAAGAGCCTATGCAAGTACTGTAAGATATTTTTTACTTTTTTTTGTCCCAAGAATTTTTGAATGTATTTTATGATTATTTAAAACGAATTGAGTTGAAAAACTAGAACATATTGACCCAAAATTTAAAAAATACAAAATTCAATATAAATTAACTACCATGGAAAAACGTAATGAATACTAAAAATAAAATAAAATTTTTTCAAGTGAAAAAAAAAAAAAACAAAAAATGATATTTTTTGATAATAAAATTACATCCTGGTAACATAAAGCTAACTCATTTGTGGGATAAAGAACTCAAAGTGAGGGATTGGAAGTCCATTGGGCAGATAGTCGGGAAATTCTATGAAGGTCATGGCAAATAGCCTTCCTAAGACATAATATTATAACTTTTTAAGTGGAGTTACATAGTCTCTCTAGCCTTCTGTTACATTCAATAACTTTTCAAAGACTTTGAAGAGAACCCATTATTTGGGATATATTGTTTACATTTCTTTACCTCTTACATCTTTTTTTAGGATAGAAAATTATTGTGGCCTTGTTAGGGCTAGAAATAAAGACACAAAGGGAGGAATTGAGTTAAACAAATATATTAACAGAAACAGTAATGCAAACACATACAAATGAGAATGTTACAGCAAGAATGTTTAGTTTGACTGTCAGAGCTGACTGCTGGAACACTTCCCTCTCCAAAAGGCAGTACCTGCTCCTACTTATAGCTGGGAGAGTCCATGCATGTGTGGGTAAATTACCAAAACAAAAATACTTACTTTTATAGGTTAATGCTTCTGTTGGGGAACTTTAAAAAATATTAAGCCCAAACACCAGGGAGCCTTCCCCTCAGGCAGGCTCCTTTGGGAAGGGGCTGGGTTTATTGCCCAGCACCTGAGGCATCCTCATAAGGGGAATCCCCAATTGGGCTTGGGCAATTTTTGCATGTAGTGCCATTAAACAATCTTTAAACTGACCTTGTGTCACATCCAATAGTGACATGTGCACACTGATAGGCTAGGAATATGCTCACTCCTTTCTCTGCAAAAGAGACCATCTTCCAGATGGATGATTTCAGATTCAAGTAAAAACTTGGTGAATATTATTCAGCAAACTAGTTTGCAGAATAATATTCTAGTACTCATGTATAAACCTGACAAATGTTTACTGTTAGACTCAGGGATAAACCAAAGCAATATTTATCTGTAAACTCAAGTATAATTTCTAATAATGTTCACCTATAGACTCACTTATAAACCCTTCAAATGTTTATCTATAGACTCAAGTATAAATCATACCCATGTTTACCTACAGACACAAGTATGAACCATACCATGTTTACCTATATTAAATAAGATGCATTAGACATGTTCATTTGATGCATCAAGACATAAAAACCGTATTTCTATGTCTATATGTATCAATGGTGCATTTTGAAACAGAAGAACCTATTTTGATATTATTATTATATATTATATATAAAACTGTAAAAAACAGCGAAAAATACTAAAAAAATTACTACAAATACTAGATATATTAATCATAAAAAACAAATGACTCCCCACATCAATATTATCAAATTTAAGAACATACTATATATATTTCATAAATAAAATAGGACATGACAACATGAATTGTCATGAGAAAAAGTGATATTTAAAAAAAATGATATGACATGTGAAGACATGATATTTGATAAATGATGAAACTGACATAGCACAAGAAACAAAAACTTTTTGATACTGTTTTATGAAAGCCTAAAGTACTCAGATATTGAACAATTTACATTTAAATATGTACCATAAACCAGGAAAATATAGAAAAAATAGATAAAAAATTCCTTAACAATTAAAACACACACACATTAACCCTGTAGGATCTCTGTATAGTATAGGGCCACAACTTCAAAATATTAGGTGTGGTTTCAATAGCAAGTAGATTTTATAGGGTGGAGATGCTAGCTCCACACCCAACCAGTTTTGAATTCAGAGTTTTTCTTCTAAACTGATTGCCAACCAAAACTAGTGGGTCCAGTTTGCCCTGCTATATAACTGGGGCCGATACAAGGGTCTCGTACTCCACTCCATCTATGATACAGAGTCCTCCATCTCAATTTTCATAAGGTAGTATTCATATAAAATACAAAGTTTATTGTAACCTAATTATGTATAATAGTTTATTATATACAATATAGCTGAACAATTAAACTAGAAAAATTAAAAATAGTGTATCTAAATACAAATTAGAGACATGTCATTCCAACAATTTTTGACATCAACTTGAGATTTTTCTTGTTAAAAAGTTGAATAATTTAACACATTCAAGATTATTGATAAAAAATAGTGAATTTTTTATAGTGTTTTTTTCAAGATTTAGCATATGCAGAACAAATTCAGAGATTTGGCAAAAAAAAACCCCAAAAAAACAAAAAAATCCCCACAAGAATGACATCGAAATCTGCAAAAATTTTTAATCCTTTAATAGACAGTTGTGCTTAGGGTAATTTTTCATGTATATAAATGTAGGTAGAAAAAAGCAACTGTTGATAAGATAGTGAGGATCACAAATCACTACTAGTGGCCACCAATCAGTATATAAATCATAGCTGTTGGGGAAGAAGAGACAGATTCATATCTTTCCCAAGGATATTTGTGCAAAAGCAAAATCCTCATCTGGAATTTGAACTTGGCATGTCAACCCCGCTTTCTCTGCTAATATCTGGTGCACTATGAGATCATCCATATTATATAATATATCTTAATATATAAGCACCATGATTACTTTTTGCATATTTATTGGTTGTTTTTATCATACTAAAACAAACATAAAATTAAGTGAAATTTGCTCTGATTTGAACTGCTGACCTAATAAGAGATTTTAGCTTTTATTTTTTTATAATGTTTGTGATAGTTTCATTGAGTCATTCATAATTGTTTCTTTTTTAATTAACATTGATGCATTAACCTCATTTAAAACAATAAACACTAGATTTAAGATTTTGTTTGAATGTTTATTACATTTTAACAAGACAGTTTAAAATCTATCACCAATTTGATGAGATTACATCAAACTGCTTTTTTTCTTTCTTTTTTTTCTCCATAAAATAAATAATATTCATCATTAGTCCTATGACCAGATGTGGTCTTAGGGTCACTGCACAACTGAGCACTTGACCAGTTCCCATCATATATCTGAGTTGAAAACCAAAGAAGTATTCATTTATAGGTAGTAGGTTTTGGGCAAGTAAACCTATTAGAGTCCCTCTCTTTCCAGGTCAAACCACAGCCAATCTCTTCCAATTTGAAGATTCAGTTTGGTCATGGACACATGGTTGTTGATTCAATTGTGAGATTCTTTCACTCTGGTTGTTAACTTTAGTTTAGGAATCCGTCCATCTGTGAGATATCATCTTCACATTGGTTTCATACATAGCTATTGTGTTAAAAGGCTACTGACCCTACAAGAAGGTGCATCTACCCTTTGACAAATTTTGTTTTTAATCATTTCACCCCAAGCAAGTTGGTAATAACACTAGTACACAGGAGGTTACAGGGAATGAAAGTGAAAGTGAAGACTGTGAATAGGGAGGATTGAAGAAAGGACAAAAGATGAACGGAATTCAAGAAGGCAGAAGATGGTGATTGATGTTGCATTTAAATTTTTGAAGATTATAGTCATCAAGGAAGCAAGGAAAAGGAAGGGAGTTTCACAGGCGGGAAGTGCAAGAAAAGAAACTGTTGGAGTAGAAGCTATTTTAACAGTAAAAGGGTAGGGCCTAGATGCCAATCTAGTAGCATGCTTAAATTCATGTATTCAGGGCACCAGGGAAAAAAGCTTGTCAGAATAGTTGCCATGAAAATATTTGTAGAAAAGACAGAGGGAAGCCACATGATGTTAGGGAGAAAGTGACTGAACTCGAGTTACCTGGTCACATTACAGATCCTTCTTTGGATTTTGTCAAGAACCTCTAGATATACAGCAGGAGCACCAGACCAGATATGGCAACAGTGTTCAATGCATAAATGTGCAAGACTGGTTCTGATGAGAAAAGTTTTCTGGTACAACACAGTAACACATCTTTCTTTGCAGCAAACATAGCAGTTAATTTGATATAATTACTCTACTTCATGTCAGTGGAAAATGTGAGGCAAAGGTGGCATAGTGTGTTGTTTTCCTGGAGTCAGCCATGCAGATGGCAAGCAGCAAAGATTTTCTGTGGTGGCTAAATGAAAGCAGTTTTGTTTTGGAAGGGTTAAAATTTACAAGCCATTTTTTTGCCCCAGTTAACCACTGTTTTGGAGTCCTTTTTAAGAGAAACTGGCAGGTTTACTTTGTCAGATCTGATGGAATCCTGCTGGGTGTCTAGCCACCCTCTCCACAGGATAAGCCTGGTAAAGGAATGGGTTTAGTCGCCAATGAGCTGACAATGCGGCAAGTATTATTGGGCTATATGGTGCCAGTATCACTTATAGTGACCTGATATAACAAATAATATTGAAGTTTTTTTTAGAAATTATCACTATATTTTTTCTGTTAAATATAAAATTTTCTTTTAAAATTTTTATTGCATTTTAACAGGACAACTGATTTTTTGATCTAGTTACTTATTTTGTTTGTCTTCTTTCTTTTAAACATTTTTGCTGCACTGGATGTACTTACACATCTTCACACTTTTGACTTTGACTTGTATCGGTTTTCACACTGGTTGGGTTGAACTGGTTTCCTCCCGAGCAAGTACAGCATCACGGACCATCGCTGCCCACGCTTGCCGATCCTGAGCCAGGTCACACAAAATGGCGAGCCAATCGCGATTCCATCGTCGAAGACCAACTACTTCTGGACCCGATAGTACTGCTAGGTCATCTTTGATTGTGCTAGCCCACATCCTCAGCTGCCCACTGACATGTTTTCACCAGCCAGGAAGAGAAGTACATTGCGGATGAGCTGCATGCCTAAACCATCGGAGACGACACTGGAGCAGGATGGGTGGAAGAGGACGGAGACTCAGGCGATGATGTAGAGTGGCTGTGGGATCGTAGAATGCAGCGAAGGCAATTGTTGTTGAACACTTCAAGCCTTCATAGGTCAACCGCTCTAAGTGGCTACGTTTTGCAGCCATAGAGAAGGATAGTCTGAACAATAGCCTGATAGATGCGCCCCTTCATAGCCGTGGAAATCTCCCATTGCCCCCATAGTGACTGCTTGAGACGCATAAATGTGGACCTTGCAGCTCCTATACAGCATTCAACCTCAGCAGCAGCCTGCCCGAATGGTATAATGGTTGAACTGAGATAGACGAAAGACTGCACGTCCTCCAGATTGACCCTGTCCAGCGTCAGTGGCTGCCAGTTGACTGGATCAACCAGGGACAGCATAACTTTGGTCTTCAAGGCATTGATGGTCATACCCACATCCCGTGCTGCAGCTTGCACATGGTTGAGCGCAGCTTGCACATCGTCACAGTTCAATCTGACCAAGACAATGTCGTCCGCGTAGGCCAGATCAGACACCCTGACATTCTGACCAACCGCAACTCCAGCATAGTCCTGAAAGTCTTTGCCGAGGATGTAGTCAATTGTATAGTTGAATAGGGTAGGGATAGGGCACACCCTTGCCAAGACACCAGTCTTCACCTCAAACATCTCCGACTCCTCACCACACGAAGGGCGCGTCACCTTAGTGCCCTTGATGAGATGAAGGAGTTTAGTGGGCATGCCATCGGCCTCCATGATCGTTAATAACACCAGAGTGAGTCTCTATCAACGGAGTCTAGCACCGCCGAAGTCGATGAAGCAGAGGACTTAGTTGCTGGTATGCCCAGCATTGTTCAAGGGTGCACCACAGGCTGAAGATCTGATCAACACAGCCTCTGCCTGATGCCTTGAAATCTTCGCAGGGAGAAGCACTGCAAATTTTTTTTACCACATCGATGAGGCTGATTCCTCTGTAAACCGAGCAGAATCTCTTATCACCCTTTTTTGAAAAAAGGTAGTATGGCTTCACTTTTTCGGCAGGGTAAGTCTCAGAGAGCCATACCAAATTGAAGACATGATGCACCCACAAAGGCTTAATACATCTTTCACGGCTTTATATACTTCTGCAGGTATACCATCCTCACCAGGAGACTTGTTGTTACACAGATGGCACAGAATATCTCACACTTCATCTACTGTTGGGGGTGCAGTGTTGCAGTTGTATTCAGCGGTCGGTTCAACAGCCACTTCCGTCGCTGGAGTCGGATGATTGAGTAGCTCGTTAAAATGCTCTTTCCACCGATTTAGCTGCTCGCCCAGACCTGCGATAATAGCACCATCACGGGATCAAAGCATCTCACTCACCCCCGTAGTTCCGCGACTCGGCCGCCTCACCATCTGGTAGAGTTTGCAAGAGTCGCCACAGGCTGCTGCACGCTCAGTCTCTTTGGCGAAGGTGCGCCAATGCACATTTCGTTCAGTGCAGATGGAGTGAGTTGCATGGCACCATAGGTTGTGAAAGTTCACAGCTCCTGTCAGTCATGCTACTCTTGCCTTCTCCATCAGCCGAAGGCTCTCCCCAGTGATCCAGTCCTGATGTCGGTGATGGGTGACACCAAGATGGGCGTGTGCTGCTTCGACTGTGGCAGATTTGAGAGCCTGCTATTCAATTTCTGGTTGAGGCTCTGAGCTTGGTTGGAGGAGAGAGAACCGATTACAAAGTTCCTACCTGAACTGTTCTCCCGCACGCAGCTTCAGATTGGTGACGTTGATTCATCTTCACAAAACTTATATTGCCTGCTTTTGACATTTATATACATTTTTAATACATATTTATACATCTTTACAAAACTTACATTATCTGCTGTTGATATTGATATACATTTTCAAGACATTGGGAAATATTTATCTCTAGCATTTGTGTTATAAATCTAACTAGTGCTTAATGCTATTTCCAATTCACTGTAGACAGTCTGTTCTGCAGAGTATCCAACTGAAACCAAAATCGTGAAAAATCAATGACTATATTTTTATAGTCATTTGTTGCCAGTAAATGGCAATTTCTGATTTTTCCTCTAAAATGGGCCAGCACAGCCATGCAACAATGCTATAACAAGGCAGTAATGAAATTGTTAATAATATTGAATATTGAACTCATAATTCTATTATTATTGGGATATCAATCTCACAGAAGAAAAATAAAAACAGAATACAGAAATATTTTTTGCAGATAATGAATGGGGTATTAAATTTTTTTCTTAACTCTTTACAACATAATTTTTAACAAACTTCACTTTACTTTTTCTTTTGAATAATATTAGTGTGTTTTTAAAAAACCTTTTACTGCTTTGATTACTTTTTCAAATATATTAAATTTTCTTTAAAATTTTTATTATATGACAATCATTATAATCAGATCAAATATATAGACCATGATAAGTCAGTGAGTATATGCTATTAAATATATATATTCTTGAAGATCCCCAAACTATAATTGTATTGCCATAGCCTAATTAACCTCTATCACTATAAAAATATCCTAGAGAGGATCTGTATCATGGCATCACATCATTTCTCCTATTTTGGCAATTTAACAGGAAATACTTCATTTTCTTAATCAATAATCTTTTCGCATACAATTCAATTATTAGTCTATGTGAAGGTCTTTGTCTCCATATCAATCACAATATTAACAGCTAAATATAGTTGCTTTGTTTTCATGTTTCCATGGTCTATTCTAGTTACAGCAACCTTAATATAGTTTATCAAGTAGCTCTTTTTGTCATATGAGTTTCCATAGTCTGAAAACAGAAGTGCTTGAAGAGTGGAGACAATGTTTAATCTGAATTTAGTTTTACAGCTAAATATACAAAACAGTGATATGCTAAAAGTCATGGGAAATAAGTATGTAAAACTAATGGGAAATGGAGTCACCATATTATGATCTGATCAAAATGCCTCAGTCTATTGCATACTGACATCTGGGGGGTCAGTATGAACACTGGTTAGACTGCTCATGGTAAAGTGCCATAAATTATCAAACAGACATGATAGTGGGTGCTAGAGAAATGAGGTATGCCATTTCTGAAGTAGTAGAGACATTTGACAACATTTGATTTACAGTAACATGTGTGTACATGGAATACTTGATGGAAGGCATTATTACCTCCCATAGGCAGCATAGTGGCCAACCATTATTGTAAATAGATGCTTTTGATTGGAAATGTCAATGGTAATGGACAAGTGATACTAGCTCAAATCATGCCCACATTCAAAGCAGGAGGTACTGAATTGCATATTCAGCAGGTCAGTTCAGTGTTCTTTAGCTGCCATGAGATATGGGACAGAAGACCCACCAGGTTGCTCCTGTTAACACTACAATACTGGACACTGCCTCATCTGGGCTCATAATATCACTAATTGAACCCTAGATGTATGACGATGTCTAGTGAGTCTTGATTCCAGTTGTTTTGGATTATCAAGCCATGAATCCCTTTTATCAACAAGGCCTTGCTGGTCCATTTAAACATGTCATTGGTTAGTGATCATTATGTTGCACTGCTTTGTGGACTCCATGGATCACAATAATGGTGTGATATTCCATCCAGAGTATTGTGTCATTAGGCACAAGATACTTAGAATTGTTTTTTGGATGATTTTGGAGACTTCCCACAAATAGTACGGCTATTACATTCACCTGATATGAGCCAAATCAAGCATTTATGGAACGTGGTGAAGAGATCTAATCACACACAAAATCTTGAACCTAAAAATATTAGGCTACTACTCAGTAATCTTAAAAATTTAGGAAAATATTCTCCATAATCTAATGTTTATTGAATTTTAGGTACAATATCACCTAAACCTCTGCAAAGTAAGACAGAATTTTAAAAGATTTAAAACTTTATAAATTGTTATAATTTAAAAAAATGAAAACGATTCTTGTAAAAATTCATTATTCATCAGAAACATTTTTTTCTTAAGACAATAGTGTTCTATAACTGCTTCATAAGCAATTAAAAGCTTTTCTAATTAAATAATGTCTTAGTTTTATTTCATTTTTTATTTCACAATTCAGAGCAGATTTTCGGTAAGTGGTGGTCCTATTTTCGAAAGAGAAAGTGATGATTTAAATTCTTCAAAGAGTTCAGCTTTTAACTAATATAAACATTTAAGCTCTACAAAATTTAATTCCTTGAAATTTCATAGAATTAAGTAAGGGGAGTAGGGTAACAAATGTAAAAAAAATATATATTTTCACAAAGATTTTCCAAAAAAAACATTTCTAAATTTAATTCATTTGTGAATAAGTCCTGAAATTTTCATAAAATAATTTCCAAATCAATGTGTTTTTCACCACAAAGAAGAAGATTCTAAAATTTCCTATGCTTTGGCCTCCCCACTGATATGCCTCCCCCCCCCAAAAAAAAACAAGATTTGTAACCAGAATTTTGACTGTTTTAAAAAGGATCAAAAAATATAATTCAATAATCAAAAAATCCTTTGGTCATTCCTCTTAACAATACAGTGTAACCCGGATATAAGAGAAACCCGGATATAAGAGAGATTTTCTCTGGTCCCAAATTAGAGCCTGTGTTAATGTATATAAAATAGACCAAACCCGGATATAAGAGAAACCCGGATATAAGAGAGAGATTTTCTCTGGTCCCCAAATTAGAGCCTGTGTTAATGTATATAAAATAGACCAAACCCGGATATAAGAGAAACCCGGATATAAGAGATTTTCTCTGGTCCCAAATTAGAGCCTGTGTTAATGTATATAAAATAGACCAAACCCGGATATAAGAGAAACCCCGGATATAAGAAATTTTCTCTGGTCCCAAATTAGAGCCTGTGTTAATGTATATAAAATAGACCAAACCCGGATATAAGAAAACCCGGATATAAGAGAGATTTTCTCTGGTCCCAAATTAGAGCCTGTGTTAATGTATATAAAAATAGACCAAACCCGGATATAAGAGAAACCCGGATATAAGAGACTTCTTCTCCGGTCCCGACAACTCTCTTATATCCAATCTTTTACACTTCTAACAATAATTTTGATGATAAAACTATGTTTTTATTAAGTTTGGGGCATTTTTTCATCATGGTTGTTAATGAATCTGTGGAGGTACCTAGTAGGTACCTCCACAGAAACGCTATTTAAAATGAATTTTCAAAAGTGAAAAATCTTTGTTAAAGCTTTTACTTTAGTTTTAATTTCAACCAATTAAGCAAAATATTCCTTGAAAACATTTAATAAAAAAACAAAAATTTAAACTGAAATTTCATATGATATTTTACTTTTAAATTGTTGCATCAAAGTTAAGAAAAATTCAAATAAATATATTATGTCAGAAAGAATTAAAATTAAAAGTTAAAATACAATAGAAAATAACTACAAAAAACTGGTTAAAAACAAAAAATTTCTATGATTTCTTGAATTCAACTGGAAAAGCTTGAGGTCAAAGTTTTCACACCTATGTGAGAAGTCCTATTTACCAGTCATTTGATTTTTATTTTTCATGTCTTGTGTTTTTAAAGCAAAGAGTAATAAAATAAAATAAAAAGAAAAAATTCTTGGATATTGGAATTGTGACATTTTCATTTCATAGTCTTAGAGAAGACTTCTCTCAGATTTCTTTGAAAACTAAAGGAAAAACTCTTCCATAGAGCCTTTACTTTAAAAACTTTGACATCACTTCAGTAAGTGTTTTTCTTTCATTTTTTACATTTTTTTTCTTTTTAGTTTTTAGGGTGCTAGTCAACATATAATTTTAAATTTGAATAAAAATAAAATAAATCTAAGTTTTTTTACGTTATTTTATTTTTTAAACTGACCTTTTGTCACATCCTGCCAGAGTGGGCGGCAAGAAAATACAATCGCTTCTCGGTCTTTTAGCTAATATCAAATTGTAGTATCTGTTCTTATCAGCTTCTGATTTTCTCTCTCTGTCTCCACTTCTATCTTCCCTTCTTTCTTTCTTTCTTTCATTTTCTCACTGAAACCAAGTAGTGCATTTTCCCCTCTTGCCATACGCTGAAAACGGAATAGTTCATTATTTATGAGGTATTGGCAGAGCGTAACGGTCGTGCAAACCATGGAAGGGCGCGACAAGCATGATTATAATACTAATTAGGATTCATGATCAAAAATATTAATTATGGTTTTAAAAATAAAAAAAAATGTGCGCTCTTCTTAGCCAATCTGGCCTGCTTTCCCAAAATACTTGCTGACTTTTGTTCTGAACAAAAACAAAACAAAAAAAAAGCAAAGGTGTGAAAAACACTCATTTTTTTTTTCTAGAATGCACAACAGATTTATTTGTAACTTGTTTGTTTATGATGCTTTCTTTAGCTATCCGGAAGCCAAATGTTATAAAGGAATTTATCAATTTGTTCATCTTTCAAGTCAACTAGCATTTCTTATGTTTCAGTTCTCATCTTCCAAAAATCACTCAAAACAAAAAAACAAAACAAAAATAACAAACTTTTATTTGAGAAAGACATTTTTTACTTTTTTTTTTTCCCCAAAAGTGATTACTTCACACTGTTTGATTTTTTTTTTTTTTTCCATTTAAGGTAAGTACATATTGGTATGAGATGTAAATTATAAATACCTTTGTTAAGGAGAAGCATTTTATTTTTCTGTTAAAAATAATACCTGGTAGAGGCAAATTGATATGATGTTGCAACCCCCCCACCCCCAAAAAAAACAACATTAAGGTAGATCAATAACCTGAACGCACAGGTTAAATATTCACCACTGAATTAGGGGAACTGAAAAAAAAAAAGAAGGAGACTACGTTAAAAAAAAAAAAAATATTTGGTGTGAAAAATTTTCCATCATGTGGTTAAAGAAAGAACTGTTGATGTACCTTTTTTGTACGATTAATGTGACGAGGTTGACATTCAAGAAGATAAATGCACGGAGAAAAAATATCACAATTCCAAAATAAAAAATTTCATTAGAAAATTTCAAATTAATTCATTTTGATTTTTGATTATTTGGTGGGGAAAACAATTTTGAAGTATTTTTAAAATACTCAATGAAACCTATCTGGTTTCAAACTAAACTTTAGTTCTGCCATTTTTTTAACCGAAAAAAAAAAAAAAAAAAAAAAAAAAAAGCTATGTTTAGAAAAAAAAAAAATTAAAAGTTAAATAAATTCCTTTAGCCTACAACTTTATAAATTGAAGTCATTAGCTTAGCATCAAATCAAATCGTTACTTAGTTTGTTTTTTTTAAATTTAGTCAAATTTTTAGTCATATTTTGTTTGATTATTATTATTCTTTACCCCACCCTGACATGGAGTTCAGTTAAATTGTTATCAAGGACAACATTGTCCTTATCAATTACTACTGTAAATAAATGAAATTGATCCTAACTGGGTGTCCCACACCAAGTGTCGTCGAAGAACAGACTAAAAATGTAAGCTTAATAAAAATGAGAAAAAATATCAATAATAAAGAAGCAAACATCCTAAGAATTGAAAAGTTAATTAAAAAAACAAAACAGAATGCCACTTCTTGAGATACCTTGGAGGCAGATGACTACTCAAAAAAGAAAAGATGGTAAATAAAACAAAAAAAGTTGTTTTCAAATATTAAAAAGTCTAAACATTATGACCAAAATTCTAAGTGAAAATAAAATAGTGGATGATAAAAAACCCCCCAAAAAAACCGTAACTAAAAAAAGGATTGAGGTGTTTAAAATGTAATAAATCTTAAAAAAAAAGAAAAAACAAACAAAAAAACTTAAATTAAATGAATATGTAAATAATGAAAATAAACGTAATCAATTTTAAAAAAATAATTAATAATGAATTGCCGATTGTGATTGTTTATAAACATAGGTAAAAAAAAATAATAAGAAAACATATTATTACACTTTGACTTCTTAAAACTATTGATAAATTTAATAATGTTTTTTATTCATTTTCTTAATTGAGCTTGACTAAAAAAATATATAAGTTTTTTTGTTTGACTAAAAAACAATGCTTTTGTTAAAGATACAAGTTCTATTGCTTAAAGTACAAACTTGAAATAACTATCTATTTTAGAAAAAAAAAGATTAAAAAAAAGAAGACTAACCATGTGTGAAATGCTTTTTTTCACTTCACTTGGGCACATCCACTTGTCATTTAGTACAAAGCTAAGTAAAATGGGGGTATGGTTAAAAGTGGAAGATAAAATGTTTAAGTGTGTATGGTTACCTATATAGACGCTTCTTCTTACATGACAGAAGAAGCCTAAGTGTCGTGAGGATCGTTTGAATGACGGGGGAGTTATACATGTCAACAACTCACCAAGCAATTAAAACCAACACAAAGTACCAATTCAGTCGCGTTTCTAAAGAGAGAAAGTGAGAAAAAACTCCCTTTTTTTCCTCCTTTCTCTGTTCCGAGACGAAATAAAATAAATCTAGTGGCAAACACAGACTGGTGAGTTTGACAAAGAGTTTAAGAAAAAAAAAAAAAAAAAGGAAGATCTGGAGTTCTATCTCTTAAAGAATGAGTTCAAGTCTCTCTCTATATTTTTTTTCACTCACGCTCATTTTTTTTTTCGTCAGTAATAAATCATTTTACCCTTTCTTTCTTTGTTTAATTTATAACCCCAGGACTCAAAAGTAAATAAATAACGATTTTGAATGACACTGAAAAAATAATAAGCTCATTCAATAATTCAAAATTATAAATTGGAAAGTAAGACTTTTCTAAAGGCTAAAACATTAGTAACACACAATTAAAACAACCTTACGCTAAAAAACTTATGATCAAATTTACCGACTTAATCTCTACACAAAGTTCCAGGTTCAATGTACTGTGGGAGTGGAGACAATTACTATCATAAACTTTAAATCAGTTGTACACATACAAATTAAATACATACAATGTTCCTTTTTAAAGTAGTTAGGGACGAATTGCGTAACGTTTAAGTGATTATTTAATTAATAATCACTTAAGAGAAGCTTTACGCAATTAGTCTAATAATCATTTTCATTATTAGCACTTTTGTACTTTAATCCGCTAAAAAGCTAAAAAAAAGGTATTTCGTTCAGGTGTTAAGTTTTAAGATCATTATCACACACTAAAACCTATCTAACTCTAATTACGACTGACCTGCGAGTTTGATTCTCACTGGGTGCTCTATACTTCCTGCCTTGTGCCACATCTAAGCTATGCTTAGTTAATCATTTGTCTCTAACTGAATGCAATTTTTCATACAAACAACGCACACAAGATGTAGATTTCACTGCAGTTTTGCGTTTTAAACAAGAAATATTTTTTAACGAAGGGGCGTTGAAAAGTTTTGTGTTTTTTTTTGCCAAACCCACTTCCTAAAATAATAAAAATAAAATTTGACCAAACTAAGAGTAGTTGTTCAATCAACAAATAAATTCCTTCTCTGTTGAACCAGAAAACTTTTCAGCACCCCAATAATATTAATTTTATTTTATTATTATTTTTTTGTTGTTGTAAAGATGTAATTTTAATTGAAAAAATTTCAACCAAGATTTTATTTATTTTTTACTTTCTGTTTATATGTTTTCATTATTTTTTTTTGTACAATCACCGAATAACATTGTGATTGTGAGTGACCTATTTTCTACAATTTATACTTGCAATCATTTAAGGCGTCAAAAACTTGTTCAGAATAAATATTTTTTAGAAAACTAAAAATTGAAAACGATTTTTTAAAAATCAACAAGATAGTTCGTATAACTGAAGGTATTTTATGTGTGTTTGTGTATTTCTCTCTCTTCTTTGCGCTTCTTAATCAAGTTAGTTATAGTTTTTAAAAAAAAGCTGATGAAAAAATAATTCCTCTAGCTAGTCTAAACTAAATTCAATGAACAAAACACACATGTCTAACAAATTAACAAAGCATATTGATTGAGTTTAAATGTATTAAAAAATAAGTATGAATAAATGGTTATTATAATTGCGATAAGTTTTTCGATGCTATTGTTTGTACAATGTACATACAGTATAATGTACAAAAAGAGCAATATTTTCAAACACGATATGGGTCGTCTCTACTAAAAAAGCATGACGATTATTAATTCATTGATTAGCTGTATTTTTTTTTTTTAAGAAATAGATTATTTTCGCAAATCAATAATTTGCTAATGAATTCGATCTTTACCGTATTCTTCATCCTTGTGTCAGAATAAGCTAAGCTGCTAGCTAAGGTCTGTTAAAAAAATAACTGTAAGGTCGAGAAAACTGAAAACTTATAAAAATATATTTTTATATTTAAAAAAAAAATTTAAGGAATCTAAATTCCACAGACAGCGAAATAAGTGTTAATAGAAAAGAAAAACGTTATTTAAAAAAAAAAAAATATAATTAATCAAAAATATTTTCAAAAAGGTGCATCCTTACTGTTTTTAGTGCTTTTTTTTTGGTATTTTGTGATGTGCCGAGAAAATTTAACCTGACAACAGAGAAGGCACGCACGTGTCTTTGGGATGAATAAGCGAAAGTAGATATAGCTGTTCCTATGGAGTGATTCGTACATTCACAAGGTGAATGTTTGAAAAAAAAATAGTAGCATTTTATACATCTTCCCGAGCCTTGCAGCTGTTACATACATTGGCCGGAATTAGAAACTGGTTATTTCATACATTTAACCGGGCCTACACTAACAAAACGGCTACTACAACTACTACTACAACTGCTACTATGCTCCATTCACAGTGCTGAGTTGGCGAGGTTCGTTAATATTTCACATTATTCAATCATTGACAATTTAACATCCGTGATTATAGTTTTTAAGTGGTTGTACAGTGCGACACAGGATGTGAATGTCTCTCTTCACAGTTGAAATAAGGGTTTCGTTGCTAGTATGACTTAGTCGTTAAACGCACTTTTTTAAAGGCTAGTTAGTGAAGAAGAAGCTCATTACTAAACATTTCACTTTTCAGCTTGGGTGGTTTAAATTTTTTTTTTAACTGAATCTGACACAAGGCAATAATCGTGAGATGCAATAAGGATAATTTTTTTTTATTTAGTACGTTTTAATCGTTTTTATTTCAGACGAGCTTGTAAGGTACTTTAAACTTTTAGTTTTAATCCACAACAAAAAAATCGTTTTTTGTTGTCTATAAAGAAAGGGGGCGAAAGAAAAAACTTTTATTTTCTCAAGTGGTCATTCTTATGGCCGATTGATCATATTCCTCTCTTCTACGCTAGTTACAGCTGAGATGAACATTGACCAATTAACAAAATTCTTCTTCATCCATGTATCGTGTCCCTTCAGGACGTGGACGATCATGGCTTTCCACAACTTCCCCTTCTATGTAGCGGTTTGAAATTTTTTTTTTGTTTTTTTTTTTGACAAAAAATATTTACTAATAGCTCGTTTGGCAGATTACTCGATGCTTGCTTCTGTCTCTAAGCGGTCAGTCTAACATTCTCACTCGACTAGCTGCTGATTTGGTGAAGCACCTTTTTACATCTTATTCATTTAAAAAATCAATAAGAAAATGTTTTTTTTTTTAATTTTATGCAAAATAACTCTCTTTTTTTAAGCGGACAAGAGTACAAACAACATTCATGATTGAACTTACTTACGTTATTATTATTATTATTATTGTTATTATTATTTGTGTATGTTATGTTTCCTGATTTGTATCCTGTGTAGAGCCGGGTCCAAACTAGGGTCCTTATGCCCTATAGGAGAATTCAATTGTCATTTAATTAAATAGCACTGCGATGTTCCTAGTAGGACGATCTTCTGGAGAACTTGTATGTTGATGTTACCTGTAAATTTTGTAAAAATGTTCATTCCTTTTCTCTAATTAGGCCCAGAGCTCCTTGGTACAGTCTCAGTCTTCATTCCTTACTACATCCTGTTAATCTCGATCTCTAGGTCTTACCTTGTATTTGGACAATTTCTCGATAATTTTCCCAGAGGCGCTTCTCTCAGACAGGGCCGGCGCTAGTGTTTCGGACCCCACCACCCCGAAACTTGGACACGGGGCCTCCCTCTCTAAATATCGATGTCAAAGTTTCCCAGGAATCCCTTCAATGACTCTATCGGAACATTTTCCAATCAATCCGACGGCTCCAATTACAACTGGAATTATTGATGCCCTCATGTGCCACATTTTGAGATTTCCACTTCACGATCCTTGTATTTTGATAGTTTTTTTTTAAAGATATTCAAAGATACATTACTGCAGGGACTGCCATGTCAATAAGGAAGTACATTCTTTTTTTGTAGTCTTTGATCGTGTGGTCTGATTTGATTATTCTGTCTGTGTTTATTTTAAAGTACCATCAAATTGTTACAGGCCCTATCTTTGTAACCAGCTTTGGGTGATGTTCATACCAGTTTCTTGCAGTTTTCTTTACGTAAAAGTTGCATATTTTCCAGTGCAGATATTGGCCCACTCTATCATACCGAGATTTATATTATCTATAATGCCGTGTTGTTATTATTATTATTATTATTATTATTAGTAGTAGTAGTAGTAGTTATAGCAATAGTAGAGTACCCATAAAAAATGATAGAGACCTTTTCGTATGAATCAGTAATTTTGCTTCAAATGAGAGCAGCTATGCGTTTTTTTTTTTTTTTTTTTGTATATGATCATAGTATCACTTCCTGGTACATTTGTCGAGAAAACTCCGCGTCAGCATCTTCCCCGTTGCATTAAAGAGTTGTGGGTAGTAGATACACCAGTGTAACAGTGGTCGCAAGGACACGGCAATGTTTGTATTTGGCTTCTATTTACAACATCCAAAATTAAACCTACCCTGTGTCACATCCCACCACCTTGGGGAGATGTGTAAGTACTGGATCAAAGAGTAGTATCTGTACTTCTCTTTAAACTGTGAGGGAAGCCTGATCCTGGGCATTCCAACCTAGTGGTATCATTTTAACCCTGCGGCAGCACGTTCCTTATCGCACTAAAGAGTTTGGGTCGGAGTAATACTGATGCCAGCGTGACAGTAGTCGTGAGGACTGGACAAAAAACAAAACTTATTAATAATAATCCCACTGAAATCCCGGAATGGATCACTGAAGTTATTATTACATATCTCATGCACAAAAACAAGTGAAACATATGTCCCGAAAAATTATAGGCCAATAACATGGCTGTCCCCCATGTATAAATTGATCACGTCTCTCCTGACGAACCGTATTGGCACATATGCATAAGTATGTGTATTGCGCTCCGTACGTTAAAAAGACCTTGTGGCCCAACCATCCTTGGTGGGGAGGCCGAGTAAATATATCTGGTGATAGCATCTTCCTTATTGTAAGAAAGAAGGAGAAAAGGTGGATGCTAAAACCAACCTTGTGTCACATCCCGCCACAGTGGGGTGACGAGTAAGTACCCGTTTAAAGAATAGTCTAGGAGGTACGGTGGAATAATGGATAGCAGCTCGGATTGAGGAATCGGAGAGTCGAGTTCAAATTCTAGTCGAATCCATTACATTCACTTACATTCTTAATACCCTTGGAAAAGGTATAAATAGGGGTAAATAGCAGGGCAGACCGGGTTCTATAGTCTTGGGTGGCAACTGGTCTACCGCAGAAAGAAATGGCAACCTACTGTGGGAAAAATCTTCTTCGTCAGTCATGTATCGAAAGATACATGATCGTCTAAGCGTGTATAACGCATGGTACATAACTGACTGACTATAGATGTTCGGTAAAAACTCATAATGGATATAGTAATCAATTGTTTAACTGTCAGTTTTCCCACTTTAACAGAAATGGGAAAGACATGGAAGAGGAGGTAGCTAAGGAAGAAAGCGTGAAAGAAGAAAGCTAGAGGAAATAAGACAGAGAAAAACGAAAAGAAAAGCATGTGAAAGGAAACGGGAAAAGAATAGAACCGAAAAAAGAAAAAGAAATATTTACATTACATTGTTCGGATTGTTATCCTTACCTTTATTGCCATATTCACGACGTTTCGGCCGTTGTACGCCCCGGCCTTCTTCATGTGAGTGGACTTTCGAGCTGAACCTTTTATTTCATTCACCGGGGCAGATTTGTCTATTTCCACGTGCCATGCCACTTCCGGGTGTCTTAGTTGTCTCCTTTTAACTCGTCTTTTCAAATTTTTGTTCATCACTGCAGTAGCTAGGTATTGAACTCGCATCTCTTTCGGTCAAGTCAATTGATCTGACCAACGCTTTTATCCACTGGGCCGGTGAGCGAAATAAATGGTTCAGTTTGAAATTTCAATCACGTGAAGAAGACCGGAGCGTATAACGGCCGAAACGTCCTGAATATGGCAATAAAGATGACGACAACAGTAAATAATGTAAATAATTACAATACCTCATCTCAGAAATATAGACAGATAAGAAAGAAATAGTTTTACAGAAGCCGTGAGAGCTATGTTTGATGCAGCATTTATAATAATAATAATAATAATTATTATTATTATTATTAATTCTGCTTGTTCTTCCCTTTGTTAGTTCACACGACCGTTACGTTCTGCCAATACCTAAAAATTTATGGATTTCTCTGTTTTGATCGCGTAAAAACACGGGACTGACATATCGGTTGACGCTACTTGGTTTCAGTGAGAAAATGAAAGAAATAAAGAAAGAAGGGATGATAAAAGTAAGTGTTTAACTAACGTCTGTTTCATTGAAATGGAAAAGGCTATCAATTTCAAATCTTTTCATTTGTACACACTTAAATAAATTGATTAACAAAAAAGTTTGCAAGACAGGTTTTCGGTTAGTTATTATTATTATTATTATTATTATTATTATTATAGGCCACCACAGTATTATACAAGAGTGATACCCCTTCACAATTAACCAATGTTAGAAGAGCTTTCTGCACATTTTGCAGTGTTTCGAATTGATGACAATACTTCTTCGCTTTAGCTATTCTGTTTTAGTTTAGTACTTAATAACAGACAACACTTTTCATATCCCACCAAACTCAGCATAACTATTTTTCAAGTGTAGTCCTGTTTTGGCGATGGATTCTTATTTTTTAGTGGGTGTTAACCATTGCGGTTTTTGTTAGATATAATTATAGAGATTACATTTTTCATCCCCGATGATGATTCTATCCAGGAAAGGTTCAGTAGCAATGTTACTCTTCAATGACAAGTAGAGGGTAATTCTTTGATTAAGTTGAAAAGCAGTCAGATAATCAGGGGCCCACTGACCAAGTTTACACAATTTTCTGAATTCATGAAGGGTTTTTTTTTTTACGATCACAGTTTGACTTGTATTGAACTGCTTTGTTACTTCTCGTACAGTTTGCTTACGATTTTCTTCAACTACATTTTGCAGAAGTTCAATATTCAATTTCATTGTCCAGATTGAGAGAAATCTTCGAGGGAAAAAATCCTGTTCGAAACTGACGTAATCATTGTTGGCGTATCCGGGCACTTAAAGCTTCATTTTCCAAGTCAGGAAAAATATATTTGGCCGTTTCCGGTGCTGAAGAACCCCTAAAAAAATTTAGATACAGTTTCTAATATGGGTCTATCTAAACTCATTTTAAAAGGGTAAAATCGATACAAAATTTACCCACTCTGATATTAAGTAATCTGAAAAGAAGAACAAAAACAAAAAACAACTTTAGAACGTAAAAATTTATCGTTATTTATTGTATAAAAAATACTGTCAAAAGTAATCGTGCCAAAAATAGGATAGGACCTTCTTTCTAATCTAATAACTAGAAGGTAAAATAACAGTATTTGGGGGATTAAGCCACATGGTCTGCCAGGACGCCCGATAGATTGCGTTATATTTAGGACTAAAAAGAAAGGGGCATACATTCTGTCTTATTGTTCCGATATGTAGTAGCAATGGCACTGAACTCTTCATCTCCAAGCCGGCTACTTAATTACACACAATCACGTGGTGCCACACACACATATACACACGCGCACTACGGTTAAGAAGTCCATAAACATTTTCTTTCTTTCTTTCAGTTATTTTTCACGTAAATATGATTTTCTCTGACTCCTCTTTTGCCAGACATGGTTCTTCACATTTTCTTAAACAAAAAGTTAGGAAGGAAACTCCTATCAGTAGTAGAATGATCGATAACAGTGAACTTGAAAAGTCTAATTTCGGGAAAAAAAACTGTTTGAAGAGAAAGATTTGATAAATTTCAACAGACAGAAGGGCTAACTTTTTGATCAATGAATGCCGAATGTCTCCTGTTTGGAAACAGTTAATTTTACCATTAGCATTATTTCGATGGGGTTCCTGCCGATATGATATGGCCTCATTGAACATTGTGTGGGCGAGTTCGATCCTCAATGGGTGCCACACTATTAATAAGATATTATTGCGTATGCAATACACTAATTAATTTTGTTTGAATTATTAAATTCATTTTTCCATTATAAAAATCTAGAGCTCTGTAATTTGGTAATTTCTATTAAAATATGACAGCTTCCCAAAATTATTCTAATTAAAGTCATTAAAAATGAACTATGAACACTTCTGTGACAATTACGATCGTTACTGAAGGTGAAAGTTCATCAAAATTTACGACTAGCAACTGATAACTGATACCTCTTTGTATTTCATAAAAAATCTTTGGTAGCGCCTTCAACGATTTCTGCATATTAAACACTGATTTACCTCCCTTACATTCCATTTATCTTTTAAAATTAGCATCCATATTCCGAGACTTCTTTTGGATTTCAAAAATGATGTATCCTAAATAAAACAAAAATTATTTCCGAAATGCAATAATTTATTACAACTGTTCCGTTCTGTAATTTCATCTTCATAA